>JAGXJF010001638.1:0-43119 GCA_019208055.1 Stipa capillata | reverse complement strand
AGTATCTGTTAGAACGATTTTAAAAGAAACTATATTCATCCTGATAAGTTTTAAGTTCACACAACAGGAAGAATCTATATTGCTTGCATGTTTTTGTTAGTTTAGATTATAATGGTAAAAAGATAAGGTAGATACATTTTTAGCTATCATAATTATATAAGAAATGCATCTATATGTTCAATCATAAGTATAGAGTTATATAACATATTGTCGAACCCCAGAATCCATAACAGAGAGTCTTAAGTGAAACCACCCGCTAAGTTGGAACGTCAACCCCGACCTCAACCCCTGGGTATCAGCCCCAGGAGGAGTGGAGTGATACGGCTCCGAATAGACCGAGACGTCAACCCCGAACTTTCTCTGGCAAACTAATGCACGGGTCAAGTAGGGTGATATGGTCTCCTCACTCTTTTCTTACTGAGCCGGAACATCAACCCCAAACTCGTCCCGGCAAATTAATGCTCGGCTGGAGTAGGATGATATAGTTCCCAATCTCTCAGTAGCAGAGTCACTTCACAGGGGTGATTAAACCTAATAACCCTATGATATAAACTCTGAAATTCTACCCACAACAGTGCTTCATCAACATACACACAAGGCACATGAGCAGGCGAAAACAACCAGATTTCACAGCAGTAACTCTACGACTGCAATATTATAAGTTCTTGAAACTTAACAAATTATATTCACGAAAAGGATCCGAAGATCCAACTACACAGCGGAAGAATAATTAAGGCTACGAAGCCGAAATGGGAAGGCCAAAAGTGGCAGCAGAACAAACCGAGCTGCCAAACCCCGGGGGCAGGATCACTGCCTGGGATTTCCAGCGACTAGTCGTTGTAGGCGTCGATCTCTAGGTAGAAACCACCCTCGGGAGGGGTAGTTTCCTCTGCAACAAAAATGTCAACGATAGCAGGGTGAGTACAAAATTGTACTCAGCAAGACTTACAGTGCGGAATTTAGTAATAGAGGTGACAGGTAT
The DNA here is from genome assembly GCA_019208055.1 of Stipa capillata. Classification (NCBI taxonomy): domain Eukaryota; kingdom Viridiplantae; phylum Streptophyta; class Magnoliopsida; order Poales; family Poaceae; genus Stipa; species Stipa capillata. The sequence continues at coordinate 42,137 of JAGXJF010001638.1, read as the reverse complement.
CAATAAAGGGGTCATTGTGGACTATTTTGCAGAAAGCAAATTTTACCTTTGCCAATAGAAGTAAGTAGATGAAAACCGACTACCAGAGTACTTTTCAACGGGGACGAGTCGAACACTTCACGAACATTCCTTACTGCAGATCACCACACCTTAACTTCCCCGATTCTTCCTCGACCACCCTGGGAGGAAGCAATCGCTAACACCGCGACCTTAGAGTTGGCAAGTTTTAGAGTTTGTTGTAGTTGTCTAATTCGTTGCGGATTCTTACCAAGCTGTCCATAACCGCGGACACGGCTGTTCAAACAGTTCAAACCCTGCAGGGGTGTACATCTTTACCTACACGTATCGATCGACTCTTAATGCTACCATGTACACACTTCACGAGGTGTGCTAGCAGATGGTGATCGAACACGACCTTTACAATGCTTTTGACCTAGGTATGAGCCACCCTTACGGGCCAATCCATGTACATCAGTCCGGCCGTAACTACGACACGGTCCCATAAGTTGTAGCAGGTGATACATCCCTGGCCTCGAACCGTGTGTACCCCTTACACCTATATTGAAGCACCACACCACATCATTTTTCACGCACCCGGCAAATGGAAATAGCGAACTATGCAGCTCATACTCTAAGTCTAGGCAAATTATTTAGTCGTGGGTGGCCCCATAATCCACCCGTGTAGAAGTACGCAAATCTTGGTTCAAAAGGACACCGGGAACCGGTCCTTGCGGAAAAAACGAGACAACCCACCATGCTCCCAGCCATGGCCTCTCGTCTAACCCAATAATTATTAGTTAAGTTCATTAAACACTTCCCGTGAACACCCACCTACCACGTAACCCATCCAAAGGTGTTAATTTGTCTGCAATCCAAGAAATTATGACTTCTACATGACTAAGCATGTCTAAGCAATAATAACCTAGTAAGCAGTATAAAGGAGCACACTATGCTACCTAGATAGGTTGGGATGGTGATGGAGCTGATTAAGCGACAAAGTAAGTTTTATTCATCGGAATAGGGTTTTGCTTAGCCGAAAAATAGCATTTGAACGCATGTGATAACGAATTTAAAAACAACTAATACTTTGCAAATAGTAGGTGTTTGCAATGTGACCAAAGGGGCTGCTTGCCTTGTTGCTCTGCAACTACGCCCTGCTCGTGATCGGGACTATCCTCGTTAGGAACTTCCGGCTCTATCGGAAAAGAACGAAAACACCGGAAAAGAAGGGCATAATTGTAAATATCAAAATGCTGAACATTGGCATGAGATGCAATGCATGCCATGACATAGGGGATGCAAAAAGAAGACTAATTCAAGTGGAATCAATTTAATCGGAGTTCGAATGCATAAAATATCGCGATCCGAAAATCCTCCGGCTAATCGGAAACCCTAATTTGAGTTTTTAGCCAATTATGTTTTTCCTAGCATGCAAACATGGATGAAAATGACATTTTTGAATAGATCCCATTTTCCTGAACATTTTGATATATTGTTGGCATTTTTCTGATTTAAATTGAATTTTCTATGAATTTTCTAAGTTTTAATCAATTTCTAACCCTTTTTGTATTTTTCTCAGTAAAAATAATATTAAATAATTTTAATTGACCACAGAGGCTGACAGGTGGGCCCTGGGTCAATTCTAGTCAAAATTCACTTAAGTCAGTGACAGGTGGGGCCCACTGTCATAGATTTTCTATTTTCTTTAATTTTTCCTTTTTATTCCTTACAGTTGGGACCCACATGTCATAATTTCTGATTTTATTTAATCTTTTATTTTAATTCCTGTCGGATGGGTCCCACACGTCATAGGGATAATTCAATTAACTTATTTAATGCACTTATTAATGGCACTGTTAGTCCTTAATTACTGTCATTAGTCGGTCGGATTAACCCTAAATGCAATCATCAGCATTAACCACTGAATTCAACGTACTCAATCATTAAATGCAGCACTAATGAGGGGATTAATTGGTCCTAACGACCAATTAAATGGGGCATTGGCCCTAACCGACCGGTCGGGACGGCCGGTTTTGGACGCCGACCGTTGGCTCGGTGGCGATGCCGCCGGGGACGGCGAGGTGAGACGGCGGCGGGCGGGCTTACCGGGGCTCGGCGTCGGCTACGGAGGCCGAGGCGGCGACGGGAAAGGCTCGGGGCGGCGAGCTCCGCTCGGCAAAGGCGGCGACGGCGCGGTAGGTTCGGGCGGAGGGGCTCGGTTGAGGGGCGGAGCGGCGAGACTCGGCCGGAGCTTCGGCAGAGGCGAGAAGGAAAGGAGGCCAGCGGCGGGGGCCTGGGAAGCGGAGCGGCGAGAGAAGACTTGGCGGGGAACCGGAGCAAGCGGCGGCGGTGTTGTAGTTCAGCGGGAGGTGGGGAACCGAAGCAAGGGCGGCGACCGAAGAGAGTGAGAGAGGGAGGTAGCCTTGGGGAGGGGCTCGGCCGACGGGAGGATATGCTAAGGGGAGGCGCGGGGCGCTAAGCAGGAGGTGGCCACGGGAGGCGCAGACGCTGCCACGCGTCGGGTGAGAGGTGGCGGCGGGGTGAGGGGATAAGGGAGATGGGGAGGGTGGCTTACAGGAGAAGGAAGAGAGCTAGGCGGGCTGGGCCGGGGAAAGGGAAAATGGGCCGGGAAGGAAGAGGCCCATGCGGCATGGGGAAAAATAGATTAGGGTTTTTATTTTGGTTATTCCTTTTGATTTTCTTTTCTGTTTTGAATTGAATTCTTTGGAACATTTCCACAATTTCAACCAAAGCTTCCCCAATTCAAGCCGATTTCAAGATTCCAAAGTTGATGCAAAGTTTTTAAAGCATGCTCGTATGCTAATGATGCACAAATAAAGGTGTTAGGTTTTGGGGATGTTACACATATACATTTAACTCAACTATTTTCAATATAGATATATCTGTCTAGTATCTGCGTATACGGTTAGTTTTCGTATATCTATTACTGAAGTACTACTAGCACCCTACTATACTAAGCTTTTACTCGCACATGCGGTGTAGTAACATTGACAAGCAACAAGACCATCGATCACTACTGATCATTAGCTACCCAATAGCTATTGCCGATTGCTCCCGGCCTTCGAGCAATGGTTGTCCACCTTAAGAAGCCTCTCTGCTTTCTCCTCATTGCCTTCCTCTGCTTGATGTGCTTGGTTCATGCTGACTTCAACAACAACTCGCAATATGGGCCTGGAGGGTTTGGCCGTGGCCCGGGCTTTGGTCGTGGGTCGAGAGGGTACAGACACGGCCCCAGATTTGGGTGCAGACCATTTGGCCGTGATTGTCGCTTCAACAAGTGTCGCGGCAGTGGTGGTGGCTTTGGAGGTGGAGGTGGAGCTGGTGGAGGAGAGGAGATGGTCTTGGTGGAGGTGGTGGCTTTGGCTGTGGAGGCGGTGGTGGGTTTGGTGTGGAGGATGTTGTGGTGTAGGAGGTGGAAGTGGGCTTGCTGGAGGTGGTGGGCTCGGCGGTGGAGCCGGGGACGGGATTGGTGGAGGTGGTGGAGTTGGTACCGACGGCAGGTTGGGTGGCAGAGGAGGAGGTGGTGGCGGACTCGGAGAAGGTGGTGGTAAAGGCGGCGGACTCGGAGGTGGAGGTGGTGCGGGAGGTGAGCTTGGAGGTGGAGGTGGTGGTGGTTTTGGAGGCGGAGGGCGGTGGAAGGATTGGCGGTGGAGGTGGCAAAGGTGGCGGCTTCGGAGCCGACGCTGGTGTTGGCGGTGGAGCTGGCGGAGAAGGATGCCTTGGTGGTGGTGGAGGCAGCGGAATAGGTGGAGGAGGTGGACTTGGAGGTGGTGGGGGCAAAGGTGGCGGCTTCGGTGCTAGCGGTGGTGTTGGCGGTGGAGCTGGCAGAGGAGGAGGCCTTGGTGGTGGTGGAGGTGGCGGAATGGGTGGAGGCGGTGGGGGTGAAGGTGGAGGCTTTGGAGCAGGTGGTGGTATGGGAGGTGGAACCGGCGAAGGCGGCGGTCTAGGTGGTGGCGGGGGTGGTGGCATAGGCGGTGGTGGAGGAGGTGGGATGGGTGGCAGCGCTAGTGGTGGCTTAGGAGGAGGTTTTGGTCATGGTGGTGGTGGTGGTTTAGTAGGCGGCAGCAATCTTGGGAGTGGAGGCGGGGGTGGCCTTGGTGGTGTTAGTGGATCCGGTGGTGGGTTAGGTGGTGGTGCTGGAGAAGCAGTCGGGCATGGTGGTGGACTCAGTGGTGGGCTTGGGCATGGTACTGGCCTTAGTAGAGGCGGTGGTGGTGGCCTCCGCATCGGCATTGGTGTAGGCATTGGTGTTGGGTTTGGCTTGGGAGCTGGAGGCTGCGCTGACGACGGCAGTGGGGCTGGCGGCGGTGGGCGTTAAGTTGTCAACTAGCCGTGCACGGGACTCGCTATCCTCTGTAGTTGTATGTGTATGTTGCGTGTGGCTTTTACGAGTGTTATTACGTACGTGGTTGCTTTTGTAGGGATCGATGTTATTGGTTAATTCTCTCCTCCGATTAATTTGTGTACCTAGCCCGCGCTCAAAAGAGCTTGAGCTTGGTGGGCTCGTACTACTTGTGATATAGATTGATGTAAAAGACATACATGCCTGATGAATATTATTCATCTGTACAATTTCATGATCTAGTTTGTTTACAATTTCATGTTCTGGTTCTTGTACAATTTAAGTTTAAACACTACTACAGAACTGGTCATTTGAGACCCCTCATCTCAGGCGGATCACTAAAATCCGTCTCTGTTATAGTAGATCATAGGTGGTTCGCAAAAAAAATGCCTGAGTTAACTCGCAGAGATGCGAACCGCCTGTGATGACAAGTTATCACAGGCGGTTCTATTGAAGAACAGCCTGCAATATATAGACGAACCGCCTGTGATGATGGACTTATCACAGGCAGTTTTTCTCCTTGTGATAAGGTGTCCATTTATTATATTCTGCTAGACCGAGGTCCTTGTTTTCAATGTTCTGTTCTTACACACAACAGCAGTGGTTACACACAGCAGCAGTGGCGGCGGAGCTCTTCCGATTTTTCAGCTTGGAGATTGAATTGAGCCCAAAAACTTTGGATTTGGAGAGGATATTGCATATCTCTTTCATATTGGTGATCTAAGGTTAGTGATTGGTTTAAAAGTTTTATTAATTTGCTAGATTTAATGTGGTAAAGAGAGAGAATGTAGATCTAGCTAGGTTATGGTAAATTTTATTTGAATTTCTTGAATTTGAGGCATAAATTGGTTTCAATTACTATATGAAGATGTGGCTAGCTAATTTATGGTGACAAAATGATGTATTTGAGTGGTTTCGATTTTATGAAATAGAGAGATGTGTATATATAGTATATAGTAATTTATTATTTTAGAATTGATTTCTCTTGTCCTGTAAAAAGATGTTGTAATTGTCAAAAGGTTGTATGGAAGAAATTTTAAGAATGCTTTGATATAGTAAAAACCCACGTATTGATGGCATGATTAATTAAAACTTTGTTTATCAAATAAGTCATATGTTAAGTTGTATTTGTCGTAAATAAATTTATAATTATTGATATGTCATATCTTCGTGAACGAAATAAAATATTGGTAATAATCATTCACATGTAGTAAAACCATACCGACATAGTAATTGTTGGTCGTGAAATAAACAGACTATTGGTAATTATTACTTACATGTAGTCAAAACTGAATAGTAACGATAATATTAACTAATATTGTATAGATTAATTAGTACGCACTTTGTGAGCCTCGATATTTTACACGAATTAATTAAATTTATTTAATTTGTCTTGTAGATGGATCGAAATTGGATGTATGATGGTAACCGCTCAAGTGAACGGTACCTTAGTGGCGTGTCAGATTTCATAAGAGTCACGGAAGAGCATAAGTTGAACAGAGGCGAACAATATATTTGTTGTCCATGCAAAGACTGCGAGAATGTACACATGTTTGAGAACTCAAAGCAGATCCAAGATCACCTAATTCGTAGGGGTTTCATAGAGCGTTACACATGTTGGACAAGTCATGGTGAGCAGCAGACAATCCAAGAAGGTGGTAATGACGACATTGCGGAGGAAGATAATTATATGGTAGATGATGTCAATTATGATTCAGATGAAGAAACATCGTCGGATAATCTTCAACATTTGGATGAGATATTGTGCCATGCAGAAGGAAACCGTAATACACGGGAATACGAGAAATTCAAACTCTTGATGGGGGACTCGGAGAAACCTTTGTTTGAGGGATGCAAGGGTACGTACACGAAATTGTCATCAGTGCTTGAATTGTTGAAACTGAAGGCAAGCAATGGGTGGTTAGACAAAAGTTTCATAGAGTTGTTAGGTCTCATAGCGGACTTGAAGAAAGTTCTTTGTCCGTTGGGAATGGAAGTACAGTGAATACATGCTTGTCCGAAGGACTGTATCCTCTTCAAAAAGGAGTTTGCAAACCTCCATGCATGTCCGGTATGCAAGTCCTCCCGATACAAGCGTAAGGAGAAAGACGTCGAAGATGAGGGGGACGAGGTGACGAAAGGAACTCCAGCTAAGGTCATGTAGTATCTGCCTATAATCCCCCCATCTTAAGCGTTTATTTACGAACCCAAAGGATGCAGAACTGTTGTGTTGGCACGCTGATAAGCACAAAAACGACGAAAGGCTTAGACATCCTGCTGATTCAATCCAGTGGAGAAACATTGATAGAAAATTTAAAGATTTTGGGAGGGAACCAAGAAATATAAGGTTTGGACTGAGCACGGATGGAATGAACCCTTTCGGAAACATGAGCAGCCGTCATAGCACTTGGCTAGTGAATCTGTGTATTTATAACCTTCCTCCTTAGTTGTGCATGAAGCGGAAGTACATTATGATGACGATACGTGTGCAAGGACCAAAACAATCCGGGAATGATATAGATGTTTAACTAGAGCCATTGTTGAAAGATCTCATGAAATTGTGGACCCATGGGGAAGATGTATCTGATGCTCACAAACGAGAGAACTTCAATCTGTACAGCTTGCTGTTCCGCACCACAAATGATTATCCAGCCCTTGCTAACCCTTCTGGCTAGAGTACGAAAGGGTCAAAAGCATATACTAACTGCCTGGATGATACGGCTAGTCAGTGGCTTAAGCATTCGGGGAAAACCGTGTACATGCGTCACCGTAGGTTCCTTCGAAGAGACCATTCGTACCGTCGAATGAAAAAACAATTCAACGGACAAATTGAGAACAGTACACCTCCGAAGCAATATAGCGGTACGGAGGTACATAACATGGTAAAGAATATAAAAGTTACGTATGGAAAGGGAAGCAAAATAAAGGCTACACGTGATAAGGCTATGTGGAAGAAGAGGTCGATATTCTAGAACTTACCATATTGGGAGCACCTGCAAGATCGTCACTGCATCGACGTCATGCACGTAGAAAAAAATATGTGTGATAGCGTTATAGGTTTGTTATTAACTATGAAGGGCAAAACTAAGGATGGCCTCAAAACAAGGTTTGACTTGTTGGACATGGGAATCAGAAAAGAGTTACACCCGAAAGAGACTCAAACAAGGTGCATGTTTTGCGAACCTGCCTGCTATACTCTGTCAAGGGCTGAGAGAAAAGAGTTGTGCCAATTCCTGCACGGTGCTAAAGTTCTCACCGGCTACTCCTCGAACATACGAAGACTTGTTTCAATGGAAGAGTTAAAATTGATTGGCATGAAGTCTCACAATTGTCACGTATTGATCACTCAGTTGCTCTCGATTGCTATTTAGAATATCCTACCTATCAAGGTTCGAGAGACAATCACGAGATTATGTAGCTTCTTTAACACAATATCTCACAAGGTCATCGATACCATGGAACTAGATGCTCTTCAAGAGGAGGTGGTGAAAACTTTATGTCAGCTTGAGATGTATTTCCCCCCTTCGTTCTTCGATATCATAGTACATCTTACTGTGCATCTTGTGAAAGAGATAAAGTGGTGCGGGCCTGTGTTCCTTCAAAATATGTACCCTTTTGAGAGATACATGGGAATTCTGAAGCATTTTGTACGTAACCGATCATGTCCAGAGGGAAACATCGTGGAAGGATATGCAACCGAAGAGGTCGTCGAGTTCTGTGTCCGACTACATGGCTGCAGTAAAACCGATAGGTTTGCCTAATCACGGCACGAGGGGAGGCTTCGAGGTGTCGGAACCCTTGGCCAGAAAGATGTCGTTCCTGACCAGAAGATTATTGATGAAGCACGCTTCACACTCTTGCAACACATGGCCTTAGTGGCCCCATATATCGACCGACACAAGGCCACGCTATGGGAGCACAATCCGAAAGCGACAGAAGCTTGGGTGATGAAAGAGCACAATCGTCCGTTCAACAAATGGTTATATGAGCAACCTCATGGGTTATCGTCTTCTGACCCAACGCTCACATGGTTGGCAGAAGGTCCATCATGTACAGCTGTGACTGGTGAGGGATGGACATAAATGGCTACATATTTTATACGAGAGATCAGGACTAGAAGAGCACAAACCAAAATAGTGGTGTCCGAATAGATGCTCGAGATATGGTTGGTAGAAAGAGTTCATACTACGGGTACATTGAAGAGATCTGGGAGCTAGACTACGTGTAGTCATCACAGGCCATTTTTAAAATGAACCGCCTATGACGCGAGTCATCACAGGCGGTTTTAAAATCAAAACGCCTGTGGTGCATAGTCATCACAAGCGGTGTTTGACCCAAACTAGCTGTGATGAGGAGTTAGCAGAGGCGGTTTTGGATAGAACCACCTGTGATGACAACTACTTTATATACCCGAATCGTTTTTAAAATCCTGAAAAACCTAAGTCTCATATACCGCCAACTACCCGACTTGTTCAGTGCCGCCCCCGATGCCGCCCCCATCTCCCACCTCACACTAGCAGGCTGCCCGGCCCCGGACCTGACGCTGCCGCCACTAACGCCGTCCCCGTAGCCACCGACGCCGTGCTCGACGCCGCTGCCCCCGACGCCCCCGTCGCCACCGACGCCATCCCCGACGCCTCTGCACCCGACGCCCCTGTCGCCACCGACACCGCTGCCCCCGACGCCCCCATCGCCACCGACACCGTTCCCGACACCGACACCGCCACCACCGATGCCGCCCCTATCCTCGACACCGCCCCGCCTTGATAGGTTAGTAATCCTACTTCCTGCTTGGTCCCGGTTCATGTAGAGAACAAGCTAGTCCCAAGATCCTCTTGGTGAGCTTTTTGCTCCTCCAATCCGTCGCTTGGTTTCATATTTTCTGTTGCTTCTTCGACCATGTATTCATCGGAGTTGGGTTGGATGGCAATCCGAGAAATTTGGCTGGGAAGTTGTGCACCTTAGTTTGTGTTTGACTGATTTACTTCGAGATGTTAAGCTGATTTGATGTCTCTTAGCTAGAATTCGAGAACCATGTGACATATGGTTTGCACTTCTATCAATTGCAGTAATGGAGTAATGGAGTAATGGTGGATTATTCACAAATCTTAAGGTCGTGTTTAGGTAATAGATGCTTAAAACTTCTTTAAAATTTAAGTCATTGCTGTGTTTTCTTTTGAGCAGAGCTATTGAGTATCCAAGTGGGTTTCTTTTTTGGCATTTCTTTTGTTCATGCAATGTAAATTGTGAACATTAACATTGCTCTTCTTAGTGCTTATGTATGGAGGACTCTTTTGTACCTTCTATATTGTAGTCTGTTTCAATCCCTATGAGAACTAATTAGCATTTCCTTTAGATGGCTTGTTCTGATGGTGAATTGAATTGAATTGCCGACTGCTCTCTTAGCTATCCTATACCTGTAATAGTAGTATATATATTTCGGTTTTTGTTAGGTGATCAGGTCGTGTTGTGCCCACAAGTTAACCCAGCTTAATTGGAGTTGGACGCACCAGTTGTGCAGTGCACTAAACATAATTGAATTGTTGTTTTGCACATATGAACAGTCTGTGGGCTATCTTGTGCAGAGATCATGGCTAAGCTCAGAATTGTTTGATGTTTATGTTTTGTTCAATGTTCATAAAAGCTATCAAATTGCACTGAGTTTAGTTGGAGTCGATGTTTTCAGTGAGCATTGTTTCATGTTCACCCCAGGATGTTAGAAGTTGCACTACTCCATCTTGTGGAATCAAAGGGTTAGACTTGTGATATATTGACGTGCGTTATGTGAGGGTGGAATCACATGGCATTGCTTGCCATCTTAAGTCTCCTTGCTTGATATATATATATCTTTCGTTAGTGATGATATATCATGGCAAATTAAGTCAAACAGAATCACTAGAAATCTAGGTAATAAGTACTTTCTTACGAATACACAATTTGGACTTCTAATTGTTGTTGTATTACTTGTGTTCATAGTTCACGGTCAACTTTGTTCTATATCTTACCTTCTAAATGGTATGCGTCTTCTAGAAGATGTCGAGTCCTAATCACTCAGCTTCCCCGGAGGCTGCCGGGGATAATTCTGACACGTCCGGAACCACGACAAAATCCAGACGGGCTAGTCTAAGACCTAGTCAAAGACCGAAGGGGCAATTCTCCATAATAGAGTTTGACCCATCAGGGGCGCCAATCGCGCCGGAACAAAACGCGGCTAAATGGAGAATGACATGTGGGATCATCGCACGGACATGGGTTTCGTTGACTCTGGAATCGTGGAAGAAGGTGGGGCGAGATATTCGTAGAGCTGTCATCAAAGATATCAACACTTACTTCGTGATCCCAGAAGAGCTATAGGCCCGCGCCAATGCCGCCGCCCTGAAAGTCGCTAATAAAGCTTGGAAGAGTGCAAATTTATTATCCGCCGTGACTTCATCGCAAAGGACGAGGAGCCATTCGACGTCCGCAAGTGGATGGACCACGAGATGTGGGCCCAATTTAAGGCGTCCAGAGAAACAGAAGAATTTAGGGCAAAGAGTGAAGCGGCGAAGGTGCTAGCGGCCAAGAACACCCACCATCACAGGCTAGGTAGTTCTAGGTACGCACCCAAGGTACGGAAATGGATGGATGAGGAGGAGATGGCACACCTGAATGACCAGCCACCCCCATTCCCGAACGTAGAATCATGGCGCGTGCAGAATTGGTTGTACGTGAGGAGGACTCCAGGTTCGATGACTTCGGACGCCCAATCCTTCGCGAGTGAAGCAACCCAGGAGGTCTACTCTAGATTGGTAATAATTTTCAATACCTCCTCTTAGTATATCCATCACCTCAATGCCATATTTAGTAACTTGTTCTTCTATTACAGGAGAACCTGTTGACACAATCCTCTCCTTGCGAATTCCGAAGGGACAAAGATATTCTTACCCAGGCCATCGGCACCAAGGAGCATCCTGATCGCACAAGGGGTACTGGTGTTTACACTACTTGGAGAGATGGATTCTCAGATGAACTGCATCGGTATAGGAGTAAGAGCATGGCAAAAGCCGAACGCGAAGCAAGAGAAAGAGCCGCTCTTACAGAAGAGATCACCACCACGGTGGAAATGAGGGTCGATGCTCGTTTAAGAGCCCTTGAGGATATGGTGGCCATGGCCTCACAAGGCAACATCCAAATGCAAAGCAGCCCTACTGCTAACCGAAAGAGTAGCCAAGCCTCCGTCCCCGATGGTGAAGATGAGCGCACCATCTCATATCCTGTCGATGAGATCCTAGTAATTTTATTTAAATCTCATGTTCCACTTCAAATTCCTTCGCAAGCCAACATTTGGCTAATTATTCTACCGCATTTTACCTTGAAGGATACGACGTGGTGCAAGCTGTTGGTGTGACTTCTTGACGACAAGCCTTTAGAGGTTGCAACAGGGATGGCATGTCTGTCCAATGAAGGTGATCTTATCCACCGTGTGCCGATGGCGCGTGGGAATGCGAATGTCAGTGTGAACTGTGTCTACGACATATGCAAGTCCATTAAGCTGAAGTTTCCACCAAATGATGAGATTACCAGACTGGGCCAAGCTGAAGGGACTTTCATCTAGTGGCCTAAGAGGGATGTAGTATTAGAAGACCGGCACCCTCCCTATATCGATCGAGTTGAATCAAGGGAGGTAGACCTACCCGTGATTCCAGAGCCTCATATTGTATGTAATGAGGACACCACAATCACTACGGTGCCGGTGCAAACCACCATGGCCTCCGAGCTTCCAACAAGAGCTCATTCCTCTCCTGCCAAGTCGTCGAAGCCGATCGTTGAAAGAAACTGAGGTGCTAAGTCGAAGGCGAAGGTGCTGAAGGAACCACACCTTTACATTGAAGAAGAGTTCCCCTTTGTGCCATTGGCCGATAAATACGTTGAAGGAGAGCCAGTCTCCAATCGCCAGAGGTGCTCAATGCCCTCGGGAAATATACACATGAGCTGCACGAGTACTACCTCAAGGAGGTCAAGAAGCCAAAGAATGAACAGACCACAAATTTGAAGGTGGACTTTAGTAAGGGACATTTCCACCATGACTTTGAGAACTGTCAGTTCTTTGTGAACTTCGTGGACCTATGGGAACTCTACAACCTCCGGTCCCTCGAAGTCTCTCTCATCAGATGTTACACACTATAAGTGTTTGCAATCATGGTCAACATTCGTGTTATATTCGATGTGTTTTCAAGCTGAATTAATATAAAACAATCATTTTTTGAGTTAATTAAAATTCAAATTACATGTTTAGATGTAGGTAAATAAATAGAGAAAACAAGTTATACATACGATACTAAAAAATTAAAACACAAGCTAACGATTTCTCGTAGCATACAGGGAATTGGCAATTCATTCCCGAATAATGTTCATGTTATTTCCATCTGTCGCAACAACATTTATATCTTCATTCCCTGCGGAGGTTGCCTGCCCCACATCTGGAATGTAGTCCTCATCAGCATCGCATTTATCGAACTCCTTATCAGCTAGTATGTTTTCTCGTATAAAATTGTGAAGAGCCATGCAAGCATGAACAATATGGGTTTGTGACTCCTCTGGGTAACTTGGAACATGTAAGAGGATCCTCTATTTCATCTTTAGGACTCCAAACGAGCATTCAATCACATTCTGGAGTGATGAGTGAGCATGATTGAACACCTCACGCTTCCCCGTCGGCACCCATGATATGCAAAACTCCGGTAGATGATATTTTGTTCCCTTATAAAGAGCTAAATAACCGGTCCTGTTATGATATCCTAAGTCAGCAAGGTAGTACCTACCTACACATGACAAATACGACAATATAAGAATCTATATGCTACTACAATTTAAAAAGTTGTCTACACAAAAAGTAAGGTACTTACCCGGATGAGGTTTTGGATATACATCAACAAACTTCTCTTGTGCATTATTTAGAACCCGTGTGTCATGTACCGATCCTGGCCAACTGACAACAATGAATGTGAAGCACATATCAAAGTCACGAAAAGCCATGACATTTTGCGAAGTGTATCCGTGACAATTTCTATACTCAATTGACTTCTCTACCGGGACAATGGTTTTTTACATGCGTGCCATCTATTGCACCAATGCAACCATTGAAGTGTGGATGGAAACGGGGTTCTAGTAGTTTTGAATGGACTTGGCTGAATGTTGGATCCCTTGGTCTAACGATATTATGGGACATATTATAGAGATAATTCAACACTCCGTAAAATTTTGTATGCACTGTCCACGTTGATCTGCAGAAGATTACTTCAGCATCACCAAAGGAATTAGGTCCTCCAACCATCCACCAAAACTTTGACAAACTCTCTATAGATTTCATGTCCCTAGTTGATGTTAAGTTATAATTCTGCATTAGAGATCGATGCAATGCATCAAATATTCTCCTAGACATTCTAAACATCCTATAGCAAGATCTTTTATGATTGAGCTTCTCAATTGTCCAAGAATAACCAGTTTGTATAGGACACCGATAAGGTTGTTTGTTCAAGTACCTTTCTTCATATTGTTCACCCAACATAGCTAGTTGCCTCAATTAAGAGATGTCAATTCCGCACTAATGTTAGGTGCATGTGCAGATTCTTTCTCATTGTTGTCATCATCATCCTGAACATCATAATCTTTGTCATCACTCATCTGCTCAAATATATGTAAAGAAACTTACATAAATATCACATAATAATTCAAATAATAAACATGTCAACATACAACTCAAATAGTTACTACAGATAGTACAACATCTAAATAGTACTATAAATAGTTCAACATCTACAGAGTACTAATAAAATACATGGCATGGAGGAGTTACTACAAATTGTACAACATATAGATACCACATCCCATTCGCATGTGACCTCTCAAGGTAATCAAACCTCCCTTCATTGCTAGGTATTGCCACAAACAACTCTCTAATTTCTAGCTTTAGAGCAAGGTTGCATGCCGTGAAAAATAGAGGAGTCCCTTGTATAGCACCACAGTCAATCATCAACTGTATGATCTCCTTGATTGTAGGGATGGGGCTAGCTCCAGATTGGACGGAGGGTGTGGACTAAGACAAGATAGCACGTGATGCCTTCTTGTACTCCTGAATGTATTTGTTGCACTTTGCTTTCTTCTTTCTCTTTGACCCTGATCCAGTCAACTCCTCCTCAGGTGGATCTATACTAGACCCTGAACTCTTGAGAAGAGCTGGACTAGCCTCCCCACCGACCACCAATCCTGGGATGGTGGCAGTATTACCGGTCACAAATGCCATATCAAACATGACCTCTAAGCACTCCAAGTTTGCCGGTGGACCATCTCTGAACTTGGCAAACTCCTTGTTTAGCTGAAATCCAAAAAATACATGATGTTAATGATATTACCGATACTTCAAAATAAATTAAACTTCTAAATTTAACTTGGAAATGCACTTACTCCAATCTGCATTCTCCACCACTCATCTGGCGCGTCGACAGTCTTCCTTATCGGGTATCTACCAAGACCAGTTGCATGATTGTTTAACTCAACCCATAGCACATAATCTTTCTTCATGAAATCTCACCTATTCTTAAATTGTTTCCTCGTAAAAAATTTCCCTGTCTGCTCAAAAAATTTAGCCTCTAGATTATTATACCCAACAGTACTCAACCAACCGCTAGGCCTATTCCCAGCTATGGTTTCATCCTTGCAAATCTCAACAAACGCTCTTGTTGCAAAAGCATCCCAAACTGCCTTGGGGGTAGCCATCTAACACGTACACAAAGCCAACTCAGCTTGGACAATTCAAGTCTACATGACATATGAATTTTTCCCCTTGCCACACAGCTAACACTACAAGAAATCCGTTAATCCATGACGGTTTTCTCGTGACGTTTCCATAAATCGTCACAGATATTCCTTAGGTGCAGCAGGCTTAATGTGACGGTGGTGTATCCCCCCACTCCACCCTCACCCCCATCCCCGCCGCCTCCCCCCACTCCACCCTCACCCCCACCCCCGCCGCCTCCCCCCACTCCACCCTCACCCCCACCCCCGCCGCCTCCCCCCACTCCACCCTCACCCCCATCCCCGCCGCCTCCCCCCACTCCACCCTCACCCCCACCCCCGCCGCCTCCCCCCACTCCACCCTCACCCCCATCCCCGCCGCCTCCCCCCACTCCACCCTCACCCCCACCCCCGCCGCCTCCCCCCACTCCACCCTCACCCCCGTCGCTCTCCCTCTCGGCTTCCGGCCTAGGGCTCGGTCCAGCCCCACTGGCCCGCCGCCTGATTGCCGCCTCCGGTCTTCTCTCACCACCGCCGGCCTCTCCTCTGTTCCGCCGCCGGCCTCCCCTCTGTTCCGCCGCCGGCCTCTCCTCCCGCCATGGCCGCCCTTGCCTTGGCTTCGCCGCCTCCTGCTTGGAGACCGCCCCGGTGCCTCGTCGCCGGTGGACGGCAGCGAGTTCACCGCGCCTGCAACCCCGGCGACGAGGTGTCGCCCATGGTAAGTCTTCTAACTCCCTTCTTCTTTCCTTCTATTACCCCCATCCCCTTGCAACTTCCTCCCCTGCCGCCGACTCGCCGCCGTCCCCAACTCCGCCTCGCCGTCGACCCTTCCCCCTGCGCCGCCCTCCCCCTAAGCCGGCTCTCCCTCCGTCAATCTCCCCCCACCCACCCAACGCCACCCTCCCCTTGCAAATTCCTCCCCTGCCGCCGGCTCGCTGCCCGCCCAGTGACCCCGCCTCCCCCTCCTCTCCTCAACCTGCTGCTTTGTACCAGGTTTGAGGCCTTCCCTTCCCTCCCTGGCAAGGTCTATGTCGAGGAGGTAAGAGTTTCTTGGTGTTTTTTTAAGAAAAAAAAATCTTTTTTGGGTAAAGGTTAGTAGCTCTGGATTAGCCTTTCAAGAAATTCCTGATGCCGCTCTTGATTACAAATCGCACACTTTTTTCCCTTGGGGAAGATAGTGCTATGTATATGGTTCTTGGGCTACTTTCTATAGTCTTTGTCTAGTTCTGATTACCGGCGGCGCTTGTTGGATTAGCTCATTTCACATTTCTTTTTTTTGAGAAATTGCTTATTTTCACATTTTAGTGCATTAGTTAGTGAATTTCGTGTGAAAAGGTCAAATGAGTGGAGACAGCTCATTAAAATTGGATGCTTGGAGACAGCTTGCTTTGGAGGAAGGTATTTTTTTTTGGTCAACAAAGCCGCATATTCAGTATGAAATTCTATGTAGGATATAGCTTTTATTTACTAGTTTATTTGTTGTTGTGACAATGCAAGCTGCAGGCACCAGGCATTACTTCCGTGCTTGTATGGATTTGTATTCATCTCTGCATTTTCATCTTCGCAGTAATAATATACGTGGTGCCTAGTACAAGTATTGTTTACTCACTCTGTTTCACTATAATTTTCATCAACCCACCATGCACGCGGACTAAGGATATACAAAATCTAAGAAAGAGTTAATGAGAAATAACCATGCATACCACTGTTAAATGACATGCTGCAACTACTTGACCTCTTCCAAAGCATTAAAGTAGGGTTAGAGGGTGGAAATATTACATTAACTACACTCTTGATTCTCTTGATTACTCAGCTGTTCATATTTTATAGTTCATAATGTGTCCTGTCGTGACAGATCAAGGAGTGTTTCTGTATTATGGATTTACAGTAGAAGTGTTGGATCTCCCACCAGCTTCCTTGTGCATTATAACTTGTCTCAGTAGCATTCCCATGTTTTCATGCAGAGGTGGTTGACTGGTTGTTCCTTCATGGGATTTCAGTTATATCATGCAGTTCTGTTTTAGTTTATTTGAGGCTTATTGCTCCCCTGTAATAATATGTTTGCCTTTGATCAAACTTTGACCCAAGAAACAGCACTTCAGTTCATTTAGGTTCATGAAGCTCTATTTTAAGTCTATTAGTGTAGATACGTTCTCTTCCTATCACTGTTTTTGTCCTTGGGTATATTCGTAACTGAACCTCTACAGAGTATAAACATGAACTCAGCTTTATACTAATGTTGGCTTACTGCACTGGAAGCTAGTGTATGAATTTATTTGTCACTGAAGAATAGATTGCTAGCTTGGTCTTAATCGTTTTCTGCTTCCTATATGAATGCATTATCAGCTATTTAACTGAAGGAGCAGGTACTAACATTTGGTCATTAGCCAACTAATGTCCATGCTGATTTCTGAAGGAGCAGGTACATTTTCCATTCTCTGTTGATGTTTTACCTAGCACTGAAAAGAACTACTACACCTGGTCTTAGCCTCCCTCACTTGTCCCTTATACATTTTATGATTAAGTTTGGTAATGCCCAGCTGTGATAAGAACATACTACTTCTTGCTCCTAGTTTAACTTACTTCTTGCTCGCATATGCATTGGCTATGGGTCTGAGAAAACAAATGTTATGCTTGATCTTGGCTAAGTGTCTTCTGCACCTAAGCATGTGTATATAAATATTGGTTATTAGACTGAAGAACAGCTGCTACACCTGATTAATAAATTATGTTTAGGTGATGATGCTTATAACATTGTTTGAAATACTGAATTCACTAAGTTGATGATATAAGTATACTGGTTGGGCACTAATCTAGACCATTTGGTGATATGACAAGAGTGGTATTGCAATGATTTCCTTGTAGTTCTAGTACTCTAGTCCATTTACCTATCAAGAAAATTCTTCATGTATATCAGCCCCTTTGAACTGATAGAACAGATTCTATACTTTATTTAGTCTGCTCATTGTTGTGATGCTTTATCAGAGAAGAGTTTGGGAAATGGTGATAAGAACAGATAACCCACTTGTTTCTAGCTTAAGCACCTAATTCGGTTCTGAATTTACTGTTGTAAATTAACTAGGGTATGGGTACTACACTTGATTGGTTCATTGACCATTAGCTAAATCTATGCTGTTATTGGGGTTTGAATACTTAATGGTATAACTGACAAGGATATATGCACTATGCGCGTATGTATGTGTTTGAAGTATTTACATTGATGAAGAACAGATGCCACTCTTATCTTATTTTCCATTTTGTTGTGCCCCAACTTAAGAACTAGATTTGAGAGAAGTATCATTTTTTGGATAAGAACATATACTGCACTTGATTCTGGCTGATTTGGTCTATTTGTTTCATAATTCTTTCATTCATATTTATATATTTATGTCCATCTACTGAACTGAAAGGACAGATATTTCATTTGGTTTAGTTCCATTTTATAATAGTTTGATCTGAGAAGAATTTAAAGAAGATTAATTTCTGATAAGAACAGATTCTATATTTGATCTTGGTTAATTTATTCAGGTGCTTTTACATCTGAAGCATTTGGTATCAGTTTCTATGTGTATGTAGTTTACATACATGTTTTTCGACAACTGATAAGAACAAGTTGCTGCCATGATGTCTATTCGGTTGCCTTAACATATATATAGAGATGTTTTTTTCTGAAACTTGAGAAAGGTGCTAAGAAACCTGATAAGAACAGATTTTCTATACATGTTAAACCTGGATTAGCTGGATGATTACATGAAAGCTAATTCAGCTTAACAAACTCATGGTTGCCTAATTCACGGAGATTAGTCTGAACACAGATTGACTTATGGAACTCAATGGATTGATGCCTCGATTGGTTGCCTATTGCTGCCTTCATTTAGTTGCCTAAAGTTGGTTCACATGTTGCCTTAAAACTCTGGTGCCTTTGAAAAGAATTGTTCCATAGGTCAATACTGTTCTTATTGAATTTAGAATTAGTTCTCTAGGTTCATAAGGCTGATCTCCAAAATAAAACATTGCATCTCCCCAGGAGATGCAAACATTTTAATCCTAACCAAAATACCCTTTTGTAGCTCCTTTTCTTTGTGCAGGTTGGAGAATCAAGAATTGGAGAAGATGATGAAAAAAAAGGACTAAAGAGAAGAATGAAGACATTAACTTGATTTCTTTTTATTGTATATATTTTGTAATACTCATAGTTTGTAATATTGAACCCTTTGTAAATCAAAATTATGAACTCCCGTATTTGTATTCGAATTTATGAGTATTCCTCTTTGAATTGATTTGTATTACTCATGTATATATGTACATATATATATATGTGAATTGTTTATCAGATGTACATGTGTGCGATATGAATAAATTTTTTTAAAATTTCTCTCAAATCGATATGCATGAATGACATGTTTGACTGCCACGTCAGATCCACGTAGATGCCACGTCAGATCCATGTAAATGCCACGTCATGTAAATCCGTGACGGTTTAGTCCGTCACAGAGTTCCGGGCTTGGAGATCCACGTAGATGCCACGTAGATGCCACGTAGGGCCAAGGGGACTGATCTATGACAGTTTACGACCGTCACGGATTGGAGAACATCTGTGACGGTATGGGCAAACCGTCATGGAAGGTGCCGCGGTCAATCTATGACGCGATATACATGACGGATTTTATAATCGTCACATATGCAAATCCGTGACGGTTTTGAACACATCTGTGACGGTTTCAAACCGTCATGGATTAACGGATTTCTTGTAGTGTAACATGACATATGAATTATAATAAAGCCGGATAGTTTACACAATAATATGATAGACAACTGGACATATCACTTATAAGCATATCATATGCAAAGTAGATAGAAAATGTACACAAGATATAAGTTCATCCAGTATATGATATACCAATAACTTAACCCTTGCATCACCTATAAGAATCAAGAATACCTAAATAGTAAACACCCTTGTGCATAACCTGAGGTTGGTCTCATGGGTTTTTTTCCTGAAATCTGAATATATGCTACTCGAGTACAGCTACTACTAATCTGAATATAAAGGTCATGTGCATGCTTGCTTCCTGGTCTTAAAATATCATGGTTCATTTTACCTCATTTCTGTACCCCTTAACCAGACAAGTATGCAAGCAATGCAATCATTTAGAAAGCAACTATCGTAACATTTATGCACTATCAGGAATAGATCCGTAACTGTCTTTCTCTAATTGGAGATGATCTACTATAGTACTTGCAACAGGACATTGATGCAATTTGGCTCTATTTCTTTGTCATCTTGAACAAATTCTTAATCCTCTAACTCTATGTTGGATTCATAATTCACCAAAGAATGTAAGCATACACTCTACTGTGATTCTCTTTTAATAACTAAAGCATTTATCTACCAAGAACCTGATAGTATGTGTAAAGGTGGCATGCCTAAAGCTATTGGTGATAAGAGATGCATGCAACATCTCAAGTGTCAGAGGCATGGCTCTATACAAACCGAAGATGCAGTAGCTCTAGGGTCAGTGCTCAGCTCTATACAAACTACATGGCATGACACTTCAAGCAGTGGTTTCCATACGTAAAGTATAAAGCCGAACGAAAGTCAAATCTACCTGGGACTTCGAAATGAGTGAAATGGTGAACCAAAATGGAGCATTTATCTACCAAGAACCTGATAATATGTGTAAAGGTGGCATGCCTAAAGCTATTGGTGATAAGAGATGCATGCAACATCTCAAGTGTCAGCGGCATGGCTCTATACAAACCGAAGATGCAATAGCTCTAGGGTCAGTGCTCAGCTCTATACAAACTACAGGGCATGCATACTTCAAGCAGTGGTTTCCATACGTAAAGTATAAAGCCGAACGAAAAGTGAAATCTACCTGGGACTTCGAAATGAGTGAAATGATGAACCAAAATGGAGTAATATTATACAAATCTTCTCACATACTACACGGTCAGTGTGCTGAATCATTTACAGATTGGCATATCAAGCTCCAAACCAAGGTTCCAAGCACAGATTTGAGAAGAGGGGATGCGTCGGTGCTGGCCCAGGCCGTGCGGGAGGAGGAAGCGGCCGGGATGCGTCGCTGCTGGGCGCCGCTGTGCTGGAGGAGGAGCCGGCCGGACGTGTTGGTGCTTCACATAATCTGCCGAAGGAGGAGGTGGCCGAGATGCGGGCGGAGGAGGTGGCCAAGATGCGGGAGCAGGAGGAGGAGGCAGCCGGGATGCGGGAGGAGGAATAGGAGGTAGTCGGGATGTGGGAGGAAGAGGAGGATGCGGCCAGGATGCGGGAGGAGGAGGCGGCCCGATGCGGGGGGAGGGGGAGGAGGAGGAGGAGGAGGAAGTGGCCGAAATGCGAGATGAGGAGGACGAGGCGGCCGGGATGTGCACGGCGGTGGAGGCGAGTAGCTGGGGAGGCGAGCAGCTAGGAAGGGCGCGGTGTGCACGGCGCGGATGGCGGGGATGGCATGCACGGCGTCGATCCGGTCAGCGTGGGTGAAGAATGCAGTGGCGGTGACGCGTTGGTGCTGGGCGGTGGCGGTGGCGATGGAGGGCATGGCAGACGCGGCAGTGGATGGGGCGGTGGGCGCGGCGGTGCACGGCAAGGATGGCAGGGATGGCATGCATGACGTCGATCTAGTCGGCATGCACAGTGGGGACGGCGGGGACGGGCTGCATCCACTCGATGCTGCTCACGAGCACAAGGGGATCGGGGAGTCCCCGTGGAGAAGATAGCTCACGGGCAGGAAATGACAATGTCCTGTAAGTTATTCCAAATCAGAGGGCAATTTTGGTGGACGTTAAGTGGTGATTGCGGGAAGCTGGATTGAATTGGCTTCTCTCCATGGCTCGATTTTGCACCGAACAGCTGAAGCGGCTGTTGCGGGAAGCCGGCCTAAAACCGGGGTGTTTGGTTGAGCTGCGATTTTTCTCAGTGAAAAGCCGCTCAAAAGCCCAATTAAATACCCCCTAGAGCCAAATCATACTAATGTGGGAAGCTATATTCCAACGCTCCAAAATAACGAGCTCGCCAAGTCCTTCAACGTTCTTATGGTAGCAGAAATCTCAGAATTTGCTTGTCTGCATAAAGGAACGTGTGAGTTTGGATGACAGGCCCAGGCCTCATTACGTGAATTCTACTTACTGTTAGGAATAATCAGAGCAATACGAGAAGAAATAAAGGATCTTGAGGTTATTATCTTGATAGCTAGTTGTGCTCACCTTTTCAAGTCCCCAATGCAGGTTATGCTCAATTGCTCACTGGCCCAGGTGATCAAGCACATGGTGGCATTGGTTTTATTTGCCAGCCCGAAGCTCTTAGCAACTTCTAAAACAAAGCTTGAGTTAGTCTATTTTGCTCAAGAGGAGCTTTTCCTTGAGTTATCAACAAAAGTACAGCTAAGAGAGAACCATTTTATCTTTCATGTTTTCGCAATTAGGCTCAACTCGTTGGTGCAACATAATTTTATGGTTGACGTTTGGGTTGGGATTCAAATCACAATTCCTTGTAAAGAAGTAGCAAAAACATCCTCTCTTTTTCTTTTTGTGACGTGGCTTATGTTATGTCTAGTTCTACTCCCTCCAATCTAAAATATAAATAGTTTTACAATCTGAGACAGTCACATGTTTTTATGTTTGACCATTAATCTAAAAGTTACCAACAGCAACAACAACAAATTGATACTACTAGATCCATTATGATAATATATAATTATTTTAAACATGTAGCAAAATATTTTCAAATAAATTGATGTTCAATGTGTTACTTTAGAAACTGTGTCAATGTCTAAAACTAATTACATATATTTCATATCACACAGAGTAGTTCAGTGCGGATGCATCAAGAAATATGAATCTGCAACAATATGGATCTGGACTCTGGTTTCTTTTTTTTTGAGAGAGAGTGATTCCGTGAATGAGTGCATATGGCACAAGATTCTCCGTGTCGAAGCTGGTTGTTTTGGCTTCCAGTGTAAAGTTACTTTCTCAAGAGAAGCAATTTCTTCCAAGATTGGGCAGATATCAGACCGACTGAAGTGTCGATACCTCCTTAGATCAACTAGTACAATCAGTTTCAACAATTATTCGTTGAAAACAGAAACTAATCGCCAGTTGCAGGCCATCGCGACAAGCTAAGTAATCAATTCTTAAGGCTCATAGACATGTTGATTTGTGGACAGCGAGAGCGTCAGACAAACGGAGCGTGACTTCGCAGCGCCATCGCGACGCCGAGGAGAAGCAGCCGTTGTGAGTGGCCTCACGGCGAGCAGCGCCAGAGACAACAAGCCAAGCTAAGCGGCGCCGGGAAGAGCAGCCGCGGCAAGCCGTGGTGAGCGGCGGCAGTTGAGTCCAAGAGTCGGTCTTGTGTCGTGAGCCATGTCTAGTCAGACCGTTACGGCGTTCCCCGCCCTGGATCAAAAAGTGGACGCTAACATCGATAGCTTCCAGATGTGAACGTTGCTCTCTTGTGCGTCCACAGGTAGGAGTAGTTTTTTTTCGTTTTCATAATCATCACTCCATGTCTGCATTGGCTGAAATTTAGTAGTCTTTTAGAAGAATTCGTACGAGAAGTACTCATAATGTTGAACTTAATAATAAGCACGATATACGAAACGTTGGGAACAGAAACCTATCTCGAGATATAATCTCTTACCGTCAATCAACATCCAACGGCTAGTGAGCATTGCTTGCCTAGGAGGAAAGGAAAAAAAAAGAAAAAAGAGTCATATATACCAGCAAAGCGAACTGCAGTGCAAACCCAACATAGCACCTGACGTATCTAGCTCTCGCTGCCAGGCCCGCCTCCGCAGCCGCTCGCCGTTGCCGGAGAAGGGATACAACGGAAGCTATGGTGCCCGAGCCCGAAGACGACATCATGAACGAGAAAAACCCTCGGCCGCAGCTTGTCCTATCTTTGGGGGAAACTTCTTTGGCGTTGTTACGATTTTGTGCGGGTAATTAGGGTTTTCGACGCAGGGGATGAATTTTTTGTTGGTTCTTAGTGTTTCACTTATTTATGCAATGAAAAGTTCAGGTTTTCATCCGAGATAAATACCGTCTGTTGAATTCCGGCGCGTCGATTTGGCTGAAATTTGCTGATTTTGGATTACGCTTTGTTCAATAGGGACTCGGACCATACTCAACCAGCATCAAGAAGGTCAAGAAGGAGATAAAGGAGATGGCAAAGAAGATCAATAACCTTTGTGGTATGCGCACATTGAGATATTTTGACTATCCCTAAATTTAGGGACTAGGGTTAGGTGTGCTACTTATCTAATTTCATGCTTAAACATACAATTGCATTCCCAAGTCATCGGCAGTTTTGGACAGTTCTGATCTGTTTGTACCGGTTTTACAGTCATAAGTGCCAGTGCAATTCCACCTTGTTGCATCAAGCTCATCTGAACTGTTTGTTATATCGAATTGCAGGGATAAAGGAGTCTGATACTGGATTGGCTCCACCAAGCCAGTGGGATCTTGTATCAGATAAACAGATGATGCAGGAGGAGCAACCATTGCAGGTGAATTAGCATGATGTCCACCTTATGTTGTGCCCTTATGCTTTCTCATTGCTATTCTAATAATAAGTTCCATTCTGTTATGAAGGTCGCTAGATGCACGAAGATCATAAGTCCTAATACCGACGACGCCAAATATGTCATAAATGTAAAAAAAATCGCTAAGGTGCGTCATTGTTACATTATATTAAGTCAATCATATCTCCTGGATGTTCAATACTGATTTCTTTCTTATGTTCTAATCTTTTTGGGGATACTGTAGTTTGTGGTCGGCCTAGGGGACAAAGTTTCCCCTACTAATATTGAGAAAGGAATGCGAGTTGGGTAAGTTTGATCTCTCTGTAGAGTATATTCTAGCTTATTTACCTTGGTTTTATTCCATAAAGCTTCTTGTATCTCATTATGCTTTGTGTTGATACTTTCAATTGATGTGTAGTTCTAAGGGCAAACTGATTTTTTAACGAAACTGTAGAATAAAAGTTTCAAGGGTAAAGCTGCAGCACTCACATGTAACAACTGACAGGGTACTACTTGCTAAGCATCTTAAGATAGATCTTAACTTGAACTGTAGCTATTAATATTAATACGATTCAGCACTAATATTAGGCATGATGTAGAAAACTAGAATTTAGCTTTTAGTAGTCGTGCAGCAAGGGGCCATAGTATGTTATGCTTTGTGTTGACTCTTTCAGTTGACGCATTGTTCTAAGGGCAAACTTATTTTTAACCAAACTGTAGAATAAACTTGATAATGATGGTTTCCATGATAAAAACTGCAGCACTGATATGTAACAAATGATAAGGTACTGCTAAGTAGCATCTTAAGATAACTCTTAAACTGAACTGTAGTTATTAGCATGATATAGCACTAGGATTTGGCACAATAAACAAGCAACAATTGTTGCAGTTTTCTTGCAACAAGGGGTAATCATGTGTTATATGTTTACAGCTTGAAAGCATTGTAGCATATGCCGTTGTGTATAATCTATGTAAAACATGGCAATGTTCCATTCTTAGGCCACTACCTTGATCGGATTTTGTGGTCTGAGGAAGTAGTTCTTAGGATCATATAGGATGTTAGAGCAATTACGTTCGAGCGTCAGGTGAGCTGCACAACTTAGCTAGACACTGTTGTACCTCAGACATAGAAATATATGACATCTAACTGGTGCATTGTACTCTTGGACGTAGCAATTTGGGTAGGAGACTTAAAAATAATTTTATGTACACAGGATCACAGAAGTTGGTTGCATAAAACATCTTGTGTTTTACATCTTATTTGTTCACAGTATAATGCTGTTCTTGAATCAATTGTATTATATTGTCAATTGAATGATGTTGATTCTCATCGTGTGTATTATACAAAGTTGATCGAAACAAGTACCAGATTCAAATTCCTTTGCCACCCAAAATCGATCCAAGTGTTACCATGATGGCTGTTGAAGAAAAACCTAACGTGACATACAATGATGTTGGTGGATGCAAGGAGCAGATTGAGAAGATGCGTGAGGTTGTTGAGCTTCCTATGCTTCACCCTGAAAAGTTCGTCAAGCTCGGCATTGACCCTCCTAAGGGAGTCCTTTGCTATGGCCCTCCTGGAACTGGGAAGACACTTCTTGCTAGAGCAGTAGCCAATCGCACAGACGCTTGTTTTATCCGTGTGATAGGAAGTGAGTTAGTTCAGAAGTATGTTGGTGAAGGGGCACGGATGGTTCGGGAACTCTTCCAGATGGCCCGGTCAAAGAAGGCATGTATTGTCTTCTTTGATGAAGTTGATGCCATTGGTGGCGCTTGCTTTGATGATGGCGTTGGGGGTGACAATGAGGTCCAGCGCACTATGCTCGAGATTGTCAATCAGCTTGATGGGTTTGATGCTAGAGGAAACATCAAAGTCCTCATGGCGACCAATAAGCTTGATACCTTGGACCCTGCACTGTTGCGTCCAGGGCGGCTGGATAGGAAGGTTGAGTTTGGTTTGCCAGATCTGGAGGGTCGCACCCAGATCTTCAAGATCCACACTCGCACCATGAACTGCGAGCGGGACATCCGGTTTGAGCTGTTGGCTCACCTCTGCCCCAACTCCACTGGTGAGTTTCTTGTAGTTTTGCATGACAAAGTTTACATGATCTTACTAGTTTATGTACCATGCTGTTTGTGTCATCAACATCGGTTTTTTCTCATGTGGCTCTATCTCTTTGTGTGTCACAACAGGGACTGATATAAGGATGTGCACAGAGGCGGGCATGTACGCCATCCGCGCACGCAGGAAGACTGTCACGGAGAAGGATTTCCTGGACGCCGTGAACAAGGTCATCAAGGGCTACCAGAAGTTTAGCGCCACGCCAAAGTACATGGTCTACAACTAGCTAGGCAACCTGGCGTTAGCTCTGTAGCTTTGCCTCTCGGGCCTCCTACAAGATTGTTGTTTGTTTCTTTTGAGGCGTTTTTTTGCATCATATGTTACTCTGGATTCTATCTTCAGAATATTGAAATATCAAACTGTAAGGATGATAATGACGATGCGCTTCACTGCTTCACTCTTACGTAGCATAACCAAGTGAATTGTTTAATGTTCTTGATTGGCTAGTTGAAGAGCTTGATAGTCGCTTCAACGACACAACCTCTAACTTGCTTGTTCGGTTGGCTGTTGAGTCCAAGTGATTCATTCGTGATTTTAATTTAGAGAATTTGACGAGTTTGGCAAAACTCTTATCCTAACGATTTTGATTTTAGGGAATTGAGGAACAAGTATAAAATGTTTCAAAAAAATTCAAAGACAAGTACAAAAATTGATGCCTTGGTGAGTTGGACAACTTGGTCAACATATTTTGTTGTTTGCACTCAATTGTATATCTTGCCATGATTTGTATGTAGGGAAGTGATTTTTTCTGTCCACGTACTCAAAACATGATTTCTCCGATTCTGATATTAAGATACACATACTAACATCCAGGGTTCAGAAAACAGTTTTTTGCCTTTAAAAAATGGTGGTGCCTGCGACCTGTATCCCGGCAAAAACTGGTAATAACCAGCTGGTTCTCTCTTCGAAATTTTTCGAAACATTTGAAGTTTTGGATACAAATTGCCATGAACATGTGCCCAACCTAAGGGAGGGGGCTGCAGTCGGCTGATTAGTAGTAGTTATCCTCGAGATAAGATTGCATTGGTTAGATATTCTTGTTAAGAGGCCAACCCCATTGACATAAAGAGGAGCCGCACCATTCCAAGGCAAGTAGTCAATAGTGAAGAAGTATCCTCCAAATCCCTAGTTCCGGCTATTCTAGAAATATCCACCCACCCCACCCCAGGTATCCTCATGCATGCAATGCCATTCTATTTCAGGTCGCCATCCAACCTCTTCCCAGCGGATGTGTACCTTTGTCATGAGACTAGATGCAACTAAAAGCATTTTGGTATGGCAAATTTATTTAGAAGAGGGGTCTAGGGGGATGAAAGTGTTATGATAACATTGAAGAAGTCTTATTTTAAGTATAGATACAAAAGGCATTTTGGAGTTCATGATTCAGTCAAGACTAAGCACAATAAGAGCAACTTTGAGTTTACCTCAAGAGTGGACCATGATGTCTAGAAAATAATTTGATATTCATTTTCCTTGTTGCTGACTTTGTTTTCCATTACGCAGAGAGGAGATAAGAAACATGATTGAGCATGGTAGTTCCGCAAACTCTTTTACGATACTCCAGAATAAATATGTACTATCCATTCATCCTAATCTAATGGCTAATCTTATCTGGTACTTCAATACTAGGCATAAGGAGTACCACATTTAAAGATTTTTAATGTTAGGGGTAAAACCAGAATTATTAGAGCAATTTACTTATTTCTTCCGTGGATATTTTAGTAATATGTATTTGCACCTTATTCAAACTCTAACCCTAATTCTCAATTCCACCGTGCAGCGTTGAAATATATCTTGCATTTGACCTCATCTCCGTTCAAACCCTAACTCTAATCCCCAATTCCACCACGCGGCCACCAACAGCTGGGACGAGCTCATGTCGTGGCTCAAGTTGGCAGAGGCGGACCCCACGATGACGACGCTGCTAGCCGTGAGGGGGTGGCGCCATCGGCAAGGCTCCGTCCTCGTGCCAAACTGCCACGGAGGCCTCCAGTGATGGTGGAATGATGGCAAACCACCATGGAGAGCAAGCGGGAGGCCGCAACGCCTACAAGCAGCGGCTATAGCGCGTAGGAAGCCTCGTGTTGTCATCGCCACGGCGCTGCTGGCCACAGCGGGGCAACACCATCGGTGAGGCACCGTCCTCGTACCAGACTGCCATGGTGGCCTTCGGTGATATCGAGAGCGGGCGGGAGGCCGCGACGCCCGCAAGCGGCGGCTGCCGGACAAAGAAGCCTCGTGTCGTCATCTCCACGACGCTGCTGGCTGCGGGGGGCGGCGCCATCGGTAAGGCATCATCCTCGTGCCAAACTGCCACGGTGGCCTCCAGCGACGGCTGGATGATGGCAGCCACCGAGATGATTCATTGTAAGGTGGTGTTGATTTGGTGGGCTATATAGTAGAGCATCTCGTTGCACTTCTGCAAGCATCTCTCGGGGCACGATGAGACCATCATTTTGGTGGATGAGATGGATGCCGAGTCTGGCATGTTCTATAATGGAGCCAACCAACGGGGCAAATACTTTCTCAACGCCGGGTGGAGAGGGTTCATCATTGACCACGAGCTGATTGATGGTGATTGCTTGGTGTTCTAGATGATAGAGAGGACAAAGTTCAAGGTGAGATTCAAGTTTTCTTATAAGGAATCCCACATCCAGTGAGAATGGATAAGTCATTTCCTATGAAATTTCTACGGAATTTTTTTGCGTTCCAAATGCGGCCTTATGATTATAAAAAATTTCCTGAAACTTGTTTGGTCAGTTATGGCCATGTAATTCTTGGGCTATCCCTCCACATGGAGGTGAGGTTGCAGCCCAGCAAACCAGCCCACAAGCCCAGCGCTTGTGAGCCATTGATCTTGGTTGGAATCAACAGTGCAGATTCATCCTTGGGAGAATGCAGCAAGCAAAAAATTTAGGGCCCCTTTGCTCGGGCATGGCTGCCATTGTGAGGGTTAGAAAAGCCAACACAAAAACACTACAACCTGAGTGAAGAGAGGAAGAAGAAGGAGAGGTGAATTTTGTCCAGATTTTTTGGCTCCAAACCAATTATCTTCAAGCTAGTGGTTGGAGGCTCAAACGTGTTTGGATTGGCTCCAAACTTGGTGAGCTCGTTCTTCACGTAGGGCACTTCGATCTGGTTAGCTAGTTTGAGTATTGGTTAAGTGGAGCATCAGTTTTGAGAGGGGTTTTGTTAGTTCGGGTTACTGCAGTTCCAGCACAGAGGAGTTTCGGTAGAGATTCAGTTTGTTCATCAAGGGGTCTCCGTTTGGGCTGAAATTTTGTCAATCTATTGGGAACTCGTGTGTCTACTTGTCTACCAAATTTCGTGCAGTTTGGACTGTGGTCTATGAGATTCGAGCTGATAGCCGAAGAGGACAGAAACTGTGGCATCTCTGCTTGGCCGTTGTCTTGCCTCTTGTTGGTTGTTGTTGTTAGCGCCAAGTTAGTAACTTGACCAGTGTGTTGTAATTCTCTAGAGGTTCTAGAGAATACTCTTGTACCCATTGTTAATCATTGTGGAAGCTGAAGTGGACCGGTCGGTCGCGTGGTTTTTTTACTCCTCATCTCGAGGAGGTTTTTTCACGCAAATCGTTGTCAATTTGTGCATGAGATTGTGGTTTTTTTTTCGCTGCCTGTTGGTTAAAACTCTCCTCATTGTTCAGCACAAGATGAGGGATTAAATTGGTGTATTCTTGTTGCCATTTATTCCCATAATAATATCTACAGTCATTGTGTATCAAAATTCTATGTTTGTCCATATGTTGTAGATTTAGATTATTAAGCGATGCCACCTGACATATGTTTAATTGAAACTTGGAAACTGTATCTAATTATTCAAAGAATGACAAATCAGGCATGTGTGGACTGTTAGAATTTTACGTGAAATTTTGCAGGAAACAATACTATTCCTCCATTTCAAGCAGATCTAATAAAGCATCAAGATATTAGTTTTCCTGATAGCCTGCCTTCAATTGGACACGAATCAGGAATGATGGGGAAAATCCATTTATCTTATTGCTAACTATGCAACTTCTGTTATGTAAACGATGTAGGTCTATATAATTAGAGCAAGTTCCTACTACGAAAGTGACAAGTGATGGTGCTGTGAGCTTCTAATATTGCGATCGGAGAAGGTAAATTGTTCTTTGTCTGCATTGGTTTGGTACTTTAATTTAGTGTTTAAAAAATCTAGTTCAGAATGCTTTTTTTTCTTTTGTATAGCAGGTATCAGCTCATAGTTGCCCAAGTTCACTTGGAAGATGAATTTATGGAACTGCTTATGAATTACTTTCATTGCAATTAGTTGTAGACAAAAAATAGCCATTTCTCCCATTCCGCTAGTGGTGTCAGACTTTCAGCATGTGATCAGTCAAATTTTAACCATTTTTCCCCTTAAAAAACTAGGAATAAATATAGGGGATTGCAATTCATTTAAGCAAAGTTAATCTCTTCGGGATGGATGCTTTTTGTGGCCAAACTAGTCGATAGACATCAGATAGGCATTGCTTAGCTTGTCTGGTACTGTCTTACAGTTGACAGTGGCAATCCATACAGTTTCTTAAGGAGGCATCCTTCCAGTTGTTTTTATATTCTGGCCTTGGTTGTGCACTGTTGGGTATTGACTTATTCTATGATTATTTTAGGGGATATGTCCTTGAGCTGGGGTTAATTAACTGATTAGTTTAATTTTTTATTCATGTTCTTGATCTTCCATAAGCTTGCACAACTTGCTAACGTCACTTCCAGTTTTGTAAAAGCTACTGATTTCTATTTCACAACAGCAATTCTGACTGTCAGATTCTACATTTTGCATCAGGTTTACCAGCCTTGGTTGGATTCAGAGGAAGAAACTCACCTAGCGAAATGTCCGTGAGCTACTTCTAGTGCTATATCAATTATCAAGGCCTGAACAACCTCTTCCACTTCCTGCATTGTGTCACAGCACAATTGGAAAGTTGGAATTGAGTCGTGGAGCTTTGTTCTTCTCAAACCGTGGAGTTTTGTTCTTCTCAAAAAATGTGTAGTTTGTTGTCCTCAAATTTGTTGTGGTTCTAGTGCTACTTTGAATGATGAATTAAAAAAAAAGAATGTATAGTTGTTGTTACTTGTCTTTGTCCCGAGATTCCTTGCTTTGAGGTAAAGAAATGGTTTCCTGGTCCTATTGAGCCATGCTAAAAATTTCTAGTGAGCCTTTCCATTCTCTGGTAGCTTCTGATTGGAATGCTTTAAAATGTGGAACATCCCAGTGAGGGAATGCAAAAACAACGAAAAAGAAAGAAAGAAATGGTTGCCTAGTATTGTAGCATTGAGCTGGATGCGATGTGCATAGTCTCAGATGTTTCTAATGTGCATAGTATCAGGTTATAGGTAGGTAAATGAAGCATTGCTGCTACTTGAGCGCACATGGAAGAAGCAACCATTCGAGTCGTTTGTGCAGAGATACAGTGCATAAACCATATCAACCTGTTCTGATTTGTCTGTATGATTCCAAGCAAAGTTAGGTTAGATAAATAAACACACACCAAACTTTCTAACTGATCACTTGATATGTGGAGTACTCGGTAGTTGTGAATTCGCAATAACAAAGGGCTGAAAATTGAGCCAAGACAAGGAAAAAAGTCCAAGTTCTGCCTGCAGCGAATCTCAAATACTAGACGACAGAAATATTTAGTTCCCCACACACTCGATGGGGAGGTGGAGGCTGCCCGCGCACTCAACAGGGAGGAGGAGCAATGGCGTGCATGCAAGAAGGGAAGGAGGCCGCAGCGGCATGTCCGCCCGATCGGGAGAAGAAGCGGCGGCGCCGCTCGATCAGGACGAGAGTGTGTCCTCGATCCTTTTTTTCTTTATGTTGAGACGGACGCTCGATCAGGGATTAAAGAAAGGCTAAAAGTCAAGATTACCCTCACATTAGTAAGAGAAAAAAGTCTAAACTACCTATTAATTGGAAGATCATATTTAATTGGTACTCCTATATCTTCTCAAAAAGTACAAGATACCATAAAATATCTCTCCGCAAGACAAAGACCCGTCCCGTGCAACGAAGGGTCCCGTTAGTAAGACCCTGTGCAAGAATGGATTATAGAAGAATATTATTTCGAGTACTCCTCGGACGCATATAGTAGCATTGCGATTCTGAATCTTTTTCGTTTATGAATAGAAAAAATCCATTGTATCATTAGGTAAGAGGTTTGGTCCGAAAAAATTTAGAACAAAACATCTATCGCGTTGAAGCCTATAGCGCTGAATTTCCATGAAAGTATAATTCTTACCATCAGGATCCTTTTGAACGTCTCTATGATGGGTCCAGGTTCTAGATCCAATCCAAAATCAAGGATTTCTCGCTCTTGATTGAGTCTTCAGCCAGTTTACATCGTTCTAGATTTGTTTGAGTTCTCTGTACAGATGATAAAGTATTGAGAAACTTTTATTGTTACTAAACATTGCGGCCTTGTTTATCTACAATTGAAATAATTTATAAGATTATTTGACAGTCTGGCATCAAGTGTGTGCAACCTAATGGGAAAATGAACATTACCGAGAAGGGGAGAGCTAGAGATACCTTCATAACGACCCAGATTGCAGGATTTTTCTGATGAGCCTGAAAGCTGGAGGAGTAGCTCTAAACCTCACTGTAGCATCTCATGTGAGCTCAGTGCACCATCCTCGTTATGTCTACTTTTTAGATAGCAATAATCCCTGAACTTGATCAGCGTTGAAAAGAAGAAGAAAAATCTAGTTCATGCTGGCGATATATATTACATGCTGGATAGGTTCTCTTGATCACTACCGGAATCACGACGTTTGCCGAGTGCCGGACGCTTTGCCGAGTGCATAAAATCGGGCACTCGGCACAGAAACCCATAACTGAGTGTCCACGCGAAAACACTCGGCAAAAACACAACACTCGGCAAACAAGCTCTTTGCCGAGATCCCTAATATTGACATTCGGCAGAGAGGCAGAGAGGCGAGCCTTCGAGGAAAGGTTGGCGGCAGAACGAGATATTATGTATCAGCAAATGACGGTTAGTTCTTGCCCATAATAGCCAAGTAGGAGTCTTAGTTTAAATACGTAACTTTCGTCTTTTGTAGAATCGGTAACCTTGCCTCCTCAAATATAATATGCAGGCTCTTTATGCTCTCCACGGCAAAAGCCCGCCACCGATGCCGACCGCTTGTATGCCTCCTCTGCACATTGAAGTGAGTTCCATTAAGACCTTTCAATCACCATTATTGCACTTCCTATCCATAGAGGCGGGTGTTTATTATCTAATCCTTACAGGCGACGCAGCTGATGCATCCATCAGATGGATCAAATGAGCCTGCTGCTGGATCTTCACAGGCGGAAGAAAGTCCTCCGACGTCAAGAAAATAATGGTTGAGAACTGTGGACTTGTATTTCTTATGATGTTGGGAACTTGTCATATATGTGATGTTATGATGGTCTTCTGAACTTGTCATATGTCATGTTTGGGTATGTGTTATGTCGAATGCGTTAGGGTACTTGTGATATTGCATGTTTGGGTATTTGTGAATGCTCAATACTGATGTGCATACATATATATATGCTATGAAATTTTGAATTGCAGGGCTAATTAAATCCAAAATAAAAAGAGCTGCTGGCTCAGGCTTTGCCGAGTGCCGCACTCGGCAAAGAAGGGACACGTGGCGCAAGCCTGGTCTGTCTGGCTCGCGAGGTTTGCCGAGTGTCAGTACCATACACTCGGCAAAGAGTAAGGGTTTGCCGAGTGTCCTGATGCCGACACTCGGCAAACTGCCACCGCAGGCAGCGTTGTGGGAGTGCCACGTGTACTATGTTTGCCGAGTGCATGCCGTCGACACTCGGCAAAGAGGCCGTTAGGGCGCTCCTGCCGTTTAGTCGCTTTTTTTTGCCGATTGTCGGATTTGACTCTCGGCAACTAGTTTGCCGAGTGCGCGATGGAAAACACTCGGCAAACAGGGCTTTGCCGGCAGGGTGTACGTCGAGCGGTGTTTGCCGAGTGTTACACTCGGCAAACTCTTTGCCGAGAGCATTTCGTGCTTCGCCGTGTTCGAAAATCCGGTAGTGGATGGACCTTTGGTGGAATCCGGCAGTCGAGAGCCAAGCTGATCAGGATCGAATCCACCGAATTGGGTATCAGGTGAAGTAGCATCACTTCCATTAATTTGCTATGCTAATACGATTGGACGCCGTTTTTTCCCTGAATTGTATTCTCCATTTCTGACTTGACCTGCCATTTGACACTGCTGTCACATCAAGGACACAGTTGAAGAGCGCATCCTGCAACTGCAAGAGAAGAAGCAACTTGTGTTTGAAGGGTAATCACTTTTCCTCCTGTTTCTCTAACGCATAATCTTCAGTGCCCGTCCTCTGGTGGATGATTTCCGCTGAACCATCTTCCCTGCCTCTTCGCAGCACTGTCGGTTACTCACCGGAGGCCATGTCGAAGCTTACGGAGGCTGACCTGAAGTTCCTATTCCAGAACTAAACATCCCTGATATTATCAATGCACTTGCATTACATACTGACATCCAAGCCTTGACAGCGCCATCCACTTCCAAGGCTCTTTCGTTGCATATCCGCGTGCCTTTTTTATCTGTAGCTAAAATGTCATGATGGTGGCCAGCCATCCCAAGGATGCTCTGGAGTTTGACCCTAAACTGTTGGCGTACTGATTCTCTGTACATGCACACAAGTGGAACAACATCAGTAACCCAGTTTACTTGTTTGGGGAAGGAAAGGGATGTCACTGGTCTGTGTCGGCGCGTCATGAATCGTGAGATGCAAAATTGCAATTCGCAAGGAAAACACGGGCGTTTGCCTGGTGCTGTGGGGGCATGAGTCGTGGACGACTGGACGTACGGCTCTGTTTAACTGCCGACGTCGAGAGCGTGAGACAGATGCCTTGAATCGCGATCGGGACGCTGCGCGGTCTCTGCCGCAGTCAGGTAGGCCCACAGCACAAGCGGGTTGGTGATGCCTTCGTTGCATTAGCCCTAGCAGTGACTGGCCCTGCGCCAGTTACTGGGACCATCCATCCAAACAAATGCACGATCAGCTAGTTCGTGCCCTACAGGGCAGCAATTCCTCATACTTTCTCTTTTCTCCGACAAGATTGCAGCTTAGGCGCTTAGCCTAGGGTTTGACGGTTCAATCTGCTCTGTGTTTCTGCCATCGCTAGTGGATAAAACAGGCAGCAGGACTGAACATTCCATCCGGATTAAGGTGCCTTGCTCGTGTTCCCAGCTACACAAGAACTTCTTGGTTCGAAACAGACGACCTGGCCAGCGTCAGTTAGCATGGACCAAGATCGTACACGCGAGCAGAGGTAGAGCGACCAGTCCGTCTAGATTGGGAATGGGCAGCCCGGCAGGCAGGCGCGAGTTGCCGAGGCTAATCATCGTCTTGGAGAGGAAATGATCAGTTCTCCTAAGCCTATGTTCGTTTTCGGTCGTGGACCATCCTGCCTGTCTAGCAAAATACTCCTACCACGAGTGGGAACCAAGTCAAAGCAGCCGCGAGTCTGCGACACTCGTTCTATATAATAAGCGCTTCACAGCCGAGAAAACTGACTGCATGCAGCAAACATGACGAAATCATGGCACGCAGAAGCATACACGGATGGAGGAGGCGATTTGTGTTACAAATATCGGGTGAAAGACTATACTAATAATAATTTCGAGATAAATATCAAATGTCAATAACCGTAAAACATGTGTATAAACTTTAATCCCATATTGTTAGGAAAGATAAAAGGATACCAACATATAAGGAGTCCTTGTTATGTGTTCTGCCATTTGGCTATGTCATAATGATGTAATTTTTGATAAAAAAATTTTTATCATCCAAATCACGTAGTGTTCCTAAATGCTTCTCTTCTGCGTACATGGATCGATGCAGGTGGCGGATCATCGACAATCACTCGAAGCAGGGAGCGACCGGTTGAGACGAGTGGTCCTACACTTGTTCTCATCTAGTACGTAGAGACAGCAACCCAGGCTTGCTGATGGCGTCGCACTATAGCCTTGTGTTCTTTTGTTAGTGTTGGAGGAGGTGTTTCGTTGGTTATTGAGTCTTTTATGTGACTTTGTGTTTTCTTGTGATTTTGGTGACTGTTCAAACTGTTCTCGGTTTATTGGTTGTGTGCATCTGGTTATGCAGAAGCGCGAAGTAATAAAATTCTTCATTTATCTAAAAAAGGTGGGATGTGTCATACCTCCTTATAGTATGGAAAAAAGAGAAACATGCACGCGCTCTCACTGCCTCGCTCGCCACACTCGCTTGTCTGCGTGCGTGTCGTGGCCGAGTGGTGCAGTGTTTTGCCACGTAGATCGAAAGAGCAATAGGACAGAGAGGGCTACACACTACACAGAATGGTCGATGACTATTCTGTGATCCGATCTACTATCCATGAATGAACCTAACTTTCCTTGCGCCTTCTTCATTATATGCCATCTATAATTCATTTGCGTTGCCCACCGGATTCTCATGCTAAAAATCTTGATCAGTGATGATATTCTTTTCTGCAAGCTCACCCATAGCTTCCAAAAACATCTCAAAAGCCACGCAAAACTAAGTGAATCATCATTTCTTAAAACCCACAACTGGACTCTATAGACTACCCATGATTGTTTATGCCGATAAAGGGAGCACACGGCATCTTATACGTATCTGTGAGGTACTGGTGTCAAATGGGAGGCAATCATTGTAATAATTGTATGCTCTATGAGTTGTGACATCGATCCGTACATATTTCTGACCCTATCCTCATTGTTGTCAACTTGTAAAAGAAATCACTGTCCTCGGTTTTCAGCCACTGAAAGTATGATAACGTGTCTTACGTATCTACAAGTCGATGCTTTAGATGAATTCATGCCCTAAATTTGCAATATCCTTCCTGGTATATGGAACATTGTGCAAGGAACCATGTAGCTCTGCCATGATCTGCATTTGTCGATTGGTATGAAAATTGCATGAAGGCAGCAAGCGCACAAACTCTTTTTCTTCATGGGGTATGTTGTGATGAGATCTCAAATACTTGGATAGGAGAACTTCTTAAGCAGACACATAATACCAGTGCCCCTGCGTTTCACATACATGCACGTTGGGCATTCAGTCATAATCATACTCCTCCTCTTCCTCTTTTCCACAATCGGCCGAGGTTTCTGGTTGTCCTCCTATGCTTTACAAGGCTTGCCAACCTTGCAACACACTAGCGGCGCCCTTCTAATGTCCCCATGGTTAGTGATCCTTGTGTAATCAGTCCTGATTCCGAAGCCGAGCCTCTTTGCATATACCCTATAGTGTTCTTTAGCTAATTTGAAGTACTGAAACCTAATCGCAGTGCTCGACTATTGGGGTATTGAATGTACCTCAACCACATCACCATCCTCCCTAACATCATCATGAAGAACAGCCTCATCTTCCCTATCATCATCACGGAAACATAATCAAAGCTCAATGCATCATGGGTTGCTTATGTTATTGTATTCTCTGAAGCACCAGCAATACTTGCACTAGCAGCAGGGCCTGAAGTTTCAGTATGCCCACCAACAATGATACTTGGCGTCAAACAAGAATTATGTCATGCATCTGATTCATGCTGATAACTGGTGCATACATGCGTGATTACTACTACTATTATGCACTGATAACTTGAGACAAAATCAAACTGATGTGTGACCTTGATTTGTAACTTGCTAAAAAGTGGAAGTAGAGGATATCATGATGATAAAGCTTCCTCAGATAACAACTAGGGCATGCTTCCCACAACATTGATTTGGTCATTTTCTGGATCCATGGACATTCAAAACAATAATATGAGTTTGTGTCAGATGCTAGTGTTAATCACGTATACACATCGTAATGAACCCCAAATCCTAGAAATTTGTGGTTTAGTAATAGATGATCACACAAGGATAATAACTGTTCTTATTATTCAATGGTAACTATAACATGTATCATATGGTAACTATGCATATAGTCACCTTTGAAAAATAAAACTGTGGTTGCATAATTAGTGATAACCCTTTCTGTTTCTCAATGGTGACTAAAACATGTATCGTGTGGTAACTATACATATCTTTACCTTTGCAACTAAATCATAGTTTTGCATATTGAGATTATACACAGAGCAACAATTTTTTTGCTTCACGGTTATTGATATGGATATATTAAACCACAGATATGGCTTCTTCTTAATATTTTTGTTGAGTCAACTATGAAGAATT
Organism: Stipa capillata; assembly: GCA_019208055.1. NCBI lineage: Eukaryota > Viridiplantae > Streptophyta > Magnoliopsida > Poales > Poaceae > Stipa > Stipa capillata. The sequence continues at coordinate 3,110 of JAGXJF010001638.1, read as the reverse complement.
ATCGGTATAATCATGAATATCACGTGTAAATAGTTGGTAATTACTTTCAGTGTTGTTTTTATGTTGTTTGGTTGGGATGTTGTTCCGTTAAACTCAAACCTTGGTTATTCATCTATCTTTAAGGATTGTAAGGTTGGACTGTTATAACTGTAGCTCAAACCTAGAGTCTCTATATTGGTCTCTACTGTCTATTAATTTGAATATATATATTTCTATATGATATCAACTATATGGTAAGAGCATCTCCAAGGGGTTCCCAATTTCATCCTCCATATATCTCCATATGGGGAGCTTCTCCAAAAGATTCCCTCCCTATATCTCCATACCTTTCAACACATTCTCTATTTTCCATGTTCTATATCCCACTCTCCTATATTTTATTATTATCCTATAACTAACATAATATTTTAAAGGTTCTATTTATAACGGCTATTTTTATAACCGCCACATTTTTGTCACGGCTATTTGTAACGACTATATTTTTAACGGCTACATTTATAACGGCTATTTATAACGGTTATATTTTATAACGGCTATATTTCTAACGGTTACATTTTTTGTCCATATAAGGAAGGCCATTTGCTCTTCCTGGGTATTCCTTCTTGCACTCTTCACTCTTACACATCAGAATGAGTTCTCCCAACACTTCACTCTTCCAATCTCTCTTGGATTCATCATCGTCCGATGATGATGACCAATTCCTTGTTGCCATAGCTTATGCAGTATATACACATCATGAGTTTACGAATGCTCCACGCCATGGTGGTTCTGGGCGCGGACATCAGGTACTCCAATGCAATAGAGAAGCTAGACACTATAGACTATACGAAGGCAGAATCCCCGACGTATGGCCTAACACTATTTTGGCGAAGGTTTACAATTAGTCCATAATTTCTTTAGCCATGTTTCTTGATCCTCCTGTCCATCTTTCATTGTTCTTTTCGGCACAGGTTTAGGATGGGTAGTTCTCTTTTTTTGCATATATTGCAAGCCATAGAAGAGCATGATGCATATTTTGTGCAGAAAAGAGATAACGCTAGAGTGCTTGGGTTATCTTCTTTGCAGAAGATTATCGCAGCATTTTGGATGCTAGCATATGGAGTAGCAGCGGAAGCAACCAACGATTATGTTCAGATTAGGGAAAGCACTGCTATAGAGAGCCTAAAAGGATTTATGAAAGCAATAGCAGAAATCTTCAGACATGAGTACTTAAGATCTCCAAATGAGAATAATACTACTAGATTACTTGCCATTGGAGAGGAAAGAGGTTTTCCGTGCATACTAGATAGCCTAGACTGCATGCATTGGAAGTGAAAAAATTGTCCGACAGCACGGCAAGGCATGTATATTAGGCATGTGCACGAGCCCACAATCATTCTACAAGCCGTTGCTTCGTAAGATCTCTGGATTTGGCATGCCTTTTTGGTTTACCTACGTTTCATAATGATATTAATGTTCTTCACCATTCCCTTCTCTTTGCAAAGTTAACTGAACGGGAAGCTTTGGAAGTTAATTTTACCATCAACGGCCACAACTACAAATGTGGTATTACCTTGCGGATGGCATATATGAAAGGATCGTAGGTGTCGACTAGAGGAGGGGTGAATAGGAGGCTAATCAATTTTAAATAATTACTTCAATTTATCAAGTTTAAAGACTTAATAGATTGAAGGGTTTAGCTAGCTGTGTAACAGGTCAACTACTCAGACAGTATTTGATATGTAAATTAACACACAGCTGTCACACAGGTGGCTAACACAGGTAATCTGAAAGCCCTAAACAGATGTATATGACAGATAGCTGTGGAACAGGTAACTGGCACAGATATGAGATAAGCAATAAAGCAACTGTGACACAGCTAGACTAACACAGGTAATGAGAGATGATTACAGCTAGGTTATATATAACAGAAGATCACACAAGCATGCAAATCAGATGAGCAAGTAAGTACAGAATGAAAAGTACTAAGAGAGATAAGGAATTTTTCACCGAAGTTCCCACTCTTTACAGAGATGGTACGTCTCTGTTGGATAGGCTACTCCGAGGAGATGGCCAGCACTGAATCGTGCTTGTTCTCCGAGTACCTGAGTTTTCAGGTCTCTTTCTCTTACTTGTGGAAGTCTTTTCGCCTTGCAGTAGATAGACTTCAGATTACATTCACAGACTACTGTACCAGCCCACACAAGCTTGGATGGTCACAGCAACTCCTACGCCTGTCTAGGAGTAGACACTCCAAGAAAGAATCTGCAACAGTAACTCTTGGAGGAACCAGTACTCTCTGCTCAAAGCTCTAACTCTCATTTCAACTAAGACTTAGGAAGGTTTGCTTCTGTTCAGGAGAAAAGTGTTTTGCAACGGTCAAAATGGATTGCAAAGGATTTGCAAAGGTTGAGGTCTAAGACCTCCCTGGTCCCCTATATATAGAGTCCACAGGCACCTGACCGTTACACTCATGCCACATAGGATTAAGTGACTCACCGGTAACAGGCACTAGTGACACAGCTAATCACAACGCACAATGGTAACCGGCTCAGGCAGATAGACACCTGTGTCACCGGAGACTGACACAGGTGAAACCCTAACTGACGTAGCCTCACTACTCAGCCCGGTCCTGGCACATTACATGCCCTCAGCGCACACACTAACTCTGATGCCTACTTAGGAGAGAACCTCCAACAGTCTTCTGATTCGGCAGACAGACTATTGCAGTGCAGTTCCCTTAGCATTTACAAGCTCTCCCCTGGCACAGAGATGTACCTGAGTCATAGAGCGGTTGTTCACTTGTGACACAGCTATGCCACACAGGTAACTTTGGCTCTAGGGTTTTAGGGAGCTAGCACAGCAGTGTGCTAGCACAACCCAGTTTCACACTTGTGCAAAACTGTTGTTACAGACCTCAAGGCATCAGTGCCACTGTCCAACGCTCTGAGCATTGAGCAAAAGAACATGTAAAAATTATTGATACTTCATCCCTCTTGATAGTACAAGTGTTTACTAAGGACTCAAGAAAACTAGCAAACCTAGGCTTCGGCTTCCACCAACTGTAGTCACGGTCCTTGACACATCGAGCCACCATCACCTTGCTTGCAACTCCTTGCACAGCACCGGCT
>JAGXJF010001637.1:0-100562 GCA_019208055.1 Stipa capillata | reverse complement strand
TGGGTCATACCCTTTGGGCTAACAGTCATTCTAGGAGTTTTTGCATATAATGGTGATTTTGCGAAATTAACCTCAACAAAACAACTCAAGACAAGCATGACAAGATTGAGTGCCCATCATACCAAATAAACAGAATGCTGAATTGATAGTCTGCTTAAGATAGTATTATGGTTTCGTTGAAGAAATCGGGAGGCGTAATCCCCTGTTATTACAAATCATGGTAAAGAGAAGGCATGTATCAATCTAAACATACCTGCCTTGGCGAACAAGAGCATCACAATTAAGCTCTTAGATTGTCGGCTTTTTCTTGAGAGAGATCCTCTTTTTCCTTAGAAATCCTTATTCTTGCTCAATCAGTATCTAAGCGGATTTCTACGGTACATACTCGTACGGTTACTATGCTTGAAACCGAAAAAGATACAGGGAAAGAGTTGATAATATGTTGCATCGTATATGCGATCTCAGCAGTCTTTTTTTTTCAGAATACATCAAGAGTTATCTGCTTATTTTGCATTGAGGAAACCATCAGAATCCCTAGCTGGCAAGAAAACTAGGATATAAAAACCAAGGAAGACACACCTGGACCTCGTAGTGGCTTACCTGTCGCGATTACTTGTGACCATTTTGCATTTCTGAATCTAAAACCATCAGATAGTCTCATGGATCTATCGGTAAAAAAAGAGGTCTCTATGGCTTGGCTATTCCCTGACTCTCATTGAAGTCATCATTTATACTCAGAGTGTGCCTTGTTGGTTGAATGCTTGGTGAGCGCTGAACTGTTGCGGGCTGCTGTGTATGTTGTATGCTACTAGCACGGGCTAGTTGTTCTCCAACACCAGTCATTCGAGTCGATGCAAGTCTGCAACGAGCTGTTTTCCAAGTAAATCAATGCAGCATTTAAAGATATAACGCAAATGCCTGCCTTTTTTTCGCAAGAACACCAGGACACTGCTTATTTTTGCATCGAGGGTGATAGTTTTAGTATCAACGCTAAGATAACAAGAGACCTAGGGAATAAAGACAAAAGGGCAACGCCACCTGGTTTGTAATGGCTCAGATCCGACTAGATTGACCTGTGGTGACCCTCTGTGCGCTTCTTAATCAGGGGGGGTGGAAACCCATCAAAACATCTCATGGCTTGTTGGGCTGTGAATGCTGTATCTTATTAATTGCGAAGCTCACGACTGTCGCTTAAAATGCTGCATTATTTGAATGATTTGTGCCTGAATTCACAACCATTATCGCTATCTTTTTCATAGGCCCTCATGGAAAGTGCTTTATGGCACTGTGATGGTTGAAGACGTACATTATCAAAGGACCTATGGAGGCGGAAAGGAATGATAACTCTGGCAGCATCATCAATGAGACAAAGGAATAACTCTGTTGCTGGTGCGATAAGGAAGAATATAGTATCAATATCTGTTTACGATTTCCTCGCATTCTCGTAGTGTTGCTTGTAGGTAGAACATAGTTCTCGGGATTGAGTGTAAAAATGTACGGTCACAGATCTTCTAGGGGTTGTGGCGATATATACGGCTATTTGGTTATTTATAATATTATCGCTTTTTATATAAGACAGTGTTTTTCATCATCTATCAAGTGGTCACCCTTTGTGTCAAACTTTGCGTGCGTTCCTGGATCGTTCTACAGAAGCTAGAAGCAAAGGAACCCATAATGGTTCGGAGCAACAATCGTTAAGAGTATGTCGTCACGAGCTCTGCTCTGCACTGGTGGAGGTCGTGTAGCAAGATTGGGTGGTCTGTGTGTTCCCGAAGTTTGATTTCGTAGACTTTTTACTTGTATTAGCGATCTGTCTCGGCAGCTACTTGCTTTCTCTCACAGCTGATTTGTTCTCGGCATTTACATTTTAACAATGCAATCAAGGTACTTGGTCATGCGCATCTTTAAATTCAGCAGGACGATAATTTATTCTTTTTATTCTTTCAGTGTCTAAAAAAATCAATGAGATAACAAAGTGTCTATATCTACAACAGCCTTGTTCATGTGCAGCAGTACTGAAGCACACCGAGCAATAGCTTCAACGTCCTTCGAGGTAGGATTAGAGATAACATTAGTTGTTTCCTTTAGCATCAAGTAATTTTATGGACAAGATCATTCAGTTCCTTTAGCATCAACCCTTTGCCCTGCGAATTTGGCATCAGTCAGTTCAGGGAATATAATTTCTCAACAATTTGGCCTGCATTGAACTCAAGCCCAGAAATTTACCTGGAGCATGCACATTCAGAATTTTGTTAACAATGTACCTGCAAAAGGCATCAGAAGTGAGATCACAATGGTATAAATGAAAAAATCTCGTATGTAACTTATAGATCCAACCATTTAACTTATATGTTCATAAGAATTGAAGCAATTTTGAACAATAAACAGAAAAGTGAAGGGTCAAATTAACGAGCCTGTCAAGCAGGGGTTCTACGGTTCTCAGGAGGGCATACAAACACCGACTGATGCAATGCTCAGTTTATTTTCACGATTGAGAAATTCTCTCCAATTATTTTAAAGTGATGATCAGTCTCTAAACTAAAGGGCATGTGCTGTTCATGACAGCTCTCGTCAAGATGTGCTGCAACAACAGCTATTCAAGTCATAACAAAAGCCACTGCCTATGATAGAAAAATCAATTTAGTAAATCCATTCATCACAAGTTTTTGCAATAGCAATGTGATAGCTTTCCTCTTAGCCAAACTAGTGACGCAACAATTGGAGTTAACAATCAGCACGCAAGACTTAACCAAACCTGCATACTAGTGACGGAGGGGGCTCACCATTGACGGCGAAGCCTTTGTCCTCACCACTGACTGACTTGGGAACCCTCTTCCCAAGCTTCCTGAGGACATCGCTCAGCTGCTTACTGATGCCCTCGGATCTCCGCCGGCGAAGTCGTCCTCCTCCTCCGACAGCAGCCGCCCCGACGCTCGCGCCTTCGCGGCCAAGGGACGCGCCAGGATCGGCCTGCTGCGCGGCGGGAGAACACGGGGTTTGGTTGGGTTTTGGGAATGAGGGGAAAAATCCAAAACCACCCGCCGGCGCTGCTGGCGAGGAGGGGCCGTCGGGTCTGGGCGCGGCGGCGGGATCCGGATAGCACGTAATGGTTTTGGCCCGGAGGTTGAAGACGAAGCGCGTGTCCACCTTGCTGCATCGCGCCGATCACCGTCGCGTGGTCGGTCGGCGACATGCCGAGGCACACCTCGTCCTCGCCGGCCGTCGCGCACGCGCTCGTACCTCCACTGGCGCATCACCGCCGCCACCTCCGCCTCCACCTCCGCCGTCATACAGATAAGATCTCACCAGATGGGAGTAATCAACACTGAGAAGCATTTCCATTTCCCTTACATAAACATCGATCCCTGAAAATTGACTTGAGCTCATGGCCTCCTTGTGCTGATGAGAAGGACATGCTGTAGCCGATCCTTAATTTGTACCTCAGCATCTAAAAACTTTGTCACGATCCAGAAGTACGTGTATCTCTTTTGCATCGGTGCATGCTCAAGAAAACAAGGAACGCAATCCAATTTTCATCGCTCTACAAAGGAAACAGCATGCACATATGACAATGCGTGAGCTGATACCATTTCAAGGATCCCAATTAGTAGGTTATAACAACTAAGGCAGTAATCATATGACAATGAAATGAATGTCCGAGCATTATGAAATCACAAACCAATAGTGCTCATACAAATGTTTTTTATTATTATTTTACAGCCACAACTGAAATAGACGATATGAAACAATAGTGCTAAAGTCTGAGCAATATCACAACACAGCCCAATGCGTAGTCTTACAGATGTCTTGTTACTTAAAAGCCACAACCCAAATCAATAGGCAATATCACAGTACACAAGCACACCAATAGTAGTAGAAGTAGTAGTAAACACAAGTACTAGCACGTACGATAAGGATGCGTTTGGTTTGAAGTATTGGATCATCCCTGCACCGTTAGATCCGGGATATGAGGGGATCCCGTGGAACTAGCAGCCACGATGCAGCAGTACGTACTCGAGTCTTTGACAACAGGACTAGAGTCCTGAAACAGCAGAAGAGACCCAACCGGCACATCGAGTCTTCCTCCAGATAAGTAGATGCCTTGACGCCTTAACCAACTCACCGAATTAAATCCTCCCTTGATGCAAATAATACTTGGCAGCTGAGTGGCTTACATACACGTTTCCGGACCAGTGGCAGATCAATCTCGGAGAGAACATCCCCACTGTATACCTCGAATTCTAGAACACTGGCGCAGAGAACATCGCCACCGTATACCTCCAATTCTAGAACATTGGCGCAGCAACGCCATGAAGTCAAGGGTGATTTCACGGAAGAATAGAGACTGGAGGGTCACGAGGAACTCAAGGCCAGGTGGGACCTCCGCCATGTTGCTGAGGTTGACTAGTCTTAATGTTTCCAGGCTTGCCATGGCACCTTGCTTTATCTCTAGCCGCTTCAGATTAGGCAGGTCTCTTAAATAGAGTCTCTTCAGCTTGGGAAACCACCCGGTGACAAATACCAGCTGCTCTCCACTGTACGCTCTGGTGAGAGCTAGGTACGTCAAATTTGACAACCGAGAAAGGGATGGCAGGGGGTCTTCCCTCAGCTCTGACCAATATAGACATAGTGAATACAGATTCTACTCCGCAGCTTGGAAGAGAGGAGACTCATCCAACGTCCCTTCCTCTAATCGTCCATTCAAACGTAGCTTTTGCAGGCTTGGCGGGAAGGCATTCAACTGGAGAACCTCATCCTCATCACTTGCATTCACACTTAGGTAGGACAAGAATCGCATCTGACCAAGAGACTCACAAAGGTGTCCACAGTAGATTCTCTTCACATTCCATATCCTTAAGCTTCGCAGTCCCCTCAACTCCCCAAGTTGTTTAACGGACTCATCCTGCGCTTCTAGTGCTTCTAGCGTCTGCAAGTCTGTTAGGTTTTCAAGACCCTTGGGGATGCATACACCAATGCGGTACCAAAAACATCTCGCACATTTGTCCTTCACTTTCTCAGCAAATAAGTGCTAAGCTTCTTCAGTTTCACAATACCTCTAGGCAGCTCCTGTATGTCAGATTCCATAAGGTCCAACGTCAACAAATTAGAAAGCTTCTCAATAGACTTCGGGAGCAGCTTCACCTTTGAACCACGCAGACCCAAATGGCGGAGATTGAAAAGATCTCCAATAGGATCTGCAACCTTCTCGATGGGTAGGCCACTAAACTCCAGCACCGACATATATCTAGACTTCTGCGCTATCATAGGCGGCAGAGTCAATGATAACATAGTATTGTCCAATGTAATAATGGATCTCAGGCGGTGTATGCTTGAAAATGACTGCTGAATATCCTTCCTTAGCTTGTGCACTACCAATCGACGTCCATCCTTCTGACTAGATCCCCAACATTTGTCTTCTTCATATGTGACACCAAAACAGTCCTTCTGACCAAATCAACTGCCAATTCACGCAAGATATCGTGCATTCTGAATTTCTTTATCCTACCAAATGAGTTCTTCCCAACAAGTTGCAGCATATTTCTGCGGACCAACTCATTTAAATAGCTCTCTGCCACCTCTTCTAATGTGCTCTCGCCCCTCTCCTCAATGAACCCCTCTGCTACCCATAATCGTACAAGCTTTTTCCTTTGGAATAGATAGTCTTCTGGAAATAAGCTACAGTATAGGAAACAACTTTTCAAGTACGTTGGAAGGTAGATGTAGCTCAAGTAAAGGATATTCCTGACATGTTCCATGCTTGGATTATTAACTAGCTCCCAGTCGAGCTGGTCATATATTCGCTTGAATTCCTCTTTGGTCTTGTCGCGCACGAAGAGGAGCCTGCCAACAGTGACAATTGCAAGAGGTATGCCTTTACACTTGTTAACTATTTCCTGTGCTAATTCTGCCAGTTCTGTGGGGCATTTATGATTTGTATCTCTTGGAAAAGCCGTCTTACAAAAGAGTTCCAATGGCTTCTCTTCTGATAGAGCCTCAAGTATTATTCTCCTATTTTGGGAAGCAATCTGAGCCACACCATCAATACGTGTTGTCACAAGTACTCTGCTCCCATTCTGATTTTGAGCTAGTGCTCCAAACAGGTCATTGACTGCTTCTGGAGCCCAAACATCATCCAATACGATCAAATATTTCTTGTTCTCTAGAAATGTCTTCAATTCATCTCGAAGGCCTTTAGTGTCCAAGTCATCGAGGTTACCTGCTTTGTCTTTTCTCTCTTTGTAACATTCAGTAATCAAACATTCCAGAACATCTTTTATGGAATAAGTTTGAGAGATGGAGACCCAGGCATGGCTTTCAAACTTTTCTCTCTCCTTCCTATAGACATTTGCAGCCAAAGCTGTTTTACCAAGCCCTCCCATTCCATGCAGCGCTATCACAGAGCGTTCCAATCATCACCTGACAACCACTGCTCAAGTTTTCTTCTATTTTCATCAACCCCCACAAGATCTTCTTCATCTAGGGAACGTGAAATGCTTGCTAGATTTTGTGACCTCTCAACAATGTAACTTGAGTCGCTGGTATTCCCACCACCTACCATCGAAACCTATCGATCTTTAGCCTGGAACAGGTGCAGGAGATTGACCTCTGCTTCCTTAACCAATGAAGCAATCCTGTTTAAAGAAAGCAGCACATTTGGTCGCTTGAATCCTTTCTTCAGATAGGTACTCCATCCAGTATCATGTTTCTGACCAACAAGATGCAAATACTCATCCACAATGTCCTCGATCCCGTAGGCAAGCATTCTCAACTCTTGCACCCAGATTTCATAGGGTTGATTCTTTCGATTCCGTACATCCATTCGGCAAAGAAATTCATGCATTAGTCTGAGCTCCCTTCTGATGCGACCCATGCTGCCCTGAAGCTCTGTTAGCTGTGTAATGAACTTTTTGAACTGTGAACTAGCCTGGTTTAGTGCTTCATTCCCTAGAGCAACGCCAATCTTCGTCACAGCTAAAAGAATCACTGCGTCAGCCATTTGCTCTAACTTTGAGGCAGCTAGGTTGCACAGCAGGTAACCAATGTGTCTTCAGGTTTTCTTTATAGCATAACCTACAAAGGAAAGGTATGTTGCGGTAAGACTACTGTTAAGCATTCAAAGATAAAGATCCCAAAACAAGTACTACTATTAAGCACTCCTAGCCTTAGATCCATGCGTCGCTATCTCTTCAGTAATGATGGAAATTTTCAACTAGTACAATGTAAAGCTACAGGTCATGGATCCCTATGGTCAAATGTATTAAAGACTCTTGTTTTCCTTTTTCTAGTTACTCCTCTGTCCAAGAATATAAAGCGTATTTTGATTCATTAAAATAAGTCTTTAACTAATAATTACTCTATTAATATACAGATTATGTGATACAAAATCATAATACTTTAAAATAAGAATCTAATGATATCAATTTTATATCACATAAATCGCATATGAATAGAGTAATTGTTGATCAAAACTTTGTATTAACCAATTAAAATACACCTTATATTCTTGGACGGAGAGAGTATATGTCAACAATTATTGAAAATATAATGATGAGTCTAGTAGTATAATTATCCTGTGACAAAGTTATACACTTTTATGTACCGTGGTCAGATTTTTAAAGCATTAACTGCACGCTTACTAAGGTAAAAAGTTACAAAAGAATAGTGTTGCATCGGAAGTCATTTTTTGCAAGCTGTTCGTGTTCACGGTCGAATCCGACCGCTTCAAGAACGTGGGTGGGGTCCACCAGAAAAGAAGTGATAGCAACTTTTCTCCAACCCGTCTCCAGAGATGATGCACAGAGCTCGTCAGATGTTTTCTTCGTGGATATTCTCAAAGATGGGAAAGATGGCGCAAAGGTGGCGTAGGCCGTGACCTACCCATCATTGTCACGCGCATCAGACACTGTTTTAAGGCATCAAGGCTGGTACACCATCACGAAGTTGAAGCCAAAAAGCTTAGGCCCTGTTTGGTTGGGCTTCTGGCCAGCTTTCCATTGGGAAAAGCTGAAGCCCAACCAAACACCCGGCTTCGGGCTGGCTTCCCGCAACAGCTGCTTCCGCGTTTTAGTGCAAATCAGGCTTTCCCGCAACAGCTGCGTTACCCCAGCTTCCCGCAATGTCCCCATTCCCCTGTAGCCGATTTGCCCTTTCATTTTCCAAAAATTACCCGCACTTGCCATTCTCTCCATCCCGAGCGGCGTTCTCCCGAGCCACTGGATCTCCGTCCGCCTCCGGCCGCCGCGCCCCCGCACCACCTCCGGCCGCCACGTCCCCGTCCGCCTCCGACCGCGGTGTCCCCCCCACCAGATCCCCGCCGACCCCGCCAACCGCCTTCGTCCTCCGCCCAGATCCGGCAGATATGGTGGCCTTCTTGGCGACGGCACCGGGCTGCACCGCCGAGGTCCACCGCCACTTTGGTTGGGGGCTCCGGCAGGCGCGCATGCGGGGATGGCTCGCTGGCGGGGAGCGAGGGCGCGACGGAGGCGATGCTCTAGGGGTGAGGCGCGGGGCCCGGCCGGCGGTGGCGATGGCAGAGGCGGCGACGCCGAGAAGACTGGGGGAAGGGTGGCGGCGACCGGCGTGAGGCGGTGGTGACGAGCCAAGCTTGGGGGCAAGGTGTGGGTGCGGGAGCTTGGCGGCAAGGGGGGAAGGCGGATGGGCGTGGGGCGTGGCGCGAGCGGAAGAGGGGGGGAAGGACAGCCGGCGGCCGGCCGGCTCGCCTGCGGCGGCGACTCGCCGGGGATTCCAAGGGAGGCGGCACGGCTATAGGGGCGGAGGCAACGATGTGAACGGGGCTCGGGTGGCCTGTGAGCCCTCTGGCCCCATTTAGATTAGGATATTTTTTATATTTTTATTTTTATTTTACTCTTTTCTTTTTATATTCTGGTTTACTTTTAAAGAAAATGAGGTATAGATAATCTTAAATGGTAGGGGCATTTTAGATATTTCCTTAGACAACAGCCGACAGCCACAGTCCAACCAAACACGTATAACCCCAGACTCACGTGCTAACAGCCACAGTCGCTTTTCCAGACAGCCAGCTAACAGCCGCTTTTTCAACAGCCACAGCCCAACCAAACACCCCCTTACTCGACAGGCTGCCAGCCAAACTCTCAGAACTCGATCTTAATGCTCAGATTACCTTCTGTGTTTTACTAGTAGTAGTCTCATGATAAATAGCTATTATCAATAATTGAAGTGAAAATTACACAAACACATGGTGATATAGATAGCCCGGCCTGTTGCCCTCACGACACAAGACCACCACCCGCACCATGATCGCCACCCCCGCTGCACACTTAGACACTCCCACTGCTTAGAGCTGCCAGTAACTGCCAACAACACCACATCTCAGGGCCACCGGACAAGCAATATTGGCATATCGCACTGCCCGTGGTACCACAAGGAGCTGATAGGGCAAACAAGACCGTCGAAGGCCGTGCACTGACACAGCACCCCTTGTGAGCCTCGCTAGGGCAGCTAGCACGCCATTGCCAGCGTGGCTGGAGAAGTACAAGGAGGTTAGGAGAGAGAGATAAAAGGGATTAGGGAGAAGACTTCTTATATTGATTGTTTATCTTGTTAGGTATGGTCGATCCAGAGGAAGAGTGAAGTCAGAGTAGCAGAAAAAATGCGGCAAGCAAAAGCACAACGCGAGGAGCAATCAAACACACACGCGCATGTACATGATCCAAGACGCAAGAGAGTTTTACGTGAAAACCCTAGAAAGGGTGAAAACCACGGACGCACGAAGACGTCAACTTCACTATGAATGAAGTCTTAACCCGTTAGGGATTTACAATGATTGGCTTATCCCATAACGACTACAAGGTAGGGTATATATAGTTACAGGTGGCTGAAGGGGTATCTGAGTCTACTGCCTGTGATACAGCCGACTGACACAGGTAGTGACTTAACATGCTAGCACCTGACTCAGGAGCTAACCCTATCTGTGTCAGTTTACTTGTATCACCGGTGGACATATCACCTGTGACACAGCTGGCTGACACTGATAACGCAGAACGTCTTCTGCAAAGAGGTGACAGGAATTTGGAGCAAACTCTAACAAAATGATAATACTTTGGGAAGGAAATCATAACATATCTCAAAGAGATACTCCCTCGTCCCATAATGTATGGTGTATTTTGATTGAAGACAAGACTTTGATTAAATTACTCTATTAGTATGTGGTTTATGATTATGACTTTTGCAATACATAAATCACATATTAATAGAGTAATTGATGATTAAAGTTTTGTCATATCCAATCAAAATACGTTTTATATTATATTATATTATATGAGGCAGGGAGTATCTAACTGAATGTCAGTAGCTATGGAAGTCTGTGACTTAGGACGCCAGGCATACTTGGGCCGGCGCCAAGCTATTACAGCATCGGCGCCGTGTCTGATGGGCTAGGCCCACGCCGTCGAGAAAGGATGCCCCACATAACAGTTAATCAACAAACAAAGTCAGACACAACAATACTCTAAGGCAGGCAGGTCGATGAGGGCTGTGCTATAACCAACTACAGTAAAGTCAATATTGTTTATTGACAAGAACAAGTGTCAGCAGCCACGTAAAGAGGAGGCAGGGAATCACTCTGAGCATACCTGCCAACTCGCCAATATCAATATTGTTTACTTTCTGAGAATTGGCTAATGTGGCAGTTCTGGGTAACTTGGTTTCATATTTTCCTCAATATTTATCGTGGAATGACCATCTGCGTAACGAAGCAAGTGGTGCATTGATTCCTTATAGTGGCATCTCCAGAGGTACGTACAAACCAATGTGTAGAGTTTGTTGATTAAGCTGCAAGAAAGATACATCACAATTAAGAAAATGAATAAAGAAAGCATAGTTATTAATGTCATAGAAGCCATTTGGAGAAATCTATCTATTATGATGTAGCTAAAACGATGTTAAAAGGACCCACCATATTCACTTTGGAGGCTAGAAATTCCCATATTACTGTATCTTCAATGCAAGAGCCTATATCACGTGGAGCAAGTGAACCCCCAGGCCTTCGCGTCACCCCGCTAGGGCGACTCGAGGGCGACTCCTCCCGTCGCGCCGCCAGGTATCCTTCCCCAGCGCCCGCCGCGCCGTCGCCGGAGCTCGTCGCCGAAAAGCCGCGTGGCCAGCAAGGAGGGTGATGGCGTGGCTCCCGCTCGCTCCTCCTCTTCTCTTGGCGGGGCTCCCCCTCTTCTCCCTCGGCTTCGACGGCCCGTTCCCGCTCCGGCGGCGATGCGTTTGTCCTGGCCGGATCTGCTGCGCCGCTGCTCTCCCCGCTGCGCCGCCCCCCTCGTGGCTTCGGCCACCCGTATCTGGCGCGGGATCTGGCGCGGGAGGCCCTGCCCCGGCCAGATCTGGGCGCTCCGTCCGTAGGGATGTCGCGCTGTAGGCCTCCGCCGGCGCGGCAAAGCCGAGCGGTAGGCTCCCGTAGGCGCCGTTGTGCGCGTTCTTGTCCCCGGGGAAGGCGATGGTGGTGCCGAGCGCGGCCGCGGCGGTGCGAGTCAGCGGGCGCGGCTGCAGGGGGGCGTGCTCTAGGCAGCCGGTGAAGGTTGTGAGGGCGTAGCCTGGGCCAGGTTACAGGTGTACAGGTGTAGGAGGTCCAGTTCGCAGGGTGCAGGTGCAGAGTACAGGAGTAGGCTGTCGACGCTGGTCCCTTGTGTCGATTTCCCGGTGCTTGCTAACGATGGGTTCGGTGGTGGTATGATCTTCGGGCGAAAGCCCTCGTCCTTGATGGATGCCGGCAGTGACGGCGCTTTGGTGCGTCGTTCTCCTTGTTGAAGGCGCTGTCGTTTGGATCTCACCATCCGAGAAATCTCCCGGAGAAATCCGAAGAACCGGCTTGCTGGTTCGGGCGGCGATGGCGTCTCAGCGTCACTCTCCCCTTGGGGGGCGGCGCCTTGGAGTCCTAGGGTTGGCGGTATCGACGTCGGCACGAGGGCCGGCTTACGACAGGTGTTGGGGCTTCGGGTTGCTGGCAAAGCTGATGAGCAGATGGCATCGGGCGGTGCGTTCGTCGGTCCTTTTGGTGCCGGTGAGGCGTCTCTGGACCTCGCCCCTCTTTCTGGCGCAGGCCCTCCCTTTCGGGTGTCGATCATTCTGGCAAGCGTGTCCGTGGCGGGCTGGTCTCAGCGAGGCAGATGGGTTGGTTTTTTGGTTGCTGAGGTGAAGTCGAAGCCGCTTGATCGTGACTGCGATGAGCGGGGGACGATGACATTACAGGCAATCATTGAGCCCGGCTTCTTCTGTGTTTGTTGGGTTGGCCGGCTTTGAATGTTGCTGCCTCGTCGGTTTTAGCTCTTGACCTAGTTTAGCTAGGTAGCTTCCCGGCAGCTCGTTGTAGGGTCTTGTTGCAGGTTTTTTAGTTTTTTCTGTTGTGGCTTCGGCCGGTGATCCTCGGTTCTAGCTCGGACCTAGTTTAGCTAGGTAGCTTCCCGATGGTTTCTGCCGGTGTTTCTCCTTCTACCTTTGTAAATCGCGCTTTATTTTTGTAATTGTTCTTTCTATCTATGAGAAAGGCAGAGCTCCTGCTATGTTCTTCGAAAAAAAATGCAAGAGCCTATGCACACAATGTGCTAGACTATATGTCCAAATGACGAGCATTATTGACTCCTAAGCTACAGATTGATTCCAAATATTTTGCGAATCTAAGGGAAACAGTTAATGGCAACTAAAAGCCTGAACATACCTGCCAGCTCGCGGACCTTGACAATTAGGAAGCTCTTAAACTCGTCCTTTTTCCTCAAGAAATCCTCGCTGTGCTCTTGATGCTAGAAGAATACGCAACACATTGCTCATTTAATATAATATTTTGAATTGAAGGAGGAAGTTTGAATACAACCTCAGATCGCAAGAAAACTACGAATAGAAACCAAAGGATGATGTACCTGCCCTCGAATGGCTTAGATTCCATGACGGTGACCTCCTTGTGTACTTCTGAATCTAAAACCATCAAAACAGTCTCATGGCTTGGTGAGTGGTGAATGGTAGTCTTGTTGTTGCTGAAGCCATCAAAAAGTAAAGAACCTGCAAGGTTGCAAGTCAAAAGAAATCAATGAAACTCAATCTCCAGTTGATCTTCAACTCTCATGGGTATGTGAGTATGCTGCTTGTTGATGACGAGGAGATGGAGAAGAATCATGCTTGAGTCGACAACCACAACCAAAAGAAAGGGAAACAGGTTTTAAGATATCAACCAACAGATGTATATTCACTTTCCCACAGTCACAGTAGTTTTTTCCAGACAGCCAGCCAACAGCAGTTTTGTCAACAGCCATAGCTCAACCAAACAGACCCTAAGAGAGGACGACAAGCTCATGGGAACGGATGGTGGGGCCATCAGGAGATTGGTAGGGGAGGTGGCGGCAGCGGCAATGTCAGTTCCGACAACGACGAACTCCACCGATGGTGACGAGGCGACGTGAGACAGCCTTAGCAGATGAGGACTCAAGAAACGTGGTGAAGAAAAATTAGATAGAAAAAGAAAAGAAGACGAGAGCTGTTGGGTATTTATAGAGGAGAGAACACGCGTGCGTGGCCGAGGCACGCGCTGGAAACGCGGCATCATGCGAGCAAAATCGGCAGAGGCCGTTGCACGGGTGGCGGCGCCGCGCGTGTTGCGCCCCTGCTGCATGCTACGCCGGCAGGCCAAGGCAACAGCAGCCCACGAGGAAGGGTGGGGAAAAGAGGGCCCATGAGAGAAAAGAAAATTATTCTTTTTCTTTTTCAGAATTTTTTTTACTAGAAAGTCAATTCAAGCTCAAATATATATGAAACCAACTTCAATAATTCCAGAAAAATTTATGGATATATTTTTTGATATGAATAAGCCCAATAAATTATTTCCAACCAAAATTAAAGTTTATATTAAATGTAGTAAATCAAGAATGCTTGGGAAAAATCCAGTTAAGCTTCGATTAATGTAAGAAAATCCACAAAAATTTCCTAGTCCTCATTTTTTATAAAAGATTTTAAAAACCTCCAAAAATCGGTCCGTTACAAGAATGTTGAACTATAGTCTGTAAGACAGTATGATGGTTTCGTGAAAAAAATCGAGACCAATATGTCTTACCCAAAAAAATGGACAAAGAGAAGGCATGTATCAATCTAAACATACCTGCCTTGGCGAAACAGAGCCGTCAAAGAATTAAGAACCTCTTAGAATTGTCCTTTTCTCCCTGAAGAAATCCTTATTGTGCTCTCGGTGCTGAAAGAATTCGCAATACATTACTCATACAGTATGCTATGCTTGACAACGTAAAAAACATACAGGGGAAAGGGTTGATAAAAATCGCATCGTGCGACGCACCTGTCTTCTTTCTTTCCAGGAATACATAGGAGAGCTGCTTACTTTTGCATTGAATGGGATAGCAGAATACAGCCTAAGATGGAAGAAAAACCAGGAATAAAAACAAAGGATGATGCACCTGCCTTGTAGCTTAGATCCGCCCAGATTCCTCTTGGACGTGTGGTGACCTCCTTGTGCGTTTCTGGATCTGAAACCATCAAAACTATCTCATGGCGTGGTGATCGGTGAATGCTAGTCTTCTTCTTGTTGAAGCTATGAAGAACTAAAGAACCTGCAAGGCTGCAACCCAAGTAAATGAAGCTTAGCTGTGGACTGTGGTGAGTGGTCTCATTGATTGTCCAGCATACTGCAATCTGTAATGTATGAATGTTGTGTTGCAGGTAGCTGCAGGTAGCATTAACAGCTTGTCAGTTCATTTAGACTGAAAAACGTGTACAAGTAAAACAACAGTGTATTGATGAAAAGTCACCGGGTGAGCACCACGACATTTGCACCCATTAGATTCAACCATTTTTAAAATCACATGTATATTTTGAAAAAAACCTAAAAAAATTCATATATATTATGGAATAAAATATACGCTAGTAAATTTTGGTGAAAACATATGTCCATTTATGACATGTGAAAAAAATATGTGCCATTTTCCACATACTACTATTCATGTTTGTCCAACGTCATTTCTTTTTTTTTGGCACAAGTTGCACCAAAACTTACGGTTTATAAATCATCCCATAATATACATGTATGAATTTCTCAATAAAACTTTAATATGTGTTTTGTGAATTTTTAGAAATAGTGGGTGCAAATTCCCCCGTGTGTACCTTATTTATTTCATATAGAAGGGCAGTAACAGAAGATAGTAAAAATAAAACAACAATGTATTGATGGATTAAATGTACAGCTACTCAACACTATGGCCCACATAATAAATGAATTGATGTCACGAGGTGAGCACGTTGGTATTTGCACCGATTAGGTTCACCATTTTTAAAAAGTACATACATGTTTAGAAAAAAAATTCATACATGTATTATGAAATAAAGTATACACCAGTAAATTTTGGTGAAAAAATATGCAGCGATCCACATACTACTCTTGAGGATAATATGCTAGTTTTTAACATATTATAGATGAAGTGTCTTATCGTCCACAATATATTACACAAAGTAGCACGACAGAAGCATTGCAGCGGTCCATATATTACAAATTTAATTTACAAACTTAAAAACAAAGTAAAATCGTACAAAATAATTTCCAAAAGTACAGGGAATTTAAAACCGTTTCTGTTGGGGGAAGGGTCCCCGCGCTACTCCGAACCGACGGACTTCTCCTTGACAACGTCAAAATCCCCCTCCCCGAATCGACATGTTTTGCCTAGCGTCGACAGGATCCGCAAGCATCACCGATAACGTCGAGGCAACGCTCCATCCCGGTGTATGCCAAGGTCGACACTTCTTCTCGCGGATGTTGAGGCGACGCTCCGTCCTGACAGGTCGCGACACGACGAGGTTGCGTCACGAATGTCAAGGCCAACATGTCGTCGTAGCAGCGTGTACTAGAATACTAGAGTGTTAGACTATCCCCCGAGATTTCTTGTAGAAGACCAAAATACCCCTCTTAGCGTGTTGTAACCCGAGGGTAGAGTTAAAATTTCCCATCCCCATTCTCATTCTCTATAAATAGGACCCCAAGGCTAGAGGGGGGGATTTTCTGATATGTAAAACCATAAACTCCGAAATATATACGAGATTTTCCACTTCGCCTCAACACGAGGGTTTCTACTTTCCCCCGACTGGAGTGTTTCACGTTCCGCCCCATCGGACATCTCACCCGTGCGCTTCTCCTCGACGGACACTATACTTGCTCATACTCCTCTGGTACTCCCGGAGATCGACGTAACCGATCGGGGGTGCATAAAGTACACTGTTTAGTCCCGTAGCTACGACAGTTTTTCAAATGGTATAGCAAAAGACTTATACTACTATATCACTCGTCTTCTCATGACCTATACTTCTACGCTTCATTTTCTTCTTCGTGGTAGTCAAAATAGTAGTCAACCCCTTCTTCATCCTTCGCCGATGCCTGCTCCTCGGTGGCTTCTTAATCGACCTTGACGTAGGCTACAACTTGATCCCTCATTGGCTTACATTCTTCCCGACTCTTTTCCATCAAATCTATGTATGCAGCTTTAGTTTACTCCCAGTGTCAACATAGGTATAAGCATTTATGGAAGCTTAAGGTTCCACTCAAACTTAAAATCTTTGCATGGCACCTCAGTAGGGGTGTGCTTTTAACAAAAGACAATTTGGCGAAAAGGAATTGGAATAGGTTTACTTCATGTTCTTTTTGTAGACAGGATGAAAGTATCCAATACCTCTTTTTTTATTGTCAGATTGCTAGGTTTGCCTGGCATGCGTTTTATCTGGCATGCGCCATTGCAACTCCCCCTAATGTTAATCATATCTTTGGGGCATGGCTATGGGGAGTCGATAAGATTTTAAGGCAACTCATTTTAGTTGGTGATGTTGCATTATGTTGGTCATTTGACTTTGCCACAATGACCAAGTGTTTGACAACAGGAAATTATCTAATCCTGTGCAGGTTATATACTTGTGTATCAACTAGTTGCGATCCTAGTTTATTTTGCAACGACTGGACCAGAAGAAGCTCTTGATGGAGGATGCCAAACGCTTGAAGTTGCTTACCAGGGAATTTATATCCTGATTTGGATGATGAATGTGTAATAGGCTATGTAGTGTTTGATAGCTTTTGCATAATGCTAATGGCATCATTTATCTACTTTTATTCTTATAATGTAGTGACTCTGTACGAATTTATGGGCCGTGTGCATCTTCGGACGTAGAAGTTAGAAGTTATATTTCCATTATCTAAAAACTCCGTCTCTCTTCAATCATTTCCGGCTACCGAGCACCTACAAATCTAGGATACTTAACAAGTACGAAAAATCTAATCTTAGAACGTTCTAAAACTGGCTTAACACACGAACGTCGTGCGTGCCGTTTGATCTAATGCGTTCAAAAATTTTCACCGTAGAGATGGTACTCTGCATGCAAAATAGCAAGGAAATAATTTTGTTGACATTAGCAAGTGCATGCAAATAACAACAAAACGAAATTGCTGATGTCAGCGAGATTCTCTCAATTTAAAATTTTTAAAATGTTTTACCTCTCAAACCGTTAATCCGATTCATGATCCGTTTTCATGGTTGGGTTCATCTCGACAAGAGCTTTAAAACTAGATCTCATTTGGATATGTTTTAACAAAATTTTTTGGCGCTACTATTTACCAAGCAGTAATACGCCAATTACCAGCCCATTAGTACGCAGTTATCCATGGTAATTACATCAGTACATGGTGATAATTATGTATTATAAACATGATAACTGATGCTGCAAAAAAATGTCGTCGAAACATATCAATATGGGATCTAGTTTTGAAACTCTCCTCGTGAGGAACCCAACAATGAAAACAGATCTAAAATCAGATAAATAGTTTGAGAGAAAAATATTTTGAATTTTTAGAATTTAAGAGAATCTTGATAATGTCAGCATTATCTACTCTTATGCATGCATGCATGCAAGGGAGATGTCACGCTCGGGTAAGAGATGGGGTTTGGAAAACTGACTTGGTCGAAACGTTCCTCAGGTAAGCTAATGGGAGCACTGTCGCCGTATAGCCGCAGGTAAGCTAAGGGGTCTCCCTAATGCTATGTACAAAACAATCGTATATAAGTAGAAGAGAAAATAAGCGCACCAACCACTAGCTCTACTTGCCGTTGAGGACGCCGCCGGTCAGGCATTGTGGCAGGGCGGTCGAGCGTTCCCCGTGGTTCCCCCCGCGTACCCTTTCCCTCCCTCTCCTCCTCGCACCGCCCCGCCGTGGCCCTCCCCGAGCTCACCGCCGTCGCCCTCCCCAAAGTCACCGTCGCTGCCCAGCTATTGCCCCTCCCCCCGAGCTCGCCGACGTCACCACTCCGCCCCAGCTCACCGCTGTCAGTCCTCCCCGAGTGTTGTGGGAGGGGTCCCCGTGCGCCCCGGACGCCAACGAGCAACGGTAAGGCATGTATACCTTCTGCGGACTCACGCCTGACTCTGTTGCAGACATGAGACGCGGGGTACGTGCGCAGGTGCAGACGCGGGTGCAAGCGCAGGTGCGGACGCGGGCGCAAGCGCAGGCGCAGACGCGAGTGCGGGCGCAGGTGCAAGCGCAGGTGCGAGCGCAAGTGCAGACGCGGGTGCAGGCGCGGATGCAGACGCGGGGTACAAGCGCATGCGCAGACGCGGGTGCAAGCGCAGGTGCAAACGCGGGGTACGAACACCCCGGCGACGGGACCCCACCATGTGACGTACCGTACGGCATGTCGTACCGGACGTCACGTAGATGCTAGGGCATATGCTTCCGCGGGTGGTGTGTAAATGACCTGCGTGCCCCTGTCCGTACGGCGGACCGGGGGTAAGACCGTAACCTGCCTAGGGGCAGAATTGTAATCCGGCCTTATGCTCCCCGAGGCCTATAAATAGGGGAGCACTCCCCCAGGTCGGGGGTACAGAATACAAGTTACACTCACTTTTTGACTCGTCAAATTTTCTCTAAGTGTTTACTCGTTGCTGCGCGCTCTGTTCCGCTATCCCCTGCGCACACCCGGGTGACCTAGCACTCAACCGGGGGTGCCTCAAGTTCACTGTCCGACCGCGTAGTCGACGATAGTTGGCGCCGTCCGTGGGGAGCGCAGACGAGAAGTCACGTGCAACGCAGCAGCGAGCGCAACGAGATCATGCCTCCAAAGGCGAAGAGAAGCACCAAGAGGAAGCCTGCGGGCGGCTCGGCGGTGAGAGCTGCGTCCGCGAGGACCCAAGCACGCGCGCCTGAGTTGGGCGAGACTTCGACGCGCGCGGAACCCGCCCCGCAGGTCGCCTCCGCGGAGGGTGTCGTCGGAGCCAGCTCCGCGCAAGGGGTTCCCCCAGCGGCACCACGGAGGATGGCCACTCGCTCCCTGATGGGCGCCGAGGACCCCTCGGGTGTCGTTGACGGTCGCCCAGACCCACCCGCCCCCGCTCCCGCAGCGACGACGGCTCCGGAGGCATCGATTGACGACCTACGCCGGCAGGCCGAAGAGGCAACTCAGCGTGCGGAGGAGCTTCGTGAACGTCTGCGCGCAACCGAGCGCGACGTCCTCCGTGCGACGACCCAGACCATGCACGTCGCCGACCTCTACCGCGCGCAGCTCGAAGCAACCCAAGCACTCGCCGCCCCACCGTCAACAGAGCGACGCGCGTGCAGCAGCGCGTGCCAGCATCCGCCCCCCAAGCTCCGTCGACCAAGACGCCGAGGCACTCCGAGCCACCATCCAGCAGAATCAAGAGGCGGCGTATGCGGCCCTGTGCGGCCATGCGGCTGGCACAAGCGCGCCAGGGCTCGGCGACCCTACGCAACGCGTTGGTAAAGCGCTCTTCGCCCAGTCGCCCGCCCATGTGACGTACGCGCCCGTCCCGCAAGCATCTTGCGAAGTCCAACGCCAACCCGCCGAAGTTATCGACCTCACCAACAACTCCAGTCCGCTCAGCCCGAGGATACTGGCAGTCCCTTTCCCACCAAAGTTCCGCCCAGCGGACCTGCCAAAGTTCTCTGGTCAATCTGACCCGGTGCAATACACGCGGGTGTACGAAGCCGCGGTGATGGCCGCCGGGGGAGGCGAAGCCGTGATGGCTCGGAGCTTGCTCCTCGCCCTTACCGGGACAGCACAAGCATGGTACCTTGGACTGCCTCCGCGCACCGTATACTCATGGGAGCATCTCCGGGGCAAGCTGCACAGCCATTTCTAAGGGTACCGCAACAAGGAGATGACCTCCACCGACTTGAACAACCTCCGGCAGCGCCCGGGAGAAACAATCATGGCGTTCCAGCGGCGTTTCTCGGAAGTCCAGTGCCAAGTTAGCGGGGTCACCGAGCAAACCATCTGCGAGGCGGCTCGGCGCGCGATCACAAACGAAGCCTTGGCGGACAAGTTGGAGAAAAAGCGCCCAAGTAGGGTGCAGGAGCTCTACGACATCATGCGCGTATACGCTCGCGTCGAAGAAGGGCAGATGCTGAGGAAGGCGGAGGCGCGCGCGGCAGCATCTCCCCGGGCGCAGGAGGCGGAGCGGCGCGACAAGCGTCGCCAACGCCCGCGGGACGTCTATCATGTGTCCACCCGTGTTCATCCCCTGGCTGGCCGCCCCGGTTACGACGAAGACCAAGACCGCGAGGCTCAGCGCCGTCGAACTCGCGAGGCGGACCCGAATCCCAGGCGCGGTGAGCATCGGGACCCCGCGGAGGGTCGCCCCCCGGCGAGGTTCCCCCCCCCCGGGGTTAGGAAGGAAGGCGTCCCGGTGCTGTCAACGGTCCGCGGGGCAACCCCCCGCCGCGCAACCACCCGCGCGCCGGCGCCCGCGACATCCAACCAGAGCGCTACTGCCACGTCCACCGCGTCAACACCCATTGGACTGCCGAATGTGACCTGGTCACTCAACTGCGGCATAACATGCCTGACCGGCGCGATCACCGCAACCAGGCGCCGCGGGAAGCTACACCACCTCTGCCTCCACCACCCCCGCGTCGACTGCCGGCCCAAAACGGCGGCGAGCCTCGTCGCGTCGTCCATGCCATCACCGGGGGAAGCGCGCATACCTTCCCATCCAAGCGGCAAAGGAAAGCCTATGCGCGGCGTGTCCAGCACATCGCGTCATACCCGCCCACCGAGCTGCCGCCTTGGGCGCTCATCCCGGTGTCCTTCGGGCCAGAAGACTCCGCCGGTGTGGTCCTTCCTCACCACGATGCTCTCGTCGTCTCGGCGATCATCTCTGACATCGAGATACGCCGCGTCTTCATCGATGGGGGGAGTTCAGCGGACATTCTCTTTGCCTCGGCGCTGGAGGCCATGGGCATCCCAAGGGTGGTGTTGCAATCCCCCGGAGTTCCCCTCCTCGGCTTTGGCGGAGAGCCCATTGCCGCTCTTGGGAGGATCGAGTTGTCGGTCACGTTCCGCAATGACCTATGCGAGCGTACTGAGAACATACTCTTCGACGTGGTGGACATACCCTACCAGTACAACGCCATCCTCGGCCGCGTCACCCTCAACAAGTTCGGAGCAATCCCTCATCACGCATTCTTGTGCATGAAGATACCAACTCAAGCAGGCGTCATCACTGTTCGCGGGGACCAAGGCCTGTCGAGAAGG
The DNA here is from genome assembly GCA_019208055.1 of Stipa capillata. Classification (NCBI taxonomy): domain Eukaryota; kingdom Viridiplantae; phylum Streptophyta; class Magnoliopsida; order Poales; family Poaceae; genus Stipa; species Stipa capillata. The sequence continues at coordinate 79,005 of JAGXJF010001637.1, read as the reverse complement.
ATAGAAGAAACCACCACGGCGGCAATCAAGTACGTTCACGACGTCGCCGCGGCACACACACCAGGGGCCGCCCCGCGCGTCTCGTCTACCCCTCTGACGGCCGCGCCACACCAGGAGGTCATCACGCATGAAGGGCTGGGGGAGCCCATGCCGCCCATAATACCGGAGTCGGGGTGGTGGGTCCCTAAGCCAAAACCCGACGGCGAAACCAAGGCAGTCCCCCTGTCCCCGGACACGCCAATGAAGACCGTGCTCCTCGAGGCGAACCTCCCCCCGTGGTCGAGGATGCCCTGTTGAGTACCCTCCGTGCGAACAAGGACATCTTCGCATGGGAGCACGAAGACCTGCCAGGCGTCCCCCGTAGCATCATCGAGCATCGCCTCATGGTGCGCCCCGACGCACGCCCCGTAAAGCAACGTCTCCGCAAGATGTCTACGGACCGCCAAGCCACAGCGCGGGAGCAGGTGGACAAGCTCCTCGCTGCCGGGGTGATACGCGAGGTCATGCATCCAGAATGGCTCGCCAACCCCGTCCTCGTCAAGAAGGCTAACGGCCAGTGGCGCATGTGCGTTGACTACACCAACCTCAACTGGGCATGTCCGAAGGACGACTTCCCCTTACCACGCATCGACCAGCTGGTCGACGCCACGTCCGGCTGCGACCTCATGAGCTTCCTGGACGCTTACTCTGGCTATTACCAAGTGTGGATGGCTAGGGAGGACGAAGAAAAGACAAGCTTCATCACCCCAAGTGGAACCTTCTGCTATGTACGCATGCAGTTTGGTCTCAAAAACGCGGGTGCGACATTCGCAAGACTTGTGCACAAGACGCTGTCAAGCCAACTGGGAAGGAACGTCGAAGCATACGTCGACGACGTGGTGGTGAAGAGCATCATGGCACAAGACCATGCGAACGACCTCGAAAAGACATTCTACAACCTCCGCCGCTCTGGCATGAAGCTCAACCCCGAGAATGTGTCTTCGGTGTTGTCACATCCCGATTTTCCAAAATCTAAAAATTAGGGCCAACAAAAACTTTTTGCGTTAATAATGGTAATCGCTTAATCGAACCTAGTTAAAACCCCGTCGTCCCTCTCGTAACCCTAGCGTCGATTGGTTCATCCTTCCCTTCCGACGCGTGTCCATCTCCCCGTCCTTCTTTATCCCCAACACAGTATAGAAATGCCACTTTCTTCAAAACCGATACCCAACACATACACCCCATATACGCAAACCCTAACTGTCGCCACCTCTCGGCGAATCGATTGAAACCCTAATTGGCAGCATATGCACCCATACCCCAATCCAGGAAGCTCTAACACCCTAGATCCGAGCTTCCGACTCCTTTCTTCTTATTTGAATCCGATTCCATCTAAAGCCCTAACCCTCGTTCGCTCTGCCACCATTCCATGCATATATATGAGTGTGCCGATAATGTTTCCCCAAAACCCTAGCCTCACGAGCTCGTATGTCCATTCTAACCTCATTGCCACCGTATATACGGTTGAGTTCCCAAGTGTATGTGTGCACATACGTTCTGTGTGCTGCTTCAATCCTCTAAACGGAAGCGAGTCCCTAAACCCTAATTCGTCATCCGACCCTGCTACAATTTCCGGTATAAAAGTATTCCTAAGTTTTCCAGATGTATATGGACACATGTATATATATATATTGAAAACCCCAAAGTATATTTGCGTGTGTCCATGGGATCCTCCGCCACCTTTTCTCTCCCCTGGAAAATGCATGCGTACATATATACACCCTGCCAATTCTTTCTGCGTCTACAGCACTGCATTGGTTCTTCCCTCGTGCAGTCATATGCCGCAATGCCAAAACCTCAAACCCAGCACACGCACTATTATTCTCCTGAATGAGCTGTCACAAGGCTTCAAGCCAGCTGCACACACCCGTGTTCCCTGTCATCTGCTCCCAACGGGCTGTCAACTCCACTCCTACAGCGCCCCAGTGGGTTGTCCTTTCCCTTCCTCATTTCTATACAGCTCCGATAGCAAATCTTAGACACGTAGCTTGCCTGTCCCTATTCCTCTACAGCATCAGCAGAGATTCTAGGCCACGTAGCATCCAATTTCCAGCTAGCCCGAACAGCAGCAGCTCCGGCCGTAAGACCCGCCGTGAGACTCGTCGTCCACCTCTCCACCTTGATCCACACGCCAGTCCCAGCCTTCCCCAAGCAAAGCTACCTCATCTGATTCTTCCCGAGCTCCATTTTCCCCAGGCTGCTTCGTCCTCACTAGCTTCCATCTCACCAGATATTTTCTCCGAGCCGTGTCCTCCCTTTCCTCAAGCTCTTCTTCTCCCCCAACATTCACCAAGCAACCCGAGGCAGCCGAGCTCTCTTCTTCCCCATTTTCCCCTACTGCAGTTCAAGCCAAGCTGCTTCCTACTTCATCTTCTCCCATCTACTTGAGCTGCCCTAGTTCGTTGCTAAGCCGCACGAGCTCCCAGTGCTTCACGCACCTCAGATGGCGCCCAACTCTTCTTCTCCAACTCCTCTTTTCTCAAGTTCCTCAGGAATCCGAGCTACCTCCAAGCTGAACTCAGACTCCATCTTCCTCCCCCACCCGCAGAGCTAAGCTCTACTCGCCCGTGCTCATCCCCGCTCTTCCCATCCGCCACTCCACCATTCTTCATGAACCAATCTTCCCAGCTAGCTCCCCCTCCATTCCCCTTTTCTTCCCCGAGCTTAAATCTTTCTACCACAGCTCAACCCGCGCCTCACCCGCCGTCTGTTTCCCCAGCGGCCACACAAGGGATCCCGCCGCTCGCCGGTGAGCAGCCCTTGCCACTGTGCGCCTTCTCTGCCCGGACCACGCTGCCGAGCCGCCCCGGCGCACCAGCTCCCCTGGACCCGCCTCCAGATCCGCCGCCTGTGAGGCCCCTACCCCGAGCACCCCCGCACCAGCGGCTCCGCCGGCGTGGAGCCAGCCCCGACCGGCGCCCCATCAGCGGGCCAGCGAGTTGCCGCCTCTGTCCACTCCCCTGGATCCGCTCCGGTCCACTCAAAACCGCGCGCCACCTCGAGCTGTGGAGACCGCGCCGCCCAAGCCATCCTCTCCGGTCGCCGCCTGCGCCCAGGCCGCCGCTGGCCGGACCCCCTTACCTCCTCCCCGCGTTAGCCGCCGCCACCGCTGGTCTCTGTAGTAGCCCCGCCGGTGAGGCTCCGGCCATCACTTCCTGCAGAGCACATCGGCGAAGAGCCGCTGGACTCATCCGAGCTCCGCCCCAACGCCGCACTGACGAGCTGCACGCACTTCGAGTTGCAACTGCCGGAGCACCGCCGCCCTCTGGACTCTTCGCCGCCGGCCAGCTCTACCCGCCCGTCAAATCTGCCGTGCCCCACGCTGGTGAGCCGCCCAGCCTCGCCTCGAACACCATCCCCCGCCGCGGCAGTCCCCTTCCCTTCTCTGCCGCTGCTCCTCTCCTGCCGTGGCAGGCTTTTCTTTTTCTTTTCCTGCCGCGGCAACGCGACCAGCTCGCGGCAGCTGCCTTGGCTATCCTACGCCCACCGCGGCAGCGCCACAGCGGCTAACCCTCAGCTGCTACCCATTCCGATGTGCACTGGTCGGCTTAGAGCCCCAATTAAGCTAAGCCAGTGTCTAACACTAAGCCCTTCCAGCACGCATTCTGGTATCGATTAAAACACAAAGGACCGCTGTCAGCGAGGACGCCGAGCAAGGTAAGTGAACGCCGAGCCTCCCAGTTTAGGTTAGCACCAAATCGGTTAATTAGTCGGCTATAATGATGAAAACTAACGTGGCGTTTGAACCTAGTTGTTTGTTTAACCCCTGCCATGCCACTTAAATTCACTGGAACCCTAGCGCGGCAAGAGTCTAAGATTGGATATCTCTGACGAGATAACCTGAAGCACCCAATTATATTATTCTAAAAGCCCCTGCTGCCGCGGCAGTTATTTCTTCTGTCGCGGCAAACTCCTGTCACAGCTCCCTTGCCCTACCGTGGCAGCACCCCGCCGCGACAATTTCTCCCGCCGCGGTAGCCCGTTCTGTCCACCGCGGCAGCATCGCGGCAAGCCACTCGCTGCCGCGACAAGCCAGTTCTCCGCCGCGGCAAGCTACGCCCCTACCGTGGCAGCGCCGCGACGGCCTCTCTCCCGCCGCAGCAACTGCCGTTGTTATTCCCCCTTGCCTCGGCAAGCCTCTACCGTTGTCGTATTGTTTCTGCCGCAGCGAAACCCTGTCGCTGCTGCCTAACTCCTGCCGTGTCAAGCTCCGTCGCCGCCACCTTTCTCCCGCCGCGGCAGCAAGCCACCTCCGCGCCCTTTATTTCCTGTAGCCTTAGAATCAAGCAGTTGTCAAGAACGTTATGATTTCATGTGCTGAAATTTTTGATTTAATGTTATTTGGTTCTTCCTTGCCTCGTTGATTTATTCGCCGTTCTTTTCGACGTGTAGATACAACGTTAGGAATTATCGCGCGAAGGAACTCGGACAACTGCCGGATCGAATTCAGGACCGAGCCCCGGATAACATTGCCAGGCAAGCTATTTCCACCTTGACCATGTTGAAATCCTATATTTGTGACATTAATTATTTTGTTTACGAAATTGCATGCTATGTGGGTAAAATCGTTATTTTGTGTAGACTAGTTATTCCTATTAGATGCACGGCTTAGGCCGATAAACCCTATCCTTGTAACCCCAGTATTAAGTGCTGATCATTGAACGATCAGCAACTCTAGTTAGGAGTATAGGCGATAGCCCTGCTTAGCCCTGCTGTAGTAAAAACTAAGTTTTATCAGCGCGATGGGATTGGGATCAAAACCCTCGGTGTGTAAATGCATACCGAGGTGCCATTTACAAAAAAAAATGTTTATTAAAAACCTTGAATGAGACGATGGAGGATTTGGATTCGGGCAGGAATGCTAAGGGAGTTTGGAGGTGGTAAAGTAGCCGGTCGCTACATGAGAAAGGAAATGGCTGGGTAGCCGGTTGCTACCCGAGGAGATGGTTGGATAAGGAGTCATGCTCGAATCGGTTAAGGACCGAACCTAAGTGCCGCTGAATCAGTTCCCCCACCGTACGTCCACATGTCCTTTATGGGAAGGACTGGACTTGGTACCTCGTCTAATGCCGGAGCCCGGAATCGTGGGAAGTTAGGTTGAAGTGCTAGTGGATCCGGTAGATCTCTAGAGGATCTCCACGGGACTGAGTAGGGGGAAAGCTCTTCATGGGTCTCACCGTATTGTGGGGGTAAAGCTCAGTAGGGTCTTACAAGGTGCGTGGAACATGGTCCGACACAAAGGGGGAGAGTCCCACCTCTGTCATTCGTGATGCAGAGGATCGGGTAGTCCTCCTAGCGAGTCCGGCTCTGGCATGAACACGGGAGAAAGGTCTCGTTGTACTAGTCCTGTCAGTATACGATGCATAGTATACCCAGGGCGAACTACATCTTGTGGGTAAAGCCGTACCACCTCTGCAGAGGGTTAAAACTATTCGAATAGCCGCGTCCTCGGTCATGGACATGAACTGGTAAGGCCACACACTGGTTAGACTGAGTTTTGATTGTGAAAGCTGGGGAAATGGGATTAAGGACGTGGGCATGATGTGTCCACAGGGTGCAATTTACGCTACCCGGATTGGTAGCTAGGAATTGCTGAAGAAAAGGCTAGCTACACCGCCGGGGTGGTGTGAGCGGAAGCCGAAGGGGTAAGCGGTGATGTGCGCGGCTATCCCGCGGAGGAAATAAAGGAGAGGTAGCAAGGGCTACCACGGAGGACGATGTGATACGTTGGGATCGTTGTTTTACAAAGTTCGCTTTTGAATCTACTATTCTGTATTTTGAACAAGAACTTGCATTTCCGCACAACTGCAACTTAGGGTAGAGCTATCCCTTGATCTATTCCCTGCATGAAATATTGCCGTATATTTCCTCCTGTGGGAATAGCTTGCGAGTACATTCCATGTACTCACCTGGCTTGTTGATTTGGCCAGACGAAGGAGACGTCAAGTCCGAAGAAGCTCACGATCGCGAAAGCTAGGGCGTAACCCCAGTCAGTTGCCTGTCGGGTATGGCATACTGATGGGCCACATCTCCGCTGAGTTCCGCTGCAAGTTTATAGCCGTAGGGCTACAGGTATCAGATCATCGACCTTATCGGTCTATTTAATTATTTACGCATGTATGACAATGATATACAGGTTAACTCGTGTGTATCGGCTACTGATCCAGGGACCGATACAGTAATCACGAGGGAGTTCCCGGCCTTAAAACCGGGGGCGCCACAGGTGTGCAAGCCGGGAAGCTCCTTGGCTTCCTCGTTTCCAAAAGAGGTATTGAAGCCAACCCCAAGAAGATCGACGCCATACTCCAAATGGAGCCCCCAACCAATGTGAAAGCCGTGCAGCGGCTGACGGGCCGTCTCGCTGCCCTTGGGCGTTTCGTCTCGCGCTCAGCAGAGAAGGGGCTCCCTTTCTTCAAAGCACTCCGCGCGTCCGACAAGTTTGAATGGACGGAAGAGAGCCAACATGCGTTCGACAGCCTGAAGGCGTACCTATCCTCCCCGCCACTGTTGCAGAGCCCGCAGGCAAGCGACGTGCTGCTCCTTTACTTGGCGGCCACCCCAGTGGCGGTCAGCGCCGTTTTGGTGAAGGAAGCGGATCAACGCCAGCACCCAGTTTATTATGTGTCTGAGTCCCTGCAAGGCGCCCGCACGCGTTATACGGAGTTAGAAAAGCTCGCGTATGCACTCCTCATGGCATCGCGCAAGCTGCGTCACTACTTCCTTGCCCATACCATCCGCGTCCCTTCATCATACCCAATCGGAGAAATGCTGCGCAACAAGGAAGCGTCGGGCCGTGTCGACAAATGGACTGCGGAGCTGGCTCCTTTCTCCATCGAGTTCCCCCCGAGAACAGCAATCAAGTCTCAAGTCCTAGCAGACTTCGTGGCGGAATGGACGCCACCCACCGTGCCCGCGTCGTGCACAGGAGGTGCGCCCTTGTGGACGGTGTATGTGGATGGATCTTGGTGCGCGGATGGTGCTGGTGCAGGAGCAGTGCTCGAGTCTCCGGAAGGCGCCCGTACTAAGTACTCTGCTCGCTTGGACTTCAAAGCCACGAACAATGTGGCTGAGTATGAAGCACTGCTATTGGGACTGCGCAAGGCGCGTGCGGCAGGCGCCCGTCGCATCGTCGTCAAAAGTGACTCGCAGCTCATCGCGGGACACGTGGACAAGAGTTACCAAGCCAAAGACCCGGAGATGGTCAGGTACCTGGCGCTCGCGCGAGCCATGGAGAAGCACTTCCTCGGCATCACTGTGCGGAGCATCCCGCGCCTGGAGAACACCGAAGCCGATGCCTTAGCCCGTGCTGCTAGTACTATGACGGATATGCCCGACGCCGCATTCTTCGAGGTCCTACAAGCTCCCGCCACCAAGGACTTACCCGAGATACACATCATTGGAGAACAAGATTGGAGGACCCCTATCTTCCGTTATCTTCACGACGAAGTCGAGCCTGATGACCCCGCGGCGGCGCGTCAGCTCAAAGCGCGCGCCAGGGACTTTTTTATACACAACGACATGCTGTACAAGCGCGGCGTCTGCGCCCCGTTCCTCAAGTGCATCTCAAGGGAGGAAGGAGCAACATTGCTCCATGACATACACCAGGGGCTCTGCGGCTCTCACCTCGCCGCTAGGTCTTTGGTTGGCAAAGCCTATCGGCAAGGATTCTACTGGCCGGCCGCGCTGCCCGACGCGGAGAGCCTCGTGAAGATGTGTCCTGCATGTCAGTGGATGGGCAAGGGAACCAACAGACCTGCACACGAGTTGCAACCTATCCCCCCGTCTTGGCCGCTTGCACGGTGGGGCATCGACCTGGTCGGGCCGTTCAAGACCGCGTGCCACGGCGCCAAGTTCGTCGTAGTCGCTGTCGACTACTTCTCTAAGTGGGTTGAGGCTGAACCTTTATCCAAGATAACCTCTGCTTCTGTCCAGAAGTTTGTATGGAAGATACTCGTCTGCAGGTTCGGGGTACCGCGTGAGCTCACTGTGGACAATGGTACCCAGTTCGACGCCACTACCTTCAGGGCCTTCTGCACCGGCCTCGGCATCGCGTTATGCTTTGCATCCGTGGCCAACCCGAAGGCGAACGGGGCCGTGGAAAGAGCTAATGGCATACTTCTTGCAGGTTTGCGCACGCGTTTGTTTGGTTTGCCTGGCGGGACTTGGGCAAACGAGCTACCCAGCATGCTCTGGTCCACCCGCACAACGGCCAGCCGTGCCACCGGCTACACCCCGTTCAAGCTGCTGTTCGGTGACGAAGCCGTCACCCCGGAGGAAATCAAGCTCGCCTCACTCCGCATCTCCAGCCCAGCAGCTGATGAAGTCCGCGAGGCCGCCGTGGAAGGAGTTGACGCCGTTCGCGCGCAGGCAGCCCTAAACATTGAGCGATACCAGGCGTCCATGGCTAGGGCGTACAACAAGACGGTGCATCACCGCCCGATCGAAGCAGGCGATTGGGTACTCAAGCGCAAGGCGAATCCCGAAGGCGATGGCAAGCTCAATTCCAAATGGGAAGGCCCCTACGAAGTCGTCAGTTCTACGCGCCCGTCTTCCTTCCGCCTCCGCAGCCTCGACGGCGTCCTTCTAAAGCACAACTGGAACGCCGACAACCTCCGCAAATATTATGTCTAAGCCATATGACGGCTCATTCTGGGTTTTGCGTATACCAATTCAATAGTGAAATTTTTGATGCTTTAGTTAACCAATCATTACTGACTAATAGCAGTTGAGTCATTACCGAACCAGTGAGTACAACAACTAGTTATTAGACAGGTATTAGAGGCACTAATTAGCCAATCATCGGTGTACTTGTTATTAACCGAAGCATGAAGCTGTCTGGGCAGTACTTGATATGAGGTGATTAATTAGTGAGAATAATTAGTTTATCAGGATGCTGATTATTAAACCAAGCTGTATTAGCCGGGCATACATTTAATCGATGCATCAATTCCCAAACAAAACACAATATAAACACAATATCACATATATCACATATATCACACAGTATCACAATATATCACAATTTCACATATGACATAGCGTTCGGACGATAAGCGGGGATGTCGTCCCCCCGTCGGCCGATAAGGGGACTTTCGGCGCGAAATCGTCTGTTCTGGGAACGACGGGAGCTTATTGGCCGACGGTTGGACGATAAGTCCGTTGTCGGTCGGCGGTTGGCTGATAAGCCACTTGTCGGTCCACGGTTGGCTGACAGGGTAATATTTTTGAAATTTTTGACACTGGACATATAGATCTCGAGTTTTTTATTTTAAAATTAATATTTATAAAAAAAGTTCCTGAAAAGCTATCTCCATTGTGTTACATCGTCATCATCATCATGAGCTTCACCACACCGTGATTGGCATTTTCTTTTTGCACCTCTTGCCTTTGTTGATCGGAGCCTTCATTTTATCTAATTCTCAGCCACGCTGGGGGTGCCTCGAGGTACGCGAGGAAGGTGGTGAAGTTTTCATTTCGCTGCTGGTAATGTTGTTAACTATCTCTGGGTTTTTAAATCATATTATACTGCTTAGTTAGCTATAAGCCTTCTTTTCCTTTGAGAGCTACCGATATCCGAAAAAGTTGGCGTTGATTCAGACTCTTTGCAGTTCAGTTTGATGGTCTCATACTAGCCAACTATTCAAATGCTAAACTTGCTGCACGATGCTACCGAGTGAAGTCTACATGTTTATATGTTTACACTGTTTGTCTGCGATGCCATTCTAATTAATTCCACTGCATTGGTTAGAGATGGGGCATGATTTTGCATTTGATTTAAGTGAGACGCTCCTTTTGACATGCAGAACATGCCACGTCCCTTCATGGCTATGAAGAAGCTCGACATGGATGAGGTCATCAAGGACATCGCGAAGAAGATTTCCTGAATCTGATCACCCATGCATCCATGGATGGGTGTCCCCCTTTTGTGATAGAAAGCTTCAGGGCTAATTTGGGTAGGAACTTGGTACTTTGCGCCATAGAATGTGGAATCACTGGTCTGTTCTGTGCACGATGTAGTTAAGACACGCTGAACTACTCGCAATGGCAATGGATAATGCTATTCGTGATCCTGATCTATACTCCTGTGTCATGTATGTGCTTTCTTTCTTGAAGCCGTGGTTGGTTTCTGATGTTGGTTGGCTGGATATTTTTAGGTTTCCCCATCTGATGACAGGTCTGATGCTTGAGCTGCTCTTGGTAGGCGATCAACACCACAAGTATTTCGTGAATTTATGTTGCTAAGATATATGTTTCACTATTAACCACAACTTTTGGCCTCTATCACTAGATATTGAAGTGAGAGTATATGAATTTCATGTTTCAAATGAACTGATGTGTCACAACTTAGAAAGTTATCTTTGTGTCCTCTCAATGGCCAGAACGAACACATTACAACTTCTCCAAAATGCACTGCCCGTTAAACATATGGAGCTGAACGCTAACAGCTTCTACAGTTGAAAGAGAGGACTAATGATTTGGCAGGAAAATACAAATTTGCTTCAATATCCAAACAACTGCTACAAACATGCAGGACTCGTGGTAGCATATGTCTCTTACGGCGTTTCATTTAGGCGCCAAACTAGATTTTTCTAAATGGCTGGATGGCATTTGGTCCTTTCTATTTTTCTCAAACAGTTGTATTGGTTTGGTTAATGATCACCCATCATCATCGCAAATTACATAACACTAATCTTGCCAAAGAGATGAACACAATAGAAATGTTGAGATTTTCTTGTCGCAGCATCGAATTAGCCTTTCGCTCCATTATCAGGAGGACCGCGCTGCCATTATGCACTTGAAGATCGACGATACCGTCTAGTTTGTCTTCGACCTGCTCACATCTACATCCATCTCCATGCAAGGCTGGCTAAGCTTTTTCCACCTGCTCACGTCAGGGTTTTAAGTATATCAGATATATGACCATGCTCCAGAGGACTAACGTATCAAGGTTTTTCATTTGCATGTATAGTATAGCTACTAACTTAACTGCCCAAATCATGCGTACATGCTACTGAATCTGAAGGAACCAGCAAGCAATTTTCCAATACAAAAGGGCAATGTTTCTGCTTAGCATGTAGCTAACATATCACACAGCGGAATTAAAGATTATCGCTGGCATTAGTTCCATATCAAAAGAACGAATCCGGCGAAAGGAACTGTGATATGCTGGTTTGGGGAACTCGAAAATCACAACACTTAAAGCACAGCGTGCTGGCAGCAGTACCAAGAATCTGGGAGGGGCTTAAGATGTGGCAGAAAAGAAGAATACCAGATTAAGTGGCGAGGACGATCTCCCTTCCTCTCCCGTTCTTCTGTGTGCTTCTTGTTCCTCTTTCTCCCCTGAGACGGATGAAACTACTTCTTGTTCCTCTTCTTCATCCACTGAGTCAACTAAACGGATGAAAGATAGAATCAACAGGAGGAGACACAGAGAACAAATTAAATGGACAAAGCAACCGAACGAGGAAATTAAAAGAGAGAAGAAGTGTTAATTTACCTCCAGATTTGATCAAGTGTTGGGACAGTATATCCCTCACCCTGATGGCGTCCTCAGCTGCTAACTGGCGCACTTGCTTGCTGTAATTTACCCCGTGATCTCTCGGCATGTTTGCCTTCTCCATGTCTATCACTATGTTATGCAACTCGCAGCACGCATAGATTATCTCAGGTAGCTTTTCTGTATCGTCTGAGCACCACATCCCTCCGTGCAGGCACTTCCATGTGTCTTTGAGCCTTGTCAGCGCCTGCAGCGCGAAGTTTCTGGCTGCGGAGTGCCTCCTATTGAACTCCGCTTTGGACTCTGAGAGGTCCTCCTCCTGGTAAGGTGTGAGTAGCCATGGGAGAAGAGGGTATCCTGCATCACCAATGATGTATTCCCCAACTTCCGATCCATCTGATGATACCTTCAACATGTTGGCATTCAGCCACTCACCCTTCTCGCACGCCTTGAAGAGATTAGAGTCAAGTAAAATGCTCAACTGGTTCATGCTATCTGCCGATCCCAACGAAAGGTCTGTGAACCTCATATCTGGATCAACAATGGCTTGCATTAACACGCTGTTATTCTTCTCATGGTCACAACTTGGTCCAAATAGGATGTGAGTTGTATGTATAACACCGCAGCAGTTTGGCAGACCGTGGATCTTGCCAAACTTGTACTTGATCTTCTCCATTTTACGGGAGTCGGGCAAGTACCATGTTCGCTTCCACATAGCATCCAAGAAACTCTTGGCTACCAGTGATACAGTTGACTCGTTCACACCAACAGAGGATCCAACTGTCTCCGGTGGCTCACCAGAGTTCAGCAGTGTCAGAGCAACGGCTACTCGATCTTCTAAGCACATCACCCTCCCATCAACAAAGGTGTAGCTGCTATCCCTTACCATCATATCATCGTTCACCAAGCAGCAGATGTAGTTGAATGTTCTTCTTCTCATTTGAAGACAGACTCAAATCCTTGTGCCTCCACCATAGAAGATAATAAGGTACCTGAGAAGAACATGTAAAACTAGGGAGTTACATAATCAACGACTCGCAGCAAGAGCTCTACTCCGATAGTGTCAAAATATACTCCAAAGTCACATATGAGTTTGAGTTTAAAAAAGAAATACTACTCTAGATTTGTTAAACTCGAGGTAGCCTAGGGTAACAAATATTTAGGGAACCAAATCAGAAAGCGGTATTCATCGACAAGTATCCATTACAGCTAGCACTTGCTAAAATTAAACTTGCCAAGTGAAATGAACAGGTTGGAAATATATCAAGACTTCCAGCATGTATTAAATGAACAGACCAGCAGGAGACCAAATTAAGACGAAGGGAGATGTGCTAATTTACCTCCAGATAGGAAAGAGTGGCTGGTATTTGTGTCCAAACTGCAGGGCTCTCTCGTGTACAACACGTACCATCTCCTTGGATTGTCTCCATCAGGAGCATATGCCTTGACGTGCTCGACATGGCTAAACTTGTCCCACTCAGGGCCAGATTTTCCCGTGGCTATGGAAGTGAGCAGCGCTAGGCTGCAGTGTAGCTCCAAATGCCTTGGGTTTACATCTCGCATGTATTCAGGGAGCGTTTCCATGACGTAATCCTGCAATACGAGCCTCTGCAGTGCACACACACCCTTCAGTACATCCAGCTTTGTGCAATTTTTGATTTCAAGCTTCTGCAGACCGGGGAAATTAGTGATCCTCTCCAGGTCAGGGTTTTCAGTCACTGTAAGGTCAACAACAGAAGCAAAGTTCTCAAGGTAGCTGAGGTGCTGGACGAATTGTACGTATAATTTCTTCAAAGCCCTCGCATGGGAAGCAAGGCCAGGAGGAACATGCCTCAGTTTGCAGTGGTGGAGCCGAAGCTCCTCCAAGACAGGAAAGGCTTGCACTTGCTCCGCCCACTCCCACTCTTCCCATTCCACCATGTTGCCTAAGATCATGTCGCGCAATCTCCAAAATGCAGTCGCTGCCGTGGAAGGATAACCACTATGGTGATGGTAGGGCTGCAGGAATTCAGGTCCAACACGCTTGATGGCTGGAGCACGAGAGATCTGAATGATCTCCAAACAGGGGAGCTGAGACAAACCAACAGGGAGTTGGGTGCAGCAAGCCAGGTCATTCATAAACAGAATCCTCAAGCTCTTGAGGGGCACGGCTGACGATGACATCATCCAACTTGGGAGCCGCTGGCCAAAATATCCATCGATGGAAAGATAATCTACACTGCGAGGAGGGCAGAACTCATCAAACACCTCCTCGATTTGTCGTTGCTCTTCCTCAGAGACGCCTTCTTCCTCTTTAATCATCCCATCATCTCCCAGTCTACTGCTCCATCTTAAGAGTAGCTTGTTAAGATGCTCCTTCTCCCCAAGCCTTGCCTTTGCGGCAGACAAGTTAGTGGATACATTCTCCAATCCCCGTAGACGAAGAGTCCGAAGCTGGGAAAGTGGACCCAACTCTTCCAAACTATACCAATCACCATCCACCTCGGCTGGAAACCCATATAGTTTCCTTAGATTTGTTAGAACACAGAATCCTCTGGGTACACCATTTTTGAAAGTTCCACCGAAGTCAAGAAACCTTAGATGCTCTAACTTTACAATGCTATGTGGAAGTTTCAGAAATTGTCGGCATCCGCGAAGTCTAATGTGCTGCAAGAATTTCATCTTTCCAATATTATATGGCAGTCTAGCTGTATCAGATTTCTCTATGGACAAGTACCTCAGGTGCTTGAGTTGATCTAAAGATTCAACCAATATATCAACATTTGCAGAATCTATATGTAGAGTCCGTAGACATTGAAAATTAACCAATGTATCACCGGGCTTCATATTTATATGGCCAGCTGATATTAGTGTTCTCAGTGACGACTTCTGTGCTTGCAAAGAACTCCAGTCTAACCCAGCCGATTCTGAGACTTTGCTTTCTACAGACAACCGAAGAATCTTTTGTGCACTAAGTTTACTAATAATACCAGTTTCTCCACTGTGAGCTGCCAATGCCTCATCTCTAGCCGTAAATTGAGCAAATGAGCGAACAACATCATGCATGCTGCAAAAACATTGATCAGCATAGTGTGTATCTGGCCATATAAGGTTCCTCAGTATCAGCTCCTTATGGTACTTGCTTCCTAGTTCTTCCAAGTCATCTGAGGTTCCGTGAAGAAATCCTTCGCTAATCCACATGCCAATAATGTCATCTTCAAAGAACAATGCAGTTTTAGGGAGAAGCGAGTAGAATAGAAAGCACTGCTTGATGGAAGGAGGCAAATCTTCATAGCTTAAATATACTGCATTGTTTAGCTCTTCAGGCATTTCAGATTCTGACCATATAGAATCATTCAAAACCATCTCCCAGTCACGGCGTTGTTTGTCCTTCTGACACAAGAGTCCTCCCATCACTTTGATAGCAAGAGGCAAACCGCCACATTTTGCTACAATTTGCAACCCAATGTCCTTAAGCATATCAATCTTAGGTCCATCAGTCTCGCTTGAGACAACCTGCAAGCAATTTAAATGGATAGTTAATAAGGAGCGATTTCGGCTAGCATCGATATTGTTTTGTCTAATAATAAGCTCGTCAAAACTAATGAAAGAGCAATCAATGGACTACATAAATTGAATTGTCAACTAAATGGATAGTCAACTGAGGACGTTGTTGTTAACCGGGCTACCTAGCATGTGAGTGGCTTGCCCAAACAAGATGATAGGATGCTTAGTTTCTTTCTTTTTAACGAGGATGCTTAGTTTCTGTAAGTCTATCCTCTATAGTAACTAACTAAATTCTCCACTTAATTACACTGATAGAGATTACATTATATATATATATATATATATTTGGGAAAACAGATTTATGTTCGTTATACAACTATACAGGAGTAATGGTTTTCATATATGTTTAATTGAGAGCGGATTTGCTACCACGGGTGGTACCTTCGCACCCAACCATTGTCATTTGATCTGCTTCATGTGTTAGAGCAACTCCAAGAGCCTCTGGATACCCTTCTCCATAGCTATATATTTAGCTAAAGTTGTCAAATTTCATGCTCCAACAGCCTCTGGAAAGTCTTCTGCATCCCTGTAGTGCTCTGGATCCCGACTCGGTGCTTCTCCAAACTTGTGCGTGGAGTTTGGCTCTGGATCCATCAACTGCCGAGGCGCGCTCAGAGATTTCCTCCGCACAGGCCCCTTCCGCATCGGCTAAATGGCGGCGAGCACAGGGAGAAAAAGGGAGCGGGAGGAGGAGCTAGCATGAGGAGCTAGAGACCTCCATGGCGGAGGAAGGGCAGCGTTGACGGCGAAGTGGCAGACGGCGGCTTGAGCTCAGGAAAGGGGCAGCTTGGAGCGGCGGAGATAGGGAAGAGATGCGGTGGGGGTGGCGCCGCGCTCGGATCCGGAGCTCAGACGGCAGCAATTGCGATGGGAAGCTCGGCAGCATAGAAATGGCGGCGTAGTCTGGCAGCGGCGCGAGGTAGATGGCCGGGGAGGAGCTGCAATGGCGGAGGAGCTCCCGAGGTGGCGGTCGATCATCGGGAAGGAATAGGGAGAAAATGTGGCGTTATTTCTAAAGTATGCATAAAATATAGGGGCATAAAATATGGAGAGTGAGATATAGAGAAGCTGTTGAAGATGAAAGAAATATAGAGAGGGAATCTTTTGGAGATGACTCTCTATATGGGGTTTTGGAGAGTGAGTTTTAGAGAAGCTCTTGGAGTACTCTTAGATTTAGCCGTTGACAGTTTGTGCCTTACGAGATTGTAGTCGTCTCTAGCTATGAGGATACAAGTGCTTAATTAGTACCAGCCTTGAAATGTGGACCCACATGGTGAGTAAGAGAAGTTGTTATCCTGGCACCAGGGAGGTGGGGTTCGAGGTGCTCAGGGAGCTGGACCTGGTGCTGCATCGATTGTCGAGCAAAAGCAAGCTAGTGCAGAGAAAACGGGAAAGCAAGAACGTGGCAGAGATCCCCATCGATCACCACACGCGTGGCTGTACCTGCAGAGCACTTTCCTCCTTTGAGCTTCATGTGCTGGAAAGCATTTTTTGTCAGCTTTTAAGCAAATTACGGAGTGTTTTTGCATCAAGCACGTTATACGGAGCCTCAGGAGTCAGGACCAGTAAAACAAGCACGTTTTTTAAGCAGACTGAAGTTCTGAAGTAGATAAAATCCTTGGAGATGTCAACTTTTGAGCGTTGTTGGGCTTGAGGAATTGGTCAAGTAGTAGTTTTTTAGAACCCATAATTTTTTACAAGAAATCTAGTCATGTATATATCCGTTGAGATTTTTTATTTTGAGTTTAACTCCGCCTCGCACTAACATGGCAACGAAGGCTCTCTTACTTTTAATAGGTGAGGGCGTATACAAATCTTACCTAGCTATCTAAACTTTAAGTAATTGTTCAATTAGTAGTCGTGTAGTAAACTTCAGCTCCGCCTCGTAACCCTAACCGTTGTGGTAGTCGTGTAGTGGACTCGGCAACACCTCCGTCGACACTTCTGTGTCGACTTCGGCTCCGCCTCGCAATCCTAACCAATCAACAAGCAACTCCTCCTTTTCATTTTCAAACATTGATTTGCTCAGTCCAACTGTCATTGATTTGCTCAGTCCAACTGTGATCATCCAGACTTCATTCCAGAATAATCAATCGAGATGATCCCTCATATATATTCTAATGCTAAACTCAATTAATTTATTAATTGCGGATATGCATAGATCTGAGATCGATGCATCATGCTATGGCTCAAATCTTGTGATCAACCCAGCTGAGTAATAAGAGGATGATGTAATCATCTTTCAAATGTCAGTTTTTTCAGAGTCCTTACAGAAAACAACATTATTGGACATATCAGACTATCTACTGCTCCAACCACAACTAATCATCATATCCAGCGAGGAGGACGCGCCGACGAAGAGGAGGTCCGTTCAGATCCAGCGAGCTGTCACTGATGGTGGCCAGAGCTTACCAACGAAGAATCTGTCTGGACACGGGTTCGCAGGACGTGAAATCGACTGCGGCAGCATGTCTCAATCGCGCGGTGAAGATTCCTCGGATTAATCATGCAAATCGCTAACAGGATTGCTACATGTTTAACTTCTGACATATCGTCTGGGACCCTCTACTGCCACGTGGCGTTTACACGGTGCGTGTGTACGTACCACCGTGTGTAACATGATATATTCGATGTTTGATTTTTCTTTATCCGTGCATTTTATAATCTAGACTTGCTAAAATAAGTGGGGAGATCTTTCTCCTCTCTAATTTTTCAATTAATATGGAAATTTTCACTCTCTTAGAAAAGCTTGAAGCTCTTTTTACCATCTTTTTATAATAAAATAGGAAAAAGATGCATGAATTTGACAGAACACGAGCATCTTAGCCCTTCACGTGATCTAAATGTAAGTGCTCGGCCTGAAGTTGTACCCCTAGTGGGACAACCCCATGGCCCAGTCAAGTGGTCTATGTGTGACCTGTGTATATGTGCGCATGATGCAAAAATAATATCATCTTGGTAATTTAAAGTAACCTCTAGCTAACCGTTTAAGGCTAAGTGAAGATGAAAGCGCAAGTGAGATAATGTGTGTGCTTAGCCTACTAGGCCTAAGCTAGTTGGGATGGGTGTGTTACAAGTGGTATCACAGATAACCACCGTAGTCACACGCGTGGGTCAAGAGCATGGTCTAACCGTGTGTGCTGGTATAAATAAGTATATATTGGTGATACCCTTTCAAGATGCAGTCCTCGGCCCAAGGGTAGACCGTGTATATGTGAGCATGGTGGTTGCTAATTTTAGCTGGTTCCTTGCATACGAACCATATCCCCAATTAGTGATTTCACTGGGACTTGGATTTTAGGTGTCAATTTTATAAAACAAAAAATAATATACTTTATTTAGAGAGACACTAGCCCAAAATTATGAATAAATTATTCCCACATACAACTACATGTTATTCTAGCTAGCATGAAAAAAATGAGAGAATGAATGGGCATGTGACCTAGTGGTATGGGAGTGAGGTTGTTCACTCTCATCACCCCAGATATGACCCCTAGTATTAAAATAGTGTGCCGTATTTACTCAAAGTACACATGCGATGTGTGTGCATGTCATGGCATGAGTATAGCATACATGTGTTCTATACATCCGTCTTGTAATTTCAAAGAAAAATACGCAAAGGAGTATGCTCTACTATGATTACCTCTAGTCCAAAGCAGGGAGCTAGCAATTACTGAAGATGCATAGAGTTTAGTTACAGACCTGTTTCTTGAGCAATGACCAGGCATCTTCATCATCTAAGTTGTCAATGTGGTGATAGGGAAGCATAGCTCTCATCCCTCGGGCAACTCTTTCATTTCTAGTAGTGATGAGGACTCGGCTACCTCGAGCCACGGCATTAACCAAGGGTGTTTCAAGCACTTCACTCCATGCTCCGTGGCTCCACACATCATCCATCACCAAGAATAGCTTCTTCCCTGTCAAAGCAGCAGTAAGAGTTGGCTGAAGCACAGCCAATGCTTTTTCACCACGGCGGTCACCCCCGGCAAGGGTGATGGCTATCCTAAGTAGCTCAACCTTGTCGAAGTCCTGGTTGATGCTCAGCCATATCGTCTTCTCGAACTTGTCCTTTATGCCATCGTCGTTGAAGACCTTTTGGGCAAGGGTGGTCTTGCCGATCCCACCGACACCTACAATGGCGACCACCACGATGTTATTGTTGCCCTCCTTGTCGGCCAGCATGATTTCCACCAGCTTTCTCGTGTCTTCTTCGATCTTCTCCCCGACCACGCCCGACCGATGGAGCTGCCCTGATGTCTCCCGGTTGGTATTGGCGGGATGAGAGGCCTCCACCTTGCGGCCACGATCCTCATACGAACTGAGATTGATGGAACGGAAAGCAGCACTCCGCTCCTTGATGGCACCGAGCTTCTCGTTGAGCGTCTTGATGCGGCTACCGATGTCATGGGCATGGAGGGGATTCCGCAGGCAGAAGAGCAAGGGGTTGAAGCATCCCACATCTAGAGTGGATGGACCCTGCTCCATGGCCTTGAGCTGGCAAAGGTCGAGGATGTCGGTGGCTTCGTACATGGCGCGCTTGAGCTCCGTCACCCACTCCTGCACGCTACTGTCGGTGATGCGCCTCCTCTCGGCGTCGGCGAGGAACTTCTTGAGGTCCTCCAGCTTGACGCCCATCTTGTCGATCTCGTCTCTGACTCCGAGCAGCATGTGCACCTCTTCGTTGGCCATCTCCGTCAGCATGTTTTGCACGTAAGATGCAAAAGCATCCAGGACCATTGCCATTCTTGCTGCGTTGCGCTGTAACAGAGATAAACCAAATATCATCTCTACCGCTCATCGTAGCTAAAGATTTCCAGCAAAAAGAAATAAAAGGCTAGCACTGGAGTGCTAACATGAGGAACAAGTTATACACATGAGAAACAACAAAAATAGGCAAGCTAGATCGATTGATGCAAGCAAAGCCGGCGAAAGAGAGGGAGCCAAAACTACCTTCAAGATGGATATAGATCTTGGGTCCTGCTCTGGAGCAACTTGTGCTGAAGGGGAAAGTGGAGTAAAAAAGGTCGGTTCTCTTTGCACACTCTTGTAACACCAAATTGGGCCAGCTCCATGTGCGAGTGTGCGACCGACAGTCAAGGGAGGGGCAGCTCCACGCGGTGCCAGGGTGGGCCACCTCCGGTCGGCCTCGTGCGAGCGCCTGCCTACATAGGGCGTGGTGGGACCCCTGGACCCGCCCCCTAAGGACGCAGGCTCCAGGAAGGGCACATGGCTTCGCACGTCGAGGAGCTCCTGGGGCTTAGGATAGATTTTACGTACTTTTATGTATTTGATCGGTGGGATCAACGGTAAATACCGATTAAAACTTCAAATTATTCGGTACTTTAATTTTATTTATAATACTTATATTGTTTTTGTTTTGTTGTTACAAATTCTCGATTACTCGTAGGAATAGACTTTTGTGATCAGGCCAATCACGCTAGCACGGTTGATAACGTTACGAAGATTAGTTCGACGCTGTCGGTTTATCGATCATGTACATAATCCGATCTGTAGCCAAAATGTGAGAGTCAAAATCCACCAAGTTGACATATTGTTTTCATCGAAAAACCAGGACGAATTATCACATCAAAACCAATGAATCTTCATAACTATACTTAAACAAATTACAGCAGATAGCTTTGTATTGTAGCTAAACAGATCACATGTGATAGATCTTCATAATTATACTTAAATACATTAGCCGATAGATCTTTGTAATTGTATCTAAAACGACCAAAACAGTCATTGATTCGTGGATCCTTATAATATCATGTACAAACACCCATAACTTTATTTTCATGTACTAATCTGATATCACCTACAACTAATCTGCCAGCTTAGTACAAACAATTGAGCGGCCAACTCACGATCCGAACTTTAGTGTCGCGTACTGATCTTATATCACATACAACGACCTATTGATAGGTTTACAATCTAAACGTCAATTATGTGTACTAATCTAAGATCACGTACAAATAAAATATCCAGTTGTTTATCTGATCATTTTATAAATAACATAATAATATATATCTATATGAATATAAAATTAAATATAATTAAAAATATTTTCATTAAATTACACGGAAGACCGTGTTACAATAAAAGATAAAACAAAATGAAAAATGAAGTAGACAAATCAATTGTGTACTGTCCATGTGCATATCGCTTACGACAAATCTCCTTGATTGCTTGCAGGTCTCAACCAATATAAAATATGTGGGCAACAAACTGCACCTCACAACTCTTTCATAATTCATCTAGATGTATCAAAATGGTGATTGGTAAACGAAATATCAAACATACTTTTAAACAAAAACCTGCAATTAATTATCAACCCACTAGAGTCGGCGAATTTTCCAGTTATATATCGCTATCGCTGATGCTCAAGTGCTGGATGAAACCTCAGTATGTTCCCTCGCTAAGCTAGTCATGCTAAGTTTGAGTTGGTTGGTTGAAATTTGGATGTAAGAGAAAAGAAAGGAGAAGCAGACAAAGAAATAGTACTCGAGCTGTTATTTTTTATTTATTTGGAGGTAGCTTAAGCTGTTACTGTGTCACGGCCACCATAGTTCAGCGGGAGTAGGAGGAGCAAAGCCCAGAATGATGAGCTGGTAACTGTATAATCAAACAAATCGTGTGGAGAGAAATGTAACGATGGTTTAGTGGTCGAAACGAGAGTGTTCATATCGGTCCGACATATCGTATTTAACTTACAGCTGCTTCTAACCGGATCATAATTAAGTAGCAATTCACATCATAATTAAGTAGCAACTTCGCTATAACTAGGTAGCTACTACCAACTTTTAAACAAAACAGATAACAACTTTATAATAAATCAGGTATCAACTTCACTAATCTGATAGCTATTTCGCTATAAAATTGAGGTAACAACTCGCAACTTCTGGGTTAATTAGTTAGTGACTTTACTGTAAACTAGGTATCAACTTCAGTTAGGTAGCAATTCTGCTCTAAAATTCAGGTGCAACTTACAATTTTTAGGTTAATCAAGTAACAGTTTTATTGTTAGTCGAATCTTAACTTTAATAATTAAGTGTCAACTTTACTTGAAATCTAGAGACTAAACAAGGTGGATGAAAACGAAATGAGTGTTCTCGCTCTCGCCATGGAACCACCTGTATCGTGCCCTAGTGTCTACGACGTTACACAGGTGTGAAAGATAGGATTCTCGTGTAAATATATCAAAATGATCGATGGAGTAGCTTGTGATTTTACATACATGCGTCTTGCAAGTGGTACGTGAGTCGATTTGGTACGTAGCAGATTTGGTACAAGTGTAATGTAATCGTAAGAGTACAAGGCAGCGGATCAATAATCGGTCAGGGGACAGCTCATCTACGGCTTTATTTTTCTTTAGATCACGGATGCACGGGTGAACAGACAGGTGCGGGCCGCGTGACGTGCACATGCCGACGTCAGCAACGTGACCGAGCGTCAACGCTGCGCTGGCACAAGCTCTTCCCATAATTAATACACGTTGCCAGCCAAGCGAGTATGTTAGACCTGCATCCGGTTCGTGAAAGCAGGATGAGACCCAAGGGCAGCAGAATAATCGGGCAATACGAAAAGTCATATTAGCTCAGCAAATAACTCATTCGTTTAGCCTTTCCTCTTTGAAAACTCAAACATTTATGTTTAAAATAGATCTTGCCAAAGTTTTTGATAGGCTTGAATGGAGTTTCCTTACAATTGCTCTTCGCAATCAAGGTTTTTTCTGAACATTTTATTCAGCTCATAAGGACCTGTGTGTCTAACTCTCTCCTTTCAGTTATTATCAATGGTAACAGTCATGAAAAATTTAAAGCACAAAGGGTGTTTGCTAAGGTTGCCCTTTATTCCTTATCTTTTTGTTATTGCTATGAATGAATTTGCATAGCCTTCATGATGGGCTTCAAGCATCTAACTTGCAGGGCATCAGATTAGGACCCAACCCTCCGCCTATTTATTCCCTTATGTTTGCTGATGATTTATTAGTCTGTGGTCAAGCTACTCAGGTTGAAGCCACTGTCATATGGAATGTCATTCAACACTTATGCTCACTTCGGGACAAATTCCAAATTGTTTTAAATCTTCTGTGCTTTTCAGTAAGAATGTTACTGATTCTCAAAGAGATGTGATCAAAGGTATCTTTAGGGTTATTGACATGAATTCCAATGCTGTTCACTTAGGTCACCCTCTTATTATGCCAGTGAAAAATAGAGATCAAGCTTATAACGTTGTTCTAGACAAATTTAAAGACAAATTAAATGGTTACAAGGCTAATAAACTTTCGCATGCAGGTAGGTTAGTGCTCATAAAATCTGTCTTCTCTTCTTTACCTATCTACTATATTTCTAACATTCTTTTCTCCAAAAGATGTTAGCTAAAATGACCGTAGTAATCCGTGATTTTTGGTGGATGGCTTGTTAATGCAGCTTGGAAAATTGTCGCCAGCCCACAGAGCTTCTCTGCAAGAGTTTTGAAATCCAAATATTTCCCTAATTCTACTTTTTGGAAAGCTACTTCCTCTATTCCTAAGCCAGCCTTTTGGTCTTCTATCCTCAAGGTGCGTGAAGTTTTTGAAATGCAACTACTATACAGATTTCCAAAGGTAATACCTCAATTTGGTCTAAGCTTTGGTGTCCTTGTTGGAAGGAGACGCATAATAATCTTATTATTCAGAATGCTAATTTTGTTTATCCTGCAACTGTGTCTAACCTGTGGATCCCAAATACAAAAAGATGGAATCTAAACCTTACTACTTCTATTTTTGGTTGTCAAGTTGCTTCTACTATTGCTCAAGTTCCTGTTTCTGTGGATAATAACGAGGACATACTAACTTGGAAATATACTTCTTCTGGTATATGCTCCGCTAAAAGTGCTTACCACTTTTCGACCCAGGTTTTTATGGTCTCAATGCAGGTCCGTTTCAAGTGCTATCTCAGCACGCTAGGGATATAATTCGTGCCATATGGTTAAATAAAGACATAGCCCCCAGGGTGCAGGTCTTTGGATGGAGGCTGTTGAGAAATGCAATTCCAACAGGGTGCAGAGCAGAAGCCAGATCTGTTCACATTGACCACATATGCTGCAGGTGTGGTAGCATTGAAACTGATTTTCATCTATTTTTTTCTTGTGACTTTATTCAAGCAGTTTGGTTTGCCTCTCCTCTGGGCTTAAGGGTCGAAGGGCTAATCCAACAAGGAATCGATCAAATGCAGGAGGCCCTTCATCATATTCTGAGTACCTATAATCATGACCACTCATTTGCTTTAGTGTTTAATTTGCTTTGGACTTATGTTTTCCTTTTAGAGTCACTTTTAGAACGCAAGTCAACTAACGCAGAAATAGAAAAAACATATGAATTAGATGTCATGACATGTTATATTTTATAAAAACTGAAAACATAAGAATAAATAATGTAAGTTGTTTGATTATATCAAGATAAACCATAAATTTTCTTTAAGGATTAGATATATGATATGGTTGTTATAGACACAACAAAAAATTTGCAGCAGGTTGAACTCAATAATAATATTTCTTCTAAAATTGAGTGCAAAATGACTCATAGGAAAAATTCCTAAATTTTATAAACCTACAAATCAAACAGTCTCTACACAAAAATTCTTAAGGATTAATATCTTACAAAATTCCTTTGAATCAAAGAGACTTGTAAAATATGAAACTTGTTAACAACTAATTGAATATAGATATGGAAGATTTGTAGCAATAACAAAGCAAATCATAGACCAAATAATAAGCGGGGCAAGTTGGTAGTTTACTTTAAGAGAACTTTTACGTACCATGGTACTCCCTAATAAGAGCAAGAGTACCAGACAAATCTACCTGTCGATCTGCGGGATAACTTAGACTTTTTGTCTTAGCTAATTTTGACTTTGAAATCGACGGCATCACTCCGCATCAAATCGACCGCAGCACGCCTCCCCGATCGCGCACCCCATCGCCGCTTGGGATTGAATCGATCGGCTGCTGCCACCCCGATCGCGCACTGCTTCCTCCCCCATTGCCAATCCCTCGTGTATGTGTGTCCTCACCATCACTGCCCTCTCCTACCCTCGAGCCACCATCTCCTCACCCAGCCACCAAAGCCTCCCAGCGAATTGAGTTCACAAACGGCGACAAGTTTGGCCGGAGAGACCCTGCAACGTCGGCGCCGAAGGTTCTTTTGTTTGTTTAAACACATGCTATTAATACTGATGACGCAGCATGCAATGTGCGGGCACGAGCTCTGCTTTAGATAACCTGTGCCTAGTATCTTTTAGAGGCAAAATCCTGGTGCCAATTATTTGTTTATGAAGTTCCATCCAGTATTCAGAAACTGGATATATCCTCTAATTAATCTGAAACCCTGCATCATTCGATACCAAGAAGCGAAAGACACCAAGCTAGAATGGAGTTGATGCCTGTTTAGTGGTCGATGACCATACTTGTCCGAGACTACCAGTAGTTACTTCTATTTATTTTTTATAACGTTAGGTCCTTTGGTAGCTGCTTAACTTTTTTCCTTTCTTCAGGACACCTCCCAATCCCCTATACACGAAGCTAAAGCCATGGATGTCTCATCCTTAGGCGTAATCTCAAGTAAGTTGATTCCATGAGGTCTTTTTCTTGTTAGTATATATTGAGAATATTGAAGTAGTTAGTTGCAGAGTGATCAGTGCACATTGACATGAAAGTCTCTGCCACTCAAAAGCGCACTGCATAGATGCAGAAAAGAAAAGAATGAGAGAGTGCATTTCTTGGGAATACCTGAGGATTAATGATGTATGGATTATTGTAACTTGTCCAGGCATGCAAGTTGATCTGCATTTAACAAGAGCCGGAAACTGAAAGAGGTTTCTGCCAATTAAGCATATGCTGGCATAATCTGCTCTCTGCCTTGCAGTGAAAAATATGAGGCCTAAACTGGTATTTTTGACAACAATGGACAATAGTCTTTACAGATGTCAATGCTTTTGTATAGGCCTAAACGGAATTAAGGACGCTTTCCTTCATATATACATGTACATGTTCTTGTGATGTGATCTTTTATGACAAAATGGGCTTCGTATGTTTGATTGTTTTTTAATTGTTGTATGCAGGCAATGGTGAAGGAAAGTGGTGAACTCTTGATGATGGTCAAGAACCAGGTAACTAACTTGAGGGAGGAACGATGTGTGCTGTCACAATAAAAGGATCCCAACGGCTATTGGGAACATCAACTATAAAATATCAGTTTATTTCATTGTTTCAGTTATACAAGTACAATATTCACTGGATTGTGATAAGCTACCAACTTATCACATCTAAACAAGCAGTCAAGCATATGGCAACTCGTCTGACAAAATTACTTAATCACTCATTTAGTCATGAGATGTGAACTACGTAGTATGCACAAGAAATTCATGTCTTGATCATTCCTAATTAAAGGCTTCAGTGAGTATATATTCTACAGATAGTACATCTTAAAGCCTAGCTAATTGACTCAACAATGGACATGAAAATAATTTGGACAATAATTTTTGGAACTGTCAAGGCAGGATCGTACATCAGAAAACGTCAGAATAGACTAGCATCAATCAAGTCGATCGATTCCTGATTGCTGGTACTGGTAAAAGTTGAGGTTTGTTGTATTAGTCGAGTCCTGATTTCCTTACATCACAATGTGCAGGGGACTTGAGGAGGCAGGGTTACCTACCTCGCGTCCGGGCGTGAAGGGCATTGTCTGATCCACAGTGCAGGCGCTTGAGGCGGTGGTGGTCCTGGGCGGCGGAAGGGCAGTGGCGCTTGGCGAGGAGGAGGAGGAGGAGAGGGCAGGGAGACAGCTGCGGCCTCTCCGGTGTGCTGCCGGAGTAGCAGTCTGTAGTTATCGGAGTAGTTGTAGCCGCCGGTCACTTCTTGCTCATCTCAAAGCCCGACCTCGCTCCCCATCTCGCTGGGAACCCAACCGCTTCGAGTCCCTCCAATCCGCATTTTTCCCCACCAAGCTTCCGCAGCTCCGTGCCCTCGCCGCGGCGGGCTCGAGGCACCCGCTGGTGTCCCTGGCCGTGGCCGTGTCGTCGGATGTCGAGCCCTCAAGGTTTCCTTTGGGGAAAATGTTGCGCCTTTTCAGTCCTCAAGGTTTCCTTTTCTTCCAATTAGCTGAGATAATGATAAAACTAGCGTGTGGCATATACAAGTTCTGCTGAACAAAAATCTTGGTAACTGTTGTAAGAACACAGGAAGGTGCTCATAAGTTGATATCAGTAGGCCGTGCCTCGCGGAAGAGTGCAAGTTAACATATGCTGGCCAATTATTCAGTTTTCATTTATTATATCTCAAATTGTAGCATGCTAAACTGTATTGCTGTACTGTCACAGTCATCTCTGACAAATTGACCGGAAGAAGCCGTGGATTTGGGTTCGTGATAATGTACACTTGTATTTCATTCTCTCTTGTTTTACAAGTTTTGATCATCACGTTTTATAGGTTTTACTGATCGGTTGAGGTTGCTTCGGTTGACACTGCAGTGCTAGGCTTTGTCTCTTCCTGAATACAGTTTGGAGTTTTAGATAAGAGTGTTTGTTAGTCATTTGAGCTTTTGTTGCTCGCCCTCGTTGTATAATGTTCTACACTGTGCTGTGAAGTTGTATACTTAACTAATCGCCAGGTCATTCATAAACAGAATCCTCAAGCTCTTGAGGGGCACGGCTGACGATGACATCATCCAACTTGCGAGCCGCCGGCCAAAATATCCTTGGATGGAAAGATAATCTAAGCTGCACGGAGGGCAGAACTCATCAAACACCTCCTCAATTCGTTTTTGGTCTTCCTCAAAGACGCCTTCTTCCTCTTTGATCATCCCATCATCTCCGAGTCTACTACTACATCTTAAGTATAGGCTGGTAAGATGCTCCTTCTCCCCAAGCCTTGCCTTTGCAGCAGACAAGCTAGTGGATACATTCTCCAATCCCCATAGTCCAAGAGTCCTGAGCTGGGAAAGAGGACCCAGCTCTTCCAAACTACACCAATCACTATCCACCTCGATAGGAAATCCATATAGTATCCTTAGATTTGTTAGAACGCAGAACCCCCTGGGTACACAATTTATGCTAGTTCCAATGAAGTTAAGAAACCTTAGATGCTCTAACTTTACAATGCTATGTGGGAGTTTCAGAAATTTTCGGCATCCAGGAAGGCTAATGTGCTGCAAGAATTTCATCTTTCCAATATTATCTGGCAGTCTAGCTATATCAGAATTCTCTATGGACAAGTACCTCAGGTGCTTGAGTTGATCTAAAGATTCAACTAATACAGCAACATTTGCAGAAACTATATGTAGAGTCCGTAGACATGGAAAATTAACCAATGTATCACCGGGCTTCATGTTTATATGGCCAGCTGATATTAGTGTTCTCAATGTCTTCTGTGCTTGCAAAGAACTCCAGTCTAAACCAGCCGATTCTGAGACTTCGCTTTCTACAGACAACCGAAGAAACTTTTGTGCACTAAGTTTACTAGTAATACCAGATTCTCCACTGTGAGCTGCCAGTGCCTCATCTCTAGCCACAAATTGAGCAAATGAGCGAACAACATCATGCATGTTGCAAACACGTTGATCGACATATATTTCATCTGGCTCTATAAGGTTCCTCAGTATCAGTTCCTTATGGTACTTTCTTCCTAGTTCTTCCAAGTCATCTGAGGTTCCGTGAAGAAATCCTTCGCTAATCCACATGCCAATAATGTCAAAGTCATTGAAAAATGCATATTTAGGGAGAAGCGAGTAGAAAAGAAAGCACTGCTTGATGGAAGGAGGCAAATCTTCATAGCTTAAATATACTGCATTGTTTAGCTCTTCAGGCATTTGAGATTCTGACCATATAGAATCATACAAAACCATCTGCCAGTCACGGCGTTGTTTGTCCTTCTGACACAACAGACCTCCCATCACTTTGATAGCAAGAGGCAAACCGCCACATTTTGCTACAATTTGCAACCCAATGTCCTTAAGCATATCAATCTCAGGTCCATCTGTCTCACTTGAAACTACCTGCAAGGAATTTAAACCGATAGAGTTAATAAGGAGCGGTTTGCCTTGAAAGAAATGAACAATTTCAGCTAGCGTCGATTTTTTTTGTCTCATAATAACCTCGTCAAAACTAGTGAAAGAGCAGTAAATGGACTACCTAAATAGAATTGTCACTGAATGGATAGTCAACCGGGACGTCGCTGTCAACCGGGCTATCTAGCATGTGAGTGGCTCACCCAAACAAGATGTTAGGATGCTTAGTTTCTTTCTTTTTACCGAGGATGCTTAGTTTCTATAAGTCTATCCTCTATAGTAACTGACCAAATTCCCCACTTAATTATGCTGATAGATATTACAGTATATATCTATACTTGGGAAAACATATTTATATTTGTTATACAACTATACAGGAGTAATAGTTTTCACATATGTTTTGATTTATCTTTATCTGTGCACTTCATAATCTTGACTTGTCGAAATAAGTGGGAATATCTTTCTCCTTTTTAATTCTTTAATTAATATGGAAAATTTCACTCTCTAGAAGAGCTTGAAGTTATTTTTACAATCATTTCAATAATAAAATAAGCATAAACGTGCATCAATTTGACACATGTAAGGCTCAGCTCTGAACTTGTACCCCTAGTGCGACACTCCCATGGCCTAGTCCAGCGGCCCATGTGTGGCTTGTGTATATATGAGCATGATGCAAAAATAATATCACCTTGGTAGTTTAAAGTAAACACCTAAGTAACTCACTTCCCGCTAGCCGTTTAAGGCTAGACGAAGATGAAAGCGGTTACACGTGGGGATCAGGAGCATGATATACGACCACGTGTGCCAGTAAAAGTAGATATATATTGGTGATACCTTTCAAGGTGGGTGTATGCGACACTCCCAATGCAGTCCAATTGAATTTCAGTCTAAGGGTAGACTATGTATATATGAACATGGTGGAAGAATAATACCACCTTGCATGTGAACCCTATCCTTAATTATTGATTTCATTGGGATTTGGATTTTAGGTGTCAATTCTATAAAATAAGAAATAATATACTTTCTTAAGAGAGACGCTAGCCCAAATTTATGAATTAGTTACTGCCACATACAACTACTTGCTATCTAGCACGAAAAAAAATGGAAGAACGAATGGCATATGGCCTAGTGCTGTGGGACCGAGGTTGTTCACACTCTCATCACCCCAGATTCGATCCCTAATATTTAAATAGCGCGCCGTATTTACTCAAAGTACACATGTAGTGTTTGCATGTGTGATGACGTGAGTGTAGCATACATGTGTTCTATGTGTTCATCTTGTAATTTCAAAGAAAAATAGATAAAGGAGTTTTGTTCTACTATAATTATCTCTAGTCCAAAGTAGGGAGCTTGCAATTACTGAAGATACATTGAGTTCAGTTACAAACCTGTTTCTTGAGCAATGTCCAGGCATCCCTCTCCTCTAATCTGTCGACATGGTGGTAGGGAAGCACGGCTTTCATCCCTCGGGCAACTCTTTCATCTCTAGTAGTGATGAGGACTCGGCTACCTCGAGCACGGCATTAACCATGGGCGTTTCAAGCACTTCACTCCATGCTTCGTGGCTCCACACATCATCCATCACCAACAATAGCTTCTTCCCTGTCAAAGCAGCAGTAAGAGTTGGCTGAAGCATGGCCAACGCCTTTTCACCACGGTGGTCTCCTCCGACACGGGTTATGGCTGTCCTGAGTAGTTCAACCTTGTCAAAGTCCTTGTTGATGCTCAGCCATACCGTCGTGTCAAACTTGTCCTTTATGGCTTCATCATTGAAGACCTTTTGGGCAAGGGTGGTCTTGCCGATCCCACCGACGCCTACGAATGGCGACCACCATGATGTTGTTGTCGCCCTCTGTCAGCATGATATCTACCAGCTTTCTTGTGTCTTCTTGGATCTTCTCCCCGACCACACTGGATCGGTTGAGCTCCCCCGATGTCTCGCGACTAGCAGCTAAGCGAGAGGAATGCACCTTGCTGCTACGGTCCTCGTAGGAACCAAGGTTGATGAAGCCGAAGACAGCGCTTCGCTCCTTGATGGCGTCGAGCTTCTGGTTGAGCGCCTTGATGCGGCTGCCGATGTTATGGGCATAGAGGGGATTCCGCAGGCAGAAGAGCAATGGGTTGCAACACCCCATACGTGATTTGGATGCGCTGTGTTGATCCATAGCCTTGAGCTGGCAGAAGTCGAGGATGTCGGTGGCATCATACATGGCGCGCTTGAGCTCCGTCACCCACCCCTGCACGCTACTGTCGGTGATGCGCCTCCTCTCGGCGTCGGCGAGGAAGTTCTTGAGGTCCCCAAGCTTGACGCCCATCTTGTCGATCTCGCCGGTGACACCAAGCAGCATCCCCACCTCGTCATCCACCACCTGCTTGAGCAGGTCGGCGACGTAGGACGCGAAGGCATCCAGCACAATGGCCATGATTTCTCTTTCTTGCTCTAAGGCCAAGGATTGGTTTACTAACAGCGCGCGTGTGTTTGTGTTTGGTTAACAGGGAATGCCAAAGGAGTAAGCTAGGCGGATACTAATTAGCTTGGGCTCGTTGGCAAGATGATGTCTTCTTGAGTCGCCGGCAAAGCAACGGCGGCCAGGGCTTTATCCCTTTCCTGCGCTGCGCTCCTTTTCCTTTTGGGTAGGGAAAGAAAGGGATCATCGGAGAAAATGTCAGCTGTCATTCCACTTTATTCGTTTCGTCGTGCGAATAAGCGTTACTCCACTGAGTGCTCGTCTTGCCGTGCGCAGAGTGGTTGAGTCCCGTGCGCACTCCGTCCGTCGTGCCCGGAATAAAGTTTCCTTTGTCTAAAAGCGAAGCTGTGGGGAACAGCTGTTATCAACATGCCTCCTTTTTTAGTATGTCTAAACAAATTGTGATATGCTGCGGGGAACTTTGAAATGTTCCTCTACATCGACCGAGTTCCTTTTTTCTTTTGAGCAAAACGAGTGAAAGAAAAGAGAGGTGAGTTCCTTTTTTCTTTTGAGCAAAACGGAGCGACGGCCACAACCCACACGCTCTACTGACTGATGAGTAAGCCCGTGGGCCGTCGCACTCTCGCCACCCTTCTCCCTGCCCCCGTGTCCTCCGCCGCCGCTCCTGCCTCCGTCCCGGCGCAACCACCGCGGTGCCCGCGTGGATGCCACTCCGCACTGCTGCTGTTTTTACTAGACTGGAGATGTGGCGGCTTCAGCGTAATCTCCTTTGCCGCCTCGCGCTGGTGAAGGTGGCGGTGCAGCATTCTCCGGCAGCAGGGGCATACGTTGCGGCTGGAGCGGCCCACTACGGCTCCGTGCCAGAGGGGAGGAAGGGAAAGGCCGCGCCTTTGTAGGTGTCCTGTCCCACCATCAATCTCTTAAAGCTTTTGCATTGGGTGATCCTTGTAGGCTATGGAAGTAATGGATGTGGTACTGGTTAGTGCAGGCGCGGGGCATGGTGGACAGGTTCCGGCTGCGTGCCAGGGGCGGTGACAGCGGCAATGGCTGCATCAGCCAAAGGCGCTCCAGATCCGACCGCCAAGGCAGGCCTGACGGTGAGCACTTCCAAATTTTTTTAATCCTTTTGGCGCTGCTCTTTGCTGCTGGTATATTCATATGTGAATCATCCAATACTTCCTCAATTGATAGAGCTCTGAATCTTGATGAATTCTTGGTATGAATTGTCGCCTTTGTCGGTTCTGTTCATCTGCACCATCCAATTATATGTTACTATGGTTTGTAAGTTGTAACCGATCTTCTGATTGTGTTGCTTCAAGTAGTTCTGTTTGATTGAGCTCCCATGCTGTGCAAATTAAGTAGAGATTTATAATGCGCGATTTGCACTAGGTCAAATCCAGGTTTCTAATGCTCAAAGTTAGTTTCTGCTACTTATTCTAGTTTTCATAGGCTCAGGATCTGTATTATTCACAAATTAAAAAATTGCAGGTGGAAATGGAGGTACAGGTGGTGATGTCATTCTTGAGTGCTCAAGGTCTATCTGGGATTTCAGTAACTTGCAACATCACAGGGTATGTTTTTGAACATCATATTTTGTGTGTCGGTATGAGATAGATAGATATCCTTTGCTGTTTGTTTTCCTAGATGCATGATCCATCTTTGTAAGAACAAATCTTGTCCTGGTGGAAATGCTGAGCTTGCGAATATTTTTGAGTTAAAGGCTAACCTGACTTTGTCATAAACATAGTGTTTCATTACGCTGTAGCTCGAGCCTTTCCCTTGAGAAAGAGAATTCATGCTTTCCTGTGTCCTGATTTTAAGCCTGTTTACTTTATGTTTTTCAGAAAGCAAGCCGAGGAGGCAATGGACTTTCTAAGAATCAGATAGGAACAAGAGGTTCTGACAAGCTGATCACTAGTATATCTATATGCATGTGCATATCACGTTTCTTGAGTTTATTTTCTGATATATATATAACCTTCTGTTCCTGTGTCTGACAGGTCGCACAAGTACCAGTTGGCACAGTGATTCATCTAGTCCGAGGAGAGCAACCTTGTTTCAGTATAAATAAGCCGACCAGGGATCTAGATCCCTGGGATATCCCAGATGCTCCAGAACACCCTGCAGCCAGTTCCAATCGTATGAACAACCAGGATAGCATTACTGGAAATGAAGCTGAAAAAGGAAGCAGCAATCAATGGGAGAAGCAAACATACTTTAGTACAGGCGCCAAGGCTGAGTTTTCGAACACTGAAGATTGTAATGCAAGTAGCTTTCAACATCAGGTGGAGATGGGTGAGAAGGATCAGTTTGAGATTGAGGATGAAGAATTTTGGGAGGATGAAGACGAGGTCGATGCAGAGGAAGATGCAGAGGAGGAGAGGGAAGAAGATGATGTACAGTATTCTGTCGCTGAAATGACAAGACCTGGGCAACAGTTGATTGTAGCACGAGGAGGGGAGGGTGGACTAGGGAATGCTTCTATCGGCAAGGACTTGCGTCTGTCGAAAGAAAATAGACAAGAGGAGATAGCCCGTTTGAGTACTGGACAGTCAGGAACAGAGACCTTTCTTGTCTTGGAACTGAAGAGCATTGCTGATGTTGGCCTTGTTGGTTTGCCTAATGCTGGCAAGAGCACATTGCTGAGTGCTCTCTCTAGGGCTCGCCCGGAGATCGCTGACTATGCATTCACCACACTGAGGCCCAATATTGGCAGCCTAACCTATGAGGACTACTTCTCAGTGAAAGTGGCTGATATACCCGGTCTTATCAAAGGTGCCCACGAGAACCGTGGCCTGGGCCATGCTTTCTTGAGGCACATAGAGCGCACCAAAGTTCTGACCTATGTGCTGGACCTGGCAGCAACACTCAACGGTAGGAAGGGTATCCCACCATGGGAGCAGCTGCACGATCTGGTTGTGGAGCTAGAGCATTACCAAGAAGGCTTGACGAAGCGCCCATTGTTGATTGTCTCAAACAAAATAGATGGAGAGGGAGCTGACAAAATGTATGAAGAACTGAAGAGAGTGCAGGGTATTCCAATATTTCCAGTGTGTGCCATCTTGCAAGAGGGAGTACCGGATCTGAGAGTTGGCCTGAGAGACCTTATGGATGCCTCAGATCCACAGGGCGTAGATTTGAGCAAAATTATTGTAGACTAAAAGCCTGCGTTTTTCCTTGACATACTGACACGGTGGAGAACTTTTCTCTAAATTTTCCCCTGAACACTATATGCTTACAGATGCAACGTAGATCTGTGTTGCAATATTTACTTTAGTCTGATTTTCTTTTTTTTTGGTTGGCTATGTAGCCATGCAGAACGCTAATCGATCATCCACAATGTTTCAGAAAAAACAGTGTAAAAATATCTAAGGTAACCAGTATGTATGCTTTTGTTCTTTCATAAGAGCAGCAATGTATACTACCAAAAGGTTCTGTCAAGTGCTATCACTACTCACTAGTGTCTGAAACATTGGCCTTTGTCTGAAAATAAAGATAATTTCATTTGCACTTGGAACAGTGTACTGGCAAGTTTTCCATGGAATCTGTTACCACCAACTTGATTGAAACCTCTAGGTGTACTCACTGAACTTCATACTGACGATGTTAAATCTCAGTGGTCTTTCTATGCTTTGTTTCTCATGGTCATGGAGCTGTACTCACTGAAGTCCATTTGGTCCAGAAATGGATTGCTGTTGCTGGTGACTGGTGTCTGTTGCACCTTCTGCCAAAGTGAAGGCACTATCCTGATCTACTATTTGTATGGGTAGGATTTGGAGATTTGTTTGACATCATGCATATTCAACAAGAGCCCGTCTAGCTCAGTTGGTAGAGCGCAAGGCTCTTAACCTTGTGGTCGTGGGTTTGAGCCCCACGGTGGGCGTTTGTCCTTTTTGTCAGATTCACCTCAGCATTGGTGAATTTGCTCATCTTAGTTATTGATTCCATACGGATCAGTGTAGAGTTCCAAAAGTCAATTGTCTCTGAACATTTCCAGATTCAGTTTTTGGGATCATACCTTTTTCTGTCAACACTCAATACTGAACGGTTTGATCTGCACATTTGTAAGTCTACTACATATACATGTTCCCATATCATCCAAAAGAACATGCCCCAAATTACTAAACAATAGTGGATAACTGTGATCATTTCAACTAAATCAATTCTCAAAACTTGCTCAATTTGCATCACCTAGTTGAACAGACAAGTGACAGCAACCAATTTTCAGCAAAGCATCTCCTGGGTACAAATGCAAGCATTTCAAACTCATAGGTGACAGCAATCGTCTTTCAGCTTGAAATTTAGGCATGCAAGCTATCTTTGGGTACAAGTGCAAGCATTTCAAACTGACAAGGGACAGCAACCATTTTTTTAAAAGGGTTTGCTTAAATGATGTAGCCAATAATTCCAACGTATTAGTTGAATCCAATAGAAAAGTTACTATAAAATATGTCCCTTTTTCACTGAAGTGATATGATCCGATCCCTGAGGTTTGCAATCATAGTTCAGAAACCTGCTCAGATTCTGAAGGAAAGCAATTATTGGCGTAAATAGCTTGAAACTAGCTTCATAGAGCCATTTGGTGTGAGATATCATGAACACAAGTTTTCAGACGACGATACACTTTGGAAAACTAGGAGGGATGGCAAAAATAACCCTTGCTGTAGATCAGATATTCTTTGCTATGGAGTTTATCTACTTCTCAGTTCTCGTTAGTTTTCCACACATAGAACTAGTAAGTTGCTAAGGATGTGACATGATCTTTGTTAATGAATTGTGATAACGTTTTCTATATTCCATATCAAAATGGAAAGATCTCCTTCTAGAGTCATGGCGTACTGGATGTGATGTTTTATTGTTGTCTCAGTCAAATCAACTAAAACAAGTAGGAAGTCTAGCATCAAGCCTATTGATCAACGTCACAAGAAAGTTATCTTGTATAGTAGTCCTGATAATTACCATTTCTTGGCAGTTCTCATCATTGTGATTCATATATGCTCTTGTTGAAACAAAGATTATGCCTTCGAATGGAAATAATAGTATCTTGGCACTCTGACAGTAAAAGTATACAATGAGAGAAATGAGAGTTCAGAAGTTGGCACGAATATTTATGAATAATCAAGGCTACATCAACATTCAACAAACATTATACATGCAATTTTTCTATATTTGCACCGTCAATGGTCTAATCAATGGCAGCCCGTACCTTTCCAAAGTACACCTCATACGACTTACAAAATACTAGTAATAAGTTACATACCCTGTCAATTGCATAGGAGTCTAAGAAAATAAAAGGAAAGTACTAGTCTTCACAATACTTCCTTTTATAACAAAATACAAATACTTTTATGTTATTTCAGTCGTGCCATTAGCACAGATCGCGCTGTTCGTTACTAATTGCTTTTAGGCAAAGAAATGGTGAGAAGGAACAAAGAAGGCCCATCTCTTGCCGGCTTGCGGATATTAAATGACGTAAAATAGGTCTTATATCTTGATTATAATTGATTCACTTGTTGGTGTGATCAATAGAAGGGAAGGAAACTCAACTAAGCATTGTTACTTTATCAGAAAGCAACCACATCTTTCTCACCACATCTATACTTTGAAAGACACAGACGTCGAGACGTATACAACTCTATTCAGAAATCGTCAAGTAAAGGAAATCATAAATCATCTTAGGCTTCAAAATTCACATTGGAAAAATTAGGTAAGAAATCTTTACCGAGTCGTAATTATTAGCCATTGTGTTTAAGGTAACTTTGAGTTGTTCCTTTCAGCTTTACTGGGAACCTTTACTAATTCACCACAGCAACCGCAACTCTTGGCAAGGATAAATTTGTGAAACACGAAGCTTTATTTCGCTGTCGATAGACAATTGATGATTAGAAATTGCAAAGTTATCGAGTCAAAAGATTTATTTCGCTGTCGGAAGATAATCAATCATCAGAAATTGCTATTGGAGGAAGCCTATAGCATCGTGGCACGCAACAGCTATACGACTCCTGGTGTACGCTAGCTTGTTTGGCTGTAAATAGTGGTACGAGAGTGGAGCCTATCTATTGTGCTCTTCATCATCTTCGATTCCAAAGCTCTTCTTCTTCTCCATAATTTCATCTTGAGCAGTTAATTTGAGCTTACGGAGAGGATGTCTTGCAGCTGTGGATCAGGCTGCAGCTGCGGCTCGAACTGCAAGTGCGGGTATGCATGCATGCTTCTTCTTTTTTTTTCTCACAAATACTACTTGCTCCCTTTAATTACTTGTCCTTTTTATTTGCAGCAAGAACTGACCATCTAATTGAGCTATTTATCCATTAGTTTGTTCAAACTTGATCATGCTATGTACTTACTACATGTGGATAAGTACATGCAGAGAGAGAACCATTTCAGTGATCGATCCCCTTTATTCACTAGTACAGGAAAGCCTACTAGCGGCGTGCCATTTTTGCTATTAGTGGCGTGTGGGCGGCACGCCACTAGTATCACGCCACTGGTAACAGGTTATTAGTGACATGCCGCCCGCACGCCACTAGTAACCCATATACTAGTGGCGTGCGAAAATGCCACACGCCACTAGTAACCTTATATACTAGTGGCGTGCCACAAAGTGAGCGCGTCACTAGTAACCTTATATACTAGTGGCGTGCCGGAAAGCCACACGCCACTAGTAGCTTTTCTAGGTCCAAAAAAAATTGTGGATTTGAAAAAAAATACATCATATTTAATTTATACAGATCATCAATTTGTCCAAATACATGCCTAGTAAGTTGGATTACAAAAGAATATTACAAAGGAGAAAAAGAAAGAAGAAAGGAAAATAAACCTAATCTAAACCTATCTAGTTCATCTTCTCTTCTCATCTTCTTTTTGAGCCACCATCAGATAAGATCAAAGAGAGTAAAGGAAAGAAAAGAGAGGATCAGGCAGTATCTGTTCTTCGCTGCCGTGGAGGGAAGCTAATGCTCGAGATAAACACTTACTCTTTAACTAAATCAGATTAGCAAGTGTAGCAGTTTATCCTTATGTCAATTCTCAAACTCTTTTTAGAAAAATATTCCAAGCTAATCACATATATACTAACTCAAGTTTAAGTGCTCTTGAACACCCGAGTGTGCTATAGATTAGCTCTAACATTTAATGCCTTAGATAAATGGTTGTTCTAAACAGTCAACACTTAGCAAATTATAATCGCAAGTAAATTAGTTAATAAACTAACTATCGTAGACAAGTACTAAACTATGATAAGATAGCATATTCTTGAGCTAATACTAAAACGAATAGTAATAAAATCAGGTTTTAGAACGAGCACACTAATGAAATAAGATAGCTAGCATCATCAGACCATAAGCTAACTTAAGTATTCAATACAAGAATACTCAAAAATCTGGAACCATGTCTATGAACTGAGCAACAACCACAATAGAGTTGCTAGAAATTAGATAAACATAATAGAAGCAAGCACAAGCATTAACTTTAACCAGCAAGGCTTTAACATAGCATCTGTTCATAGCAGGTTAGACATACAATCATAGTTGCATCATCAAGCCATAATCAAAGTTGCATCTGCTTTTTCTCAGAGTAATAACCTGATACATGTATATAGAAAAACTAAAACAACAAAATCAAGCTTAGCATCTGTTCTTGCCACAATTAGGCATTACTAGATTTAATCATAAAGACATTAACACATGTAGGTCAAGCATCGACCTTCAGAATCTTCCTAATAAATTCTAAATAGACTCAAGCGAAGCATGAGCATACATGTATCAAACCGAATACACCAATTACCAGCAAATCATCAGTGGGCTGAGCATCGATCAACTAATATAGCAGTAGAACCCTAGCCAAGTTAGCAAAAATCTGAGAAGTAGGATTTCAATTCCTCAAATCAAATCATCTATTCAGGAACCCTAGAACCCTAAATTAGAATGGAGAAAAAGGGGATTAGGGGTTACTTACCCAGAAGAAGCACCGACGGCATGGGGAGCCCCGGCTCGCCACTGGCGGGAGGCAGGCCGACGGAGCCCCGGTGATGGAGCTACAACGCCGGCCCCATCCATCCTGGGCGACGGCCGAGGTAGAAGCGCCGAAGGAAACGATGGAGGCGACGCTAAGGGGCGGCTCAACTGAACAGTGGCTCGCTTGAGCGGGGCAAGGCGGCCGAACGACGGCCGGCAGAACATCCGCCCGAGGCGGCAAAGCCGAGGGAGGCAACCGGAGCGGGTCCGACAGGGCGGCCAAAGGAGGCGGCACGAGCGGAGAGGAGCTGGGGGAACTGACGCGCGGAGGAGAGGAAGGAGTTGGAGGTGGCCTCACCGGTGCTAGACCGGGAGGGAGGCGGCATGGTGAGTGGCGGCGGCGTGTTCAAGGGAAGCAGAACACTGCGTGCGGTGGAGAGAAAAGGTGAGGAAGAGAAAAGAGTGAGGGAGTTGAGAGAGAATTGGGGAATAAATGTATATGCCCTATGTTACTAGTGGCGTGTGGGTATCAGGGCACGCCACTAGTAACACATTACTAGTGGCGTGTGGGTAACAGAGCACGCCACTAGTAATATTTTGAGGTTTTAAGGTATTTAGGCTATTTTTAGGGTTTTAGGTGTAGGATTATGTTCCAACTTTTTTATACATTGAATATAGACCATTTAAAGTTTCATGTAAAAATTTTGCATTTTTTAGGGTTAGTTTTCTATTCTTAGGGCATTAAATGTATTTCTAGGTATTTAAAGGATATAATTTAAATTTGTACAAGTACATTAAAAAATGCCAACAAATTGGTACAAAAATCATATTTAAGTTTTTGAGTATATATTTAGGTGTTATGGAATAAAATATTAGAAAATTCAAACATCTGTATGGGAAAATTCAAACACTAACTTGTAGTAAATGGTTTTTGAATTTAAAAAAAAATGTAAATGTGGTCTGAAAAATATGAAACTTGGTATGGTGTTATTATATGACCTATAGAGGCTGTGGTTAAATTTTGAGAGAGTTACAAAAAAGTTTTGATATAAGTTGCTTAGAAACCGAAGGATATTCGGGGAAGAATCATAGTTTCGAAGGGAAAGTGTGAGGTTTGAGAGAGAACTGAAAGTTTTGTTCCTCATTTGACTTTAAAAATTTTTATACATTGAATATACATCATTTAAAGTTCCATGTAAAATTTTGGGATTTTTTAGGGTTAGTTGCTATTTTCAGGGAATTAAATGTATTTTTCTTATTAGTGGCATGCCCGATTGCCCACACGCCACTAATGACCTTATTAGTGGCGTCTGGTAGGTAGGCACACGCCACTGGTAAATGTATTTTTAGGTATTTAAATTTTAAAAAAGATATTAATGAAGAATGTGAGGGTGGGAAGATATATCTATTTATTTTATAAATTTAGAAAAAAGAATCACTTAATTTGGACTTATAAATCAAAAGTTATCAATATTTAAATAATGCAGAGATTACTAGTGGCGTGTGCATATACAGGCACACCACTAGTAACCCAAATACTAGTGGCGGGCCCGTTCTCCCACACGCCACTAGTAACTTATGTCGGATCGGACTATTGGGTCTCACATACTAGTGGCGTGCACTTTGGCCGGCACGCCACTGGTAATGTGTTATTAGTGGCGTGGGATGATTTGAGCACGCCGCTGATAATCTGAGCAGATACCAGTGGCGTGGCTTTTAGGGGGCGCGCCACTAATAAGTTTTCATCTATAAGGGGGTTCTGCACTAGTGATTACCGAAGAATTAATTTGATTTGATCTGCCGGCTGATTGTTGCAGCAAGATGTACCCTGACCTAGCAGAGCAGGGAAGCAGCACCACCCAGGCCGCCGTCGTCCTCGGCGTCGCGCCTGAGAACAAGGGGCAGTTTGAGATGGCAGCCGAGTCCGGCGAGGCTGGCCATGGATGCAGCTGCGGCGCCAACTGCAAGTGCAACCCCTGCAACTGTTAAGCTGCACGTACGCGGTGCATCATATCGTTCTGGTATCGTGTGTGGGTGTGTGTGACAGTGTGACCGTGTCAGTCAGAGTGAATAATAACGAGACGCGACGAGACAAGAGCATCTGATCTGATCTGATCGATCTGGTTGGTGCTCGAGTCGAGTCGATCCAGTGCGTGTGCATGTGGTGTCGTTTAATTGCTCTTGGTGTCCTTCCTTCCTTGTGTGTATGTGTATGCACGTGTCTCTGTAATTGGATCATCTAGACTATGAAGTGATATAACACGGACAGGTTTGCCTAACATGCACCTTAATTTCCACAAATAAGAGTATGCTTAATTAATTGCCATGAGTCCAGATTACAGACGAATACATTTGAGTAAATCACGTTAATATTTGCTACTGATCAATTGCTTGGCTATAGGCGCATCTTTTTTCCAACCATCCATCAGTCGTCTATATAGATAACAAACATGCAATGAGATCTATCTAGTATTAGTTTGTCGAAATCCATGTCACTACATATCGCAGAATACTATTGAAGCAACATAAATTGAATATACTGGCTTGTAGCATCGAAGCAAACATAGATAATAACTCCGTCTATCGACTAACTAGTTAACTACCCGGTGTCCTTCGGAATTGCACAGGAGACGGATTGGTACATTGGCACGTGGAGTGAAAATTTTATTCGTT
This sequence comes from Stipa capillata, assembly GCA_019208055.1. Taxonomy (NCBI): domain Eukaryota; kingdom Viridiplantae; phylum Streptophyta; class Magnoliopsida; order Poales; family Poaceae; genus Stipa; species Stipa capillata. The sequence goes on along the minus strand of JAGXJF010001637.1, from coordinate 36,825 downwards.
AATATGAGATTAGTATGTAGACTTAAAAATCATTCGTTGATATTAGATTAGCACGTGAGGATCCTTTTGTTTATACCAATGAACCGCAGCTGCACGAAGAAGAGTGATGCTTCCATTTGAACGTTGCTGATGCAGATCAACAAGGCACCTCAAGGCAGGAAGGTGCCCATGGGTGACAGCGTGCTCCAGGGGTATATGTCCTATCAACAAGATCCACACAACCGAGTTGAAGTTCAACTTGGTGAATAAGTCATCAAACCACGCAAATTGTCCAAGATCGATGACAACATATTTTAGTATGAATCGGAAAGTGCAGAATATGGATTTACCCTGAGCAGTGTCAGGCTTGGTGACGTCCATCTTGACCTCCTAGACGAGATACTGGATCCCATTCCTTTTGCGATCTCTTCAGTTAACCACTCCCTATGATAGAAAACAAAACCAAAAATCAATTTAGTAAATCCATTCATCACAGGTATTTCCAATAACAATGTGAACAGAAGAACTACAGGTATAAGTAAACCAACAATTGGAGTTAACAATCAGCACGCAATACTTAACCAAACCTGCATACACCACCAAATCATTGTAGAAGCAAGCCAAAATCCCCCAAATCTAACCAAAGCTGCAGTGCATTGTCACCATTGACAGCGAAGCCTTTGTCCTCCCCACTGACTGACTTGGGAACCCTCTTCCCAAGCAACCTGAGGACATCGCTCAGCTGCTTACTGATGCCCTCGGTTGGCGCGGCCTCCTCGCCGCCGGCGAAGTCGTCCTCCTCCTCCCCCGACAGCAGCCGCCCCGACGCTCGGGCCTTCGCGGCCAAGGGACGCGCCAGGAGCGGGGCTGCTGCGCGGCGGTCGATGAGGAGGCGGGCTATGGCACCGGCCGCCATGGTGTGGGGAGGCGGGGAGAACGCGGGGTTTGGCTGGGTTTTGGGAATGGGGGGATCGAGCTTGGAAGGTCAAGGGGGAAAATCCAAAACCACCCGCCGGAGCTGGGGGCGAGGAGGGATCGGAGGCGGGCGGCTGCGGGCCGTCGGATATGGGCGCCGCGGCGGCGGAGCCGACGGCGGGCGGCTGCATCTGAGGGGAGCGGCGGGCGGATCTGGAGGGGGGAAGAGAAAGCCATCGCCTCCCGCGCCATCGCCGTTATCTGCCTGCCGGCGTAGACGACGCACACGCCTCCCCCGTCGCGGCGCCGCGCGAACGTGGACGGGTGGATACCCGAGATCCGAACCCCGTTTATGCTCACGCCGACCAGGCTCACGTAGTACGCCGAGTCGAGGGCGTCTGGGTGCGGCGGCGGCGGCGGCAGGATCCTCCTGCGGTGGAGGATGGACGGCGGCCGCTCTAGGACGTCGGCGCCGAACCGGATGAAGCCGTGGCGGTCGGCCTGGCCGTAGCCGGTGAGGCAGTAGGAGAACTGCAAGCGCGCATGGTCCTTGATCTGCATGATGAGCGAGGGGTGCAGCCGGCCCATGCCGACCTTGCCGGCGAACGTGCCGTGGGTGTCGAACCCCTCGGTGGCGGGCGCGCTGCCGAAGGAGAAGCCCGGGACGGGGTGGCCCCGCGAGCCGAGGAAGACGGTGTCGAGGCCGACGTAGCCGTCCGCGCCCCGGAGGTGGACGGGGTTGGGCGGCCGGCACAAGGAGCTCCTCGGGTGGAGGGGGCGGTTGCTGCCTCCCGAGTGGGCAGGGTCGAACACCGGGCAGTGCTGCGGGAGCTCCGGCGAGCACGGCTTGCACTCCATTCATGTGAGGCTGCGGGAGCACCAGGAAGTAGGCGTCCTTGCAGGCAGCCGTGCCGACGGACTCCACGGGCGGCGTCATGGAACCACATCAACATGAGAGGTCCCAGGTATAGGCTGAAATGTCTAAGGCAGTAATCATATGACAATGAAATGAACGTCTGAGCATTATGAAATCACAAACCAATAGTTCACAAGCACACACGAATACACGATATCATAGTATTATCATACACGAATATACACTGTTTTTTATTAGTATTATTTAACAGCCACAACTGAAATACACGATATCATAGTTCACAAGCACACACGAATGGCAGTAGTTCAAAGAAGCAATAGTGCTGAAGTTTGAGCAATATCACAACACAGCCCAATCATAGTCTTAAAAGCCACAACCCAAATCAATAGGCAGTATCACAGTACATTAGCACACCAATAGTAGTAGTAAACACAAGTAGTAGCACGTATGATAAGTGAAGCACCATGGAAGTAGCAGCCACGATGCAGCAGTACGTACTCGAGTCTTTGACAACAGAAGTAGAGTCCTGAAATAGCAGAAGAGACCCAACCGGCACATCGATTGCAGCATGCATGTATACTAACACTGGATATGCGTGTCTTCCTCCATATAGGTCGATGCCTTAATGCCTTAAACAATTCACTGAATTAAATCCTTCCTTGATGCATGCCATCCAAGTAAGCATTTTCCTTCCGGGGACCTACATTACCAAGAAGACATGAACATGTTAAAAGCAGTAAAACGAGGAAACAAGCTCTAGTCAAATAATCTTGGCAGTTGAGTGGCTTACGTACGCATTTCCGGACCAGTTGCAGGTCAGTCTCGGAGAGAATATCGCCACCGCATACCTCGAATTCTAGAACATTGGAGCAACAACGACAAGAAGTCACGGGTGATTTCGTGGAAGCCTAGATACTGAAGGGTCATGAGGAACTCAAGGCCAGATGGGACCTCCGTCATGCTGCTGAGGTTGGTTAGTATTAATGTTTCCAGGCTCGCCATGGCACCTTGCTTTATCTATAGCTGCTTCAGATTCTGCATGTCTTCTATATAGAGACTCTTCAGCTTGGGAAACCACCCGGTGAGAAATACCAGCTGCTCTCCACGGTATGCCCTGCTGAAACATAGCCGTGTCAAATTTGACAACCGAGAAAGGGATGGCAGTGGGTCTTCTCTCAGCTGTGACCAAATTAGACCTAGTGAATACAAGTTTGCCTCTCCGCAGCTTGGAAGAGAGGAGACTCGTCCAACATCCCTTCCGCTAATCGTCCTCTCAACTCAAGCTTTTGCAGGTTTGGCGGGAGGACATTCAACTGAAGAACCTCATTCTCATCACTTGCACACACATATAGGTTGGACAAAAAATGCATCTGAACCAGAGACTCACAGAGGTGTCCACAGTAAATTCCCTTCACATTCCATATCTTTAAGCTTCGCAGTCCCCTCAGCTCCCCCAAATGTATAACAGACTCATCCTGTGCTTCTAGTGCTTGTAGCGTCTGCAGGTCTGTTAGGTTTCCAAGACCCTTGGAGATGCATACACCACTGCGGCACCGAAAATTTCTCCTATAATCGTCGTTCTCTTTCCCAACAAATAAGTGCCTAAGCATCTTCAATTTCACAATCCCTCTAGGCAACTCATGTATGTCAGATCCCATAAAGTCCAACGTGAACAAATTAGAAAGCTTCTTAATGGATTTCGGAAGGAGCTTCACTTTTGAACCACGCATACCCAAATGGCGGAGATTGAAAAGATCTCCAATAGCATCTGGAACCTTCTCGATAGGTAGGCCACTTAACTCCAGCACCGACATATATCTAGACTTCTCTACTATCAAAGGCAGCAGAGTGAATGATGACATAGTATTGTCCAATGTAATAATGGATATAAGATGGTGTATATTTGAAAATGACTGCTGAATATCCTTCTTTAGTTTGTGCACTAACAATCGACGTCCCTCCTTCTGAATAGGTCACCGACATTTGTCTTCTACATATGTACCAAAACAGTCCTCCTGACACAAATCAACTGCCAATTCACGTGAGATATCGTGCATTCTGAATTTCTTTATCCTACCAAATGAGTTCCTTTCAACAAGTTGCAACATATTTCTGCGGACCAACTCATGTAGATATGTCTCTGCCACTTCTTCTAATGTCCTCGTCGCCCCACTCCTCAATGAACCCCTCTGCTACCCATAACCGTACAAGCTTTTTCCTTTGGAATAGATAGTCTTCTGCAAATAAACTGCAATATAGGAAACAACTCTTCAAGTACGTTGGAAGGTAGATGAAGCTCAAGTAAAGGATATTCCTGACATCTCTCGTGCTTGGATTATTAACTAGCTCCCAGTCGAGCTGGCCACATATTCGCTTGAATTCCTCTTTGGTCTTGTCGCGCACGAACAGGAGCCTGCCAAGAGTGACAATTGCAAGAAGGTATGCCTTTACACTTGCTAACTATTTCCTTCGCTAATTCTGTGAGTTCTGTGGGGCATTTATGGTTTGTATCTCTTGGAAAAACAGTCCTACAGAAGAGTTCCCATGCCTTCTCTTTTGATAGAGCTTCAAGTGTTATTCTCCTGTCTTGGAAAGCAAGCTGAGCCACAACATCAATACGTGTTGTCACAAGTACTCTGCTCCCCTTCTGATTTTGAGCTAGTGCTCCAAACAGGTCATTGACCGCTTCTGGAGCCCAAACATCATCCAGTACGATCAAATACTTCTTGTTCTCTAGAAATGTGTTCAATTCATCTGGAAGGTCTTTAGTGTCCATGTCATCGAAGTTACCTGGTCTGTCTTTTCTCTCTTTGTAACATTCAGTAATCAGACATTTTAGAACATCTTTTATGGAATAAGTTTAAGAGATGGAGACCCAGGCATGGCATTCAAACTTTTCTCTCTCCTTCCTGTAGACATTTGCAGCAAAAGCTGTTTTACCAAGCCCTCCCATTCCATGCAGCGCTATCACAGAGCGTTCCAAATCATCACCTGCCAACCACGGCTCAAGTTTTGTTCTATTTTCATCGAGCACCAGAAGGTCTTCATCTAGTGAAATGCTTGCTGGATGCTGGGGCCTCTCAACAACGTAAATTGATTCGCTAGTATTCCCACCACTAACCATTGAAACCCATCGATCTTTAGCCTGGAATAGGTGCTCAACATCGACCTCTGCTTCCTTAACCAATGAAGCTATCCTGTTTAAAGAACGCAGCACATTTGGTCGCTTGAATCCTTTCTTCAGATAGGTACTCCATCTAGTATCATGTTTCTGACCAACAAGATACAAATACTCATCCACAATGTCTTCGATCCCGTGTGCAAGCAATCTCAACTCTTGCACCCAGATTTCGTAGGTCTGATTCTTCCGATTCCGTATATCCATTCGGCAAAGAAAGTCATGCATTAGTCTGAGCTCCCTTCTCATGCGACGCATGCTGCCCGTAAGCTCCTCTGGCTGTGTAATAAACTTTTTTGGACTGCAAACTAGCCTGGTTTAGTGCTTCATTCCCTAGAGCAACGCCAATCTTCCTCACAGCCAAAAGAATCACTGCCTCAGCCATTTGCTCTGGCTTTGAGGCAGATAGGTTGCACAGTAGGTAGCCAATGTGTCTTCAGGTTTTTTTTATAGCATACCCTACAAAGGAAAGGTACATTCTCATAATACTACCGTACTGACAACCATGAAACACCATATTTGTGCAAGGAGATACGCTAAGTATGAGCTAAAAATATTACGCCACAATGAGCAGCTTTAACTCCTAAGGTGCCATTCTACTCCACACATTTTGCAGACCTAAAAGGAAAGTAGTGCAAGTATTATACCAACATCTGAGCGAAACAACAAAGTAATGGCAACTAAAATCGGCTGGAGCTGCGCATTACTTTATGAGAGTTGGCTAATGTCTCACTATTGAGTGGTGGCTTAGCTGCATATTTTCCTCAATATCTTTAGAATGGCCATATGCAAACTGAATGAAGCAAGTGATGTATTAATGAAACTATGGATGTATTCTGCTAGTAGCACTTCCTGAAACACTTTAAAACTCTCCAAGTGCAACGGAGAAGTGAAACAAGCGAGAGCTCTCAAAGTAATTCTCCTAAAACATTTTTTCTTATAGTTAACCTATCTAACCCACATAATCAAACAAAACAAACTTAAGATAGGCACGTCTGTGCTGCTGTCAACTGACAAGAACGAGTGTCATCAACCAAGTAAAGAGAATGTTGAACTATAGTCTGTAAGACAGTATGATGGTTTCGTGAAAAAAAATCGAGGAGCAATCTGTCTTACCAAAAAAAAAGGGATAAAGAGAAGGCATGTATCAATCTTATTAATTGAGTTTGAAACAAATGAGCACCTCGCGCGAGGTTGTGTTTTCTCGAGAGGGGTGTGGGGCATCATCGCACATTGGCTTGCCTTACCCCCAAAGTACTTTGCCTCCCCCCACCTCTCTTAAAAATGGTGGAACAAAAGCATCAGAGAGCTTGAGGGCCCCCAAAGGAATCTGTTTGGCGAAGCCTTTATGTATGTTCTATGGAATATGTGGAAGGAGGGCAATCGGCGAATTTTCTGAATAAGTCCATGTCGTTCTTGAGGTTGATTGCCTAGCTAAGGGAGATGTTGACCAGAGGAGATTAGCTGTACTTCCAGTCATGTAACCGCCCCACCAAACCCTTCTTTACATAAACTTTTCTGCTTATCTTAATGAAATCGACAGAGCACCTGCTTTTACTTCAAAAATTATTGGGAGATTATGGTTTCCTCCAGAAGGAACAGGTTTGCCGCTCTCATCTCACTCTCTGCCTTTCCTCGGCAGTGGGCATATCATTTTGTCACACCTAGTTAGAGCAACAAAACACTGACAGGTGGGTCATACCCTTTGGGCTAACAGTAAAATCTAGGAGTTTTGCAATATAATGTGATTTTGCGAAATTAACTCAACAAAACAATACTCAAGACAAGCACTGACAAGATTGAGTGCCATCAACCAAATAAACAGAATGCATGAATTGATAGTCTGTAAGATAGTATGATGGTTTCGTTGAAGAAATCGGGGAGCAATCCCCTGTTATCAACAAAAAATGGTAAAGAGAAGGCATGTATCAATCTAAACATACCTGCCTTGGCGAAACAAGAGCAGTCACAAATTAAGCTCTTAGGATTGTCCTTTTTCTTGAGAGAGATCTCTTTTCCTTAAGAAATCCTTATTCTGCTGTCGGTACTAAACGAGTTCACGGTACATTACTCGTACGGTATACTATGCTTGAAACCTGAAAAAGATACAGGGGAAAGGGTTGATAAATGTTGCATCGTTAAATATGCGACTCAGCAGTCTTTTTTTTCAGAAATACACAGGAGATCTGCTTATTTTTGCATTGAAGGAAACATCAGAATACACCTAAGCTGGCAAGAAAACTAGGAATATAAAAACCAAAGGACGACACACCTGCCTCGTAGTGGCTTCTGTCCGATCTTGGTGACCTTGTGCATTTCTGAATCTGAAACCATCAGAATAGTCTCATGGATCATCGTAAAAAAAGAGGTCTCATGGCTTGGCTAGTCCCTGAACTCTCATGGAGTCATCAGTATGACTCAGAGTGTGCTTGTTGTTGATGACAAGTAGCTGGATTTGATCTTCGACTTGTGTTGTTTTCCTTGTTCCCTTGTGAAACCCAAACAGACTCAGTCTTGTATGCTTGGTGAGCGCTGAACTGTTGCGGGCTGCTGTGTATGGTTGTATGCTACTAGCCCTGTTGTTCTCCAACACAAGTAATTCGAGTCGATGCAAAGTCTGCAACGAGCTGTTTTCAAGTAAATCAATGCAGCATTAAAGATATAACGCACATGCCTTCTTTTTTTCCAAGAACACGCAAGAAAACTGCTTATTTTTGCATCGAGGGTGATAGTTTTAGTACAACCTAAGATAACAAGAAACCTAGGAATAAGACAAAAGGGCAACGCACCTGGTTTGTAATGGCTCAGATCCGACTAGATTGGACCTGTGGTGACCTCCTTGTGCGCTTCTGAATCTGAAACCATCAAAACAATCTCATGGCTTGTTGAGCGGTGAATGCTAGTCTTATTATTGCTGAAGCTCAACGACTGTCCAAAATGCTGCATTATTTGAAATGATTGTGCCTGAATTCACAACCATTAATCGCTTCATTTTTCATGGCCCCATTGAAAGTGCTTTATGGCACTGTGATGGTTAAGACGTTCCATTTATCAAAGACCGGGCGGGACAGGAAGGAATAACTCTGGCAGCATCATCAATGAAACAAAGAATAACTCTGTTGCTTGTGCGATAAGGAAGAATATATTCAATATCTGTTTTACGATTTCCCGCATTCTCGTAGTGTTTCTTGTAGGTTAGGAACATAGTTCTCGGGATTGAGTGTAAAAATGTACGGTCACAGATCCTTCTAGGGGTTGTGGCTATATATACGGCTATTTGGTTATTTTATAATTATTATATCTTTTTTTATAAGAAATTTTTTCATCATCTAAATCAAGTGGTCTCCTTTTGTGTCAAACTTTGCTGCGTTCCTGGATCGTCCTACAGAAGCTAGAAGCAAAGGAACCCATAATGGTTAGGAGCAACAGGTTAAGAGTATGTCGTCATCGAGCTCTTCTCTGCACCTGGTTGGAGGTCGTGTAGAAGATTGGGTGGTCTGCGTGTTCCCGAAGTTTGATCTAGTAGTCTTTTTACTCGTATTAGCCGATCTGTCTCGGCAGCTACTTGCTTTCTTCACAGCTGATTTGTCTCGGCATTTACATTTTAATCCATGCAATAAGTTACTTGGGTGTGCGCATCTTTAAATTCAGAGGACGATAATTTATTCTTTCATTGTCTAAAATAAAAATCAATGAGATAACGTGTCTATATCTACAACAGCCTTGTTCATGTGCAGCAGTACTGTAGCACACCAAGCAATAGCTTCAACGTCCTTCGAGGTAGGATTAGAGATAACATTAGTTGTTTCCTTTAGCATCAAGTAATTTTATGGACAAGATCATTCAGTTCCTTTAGCATCAACCCTTTGCCCTGCGAATTTGGCATCAGTCAGTTCAGGGAATATAATTTCTCAACAATTTGGCCCGCATTGAACTCAAGCCCAGAAATTTACCTGGAGCATGCACATTCAGAATTTTGTTAACAATGTACCTGCAAAAGGCATCAGAAGTGAGATCACAATGATATAAATGAAAAAAAATCTCATATGTAACTTATAGATCCAACCATTTAACTTATATGTTCATAAGAATTGAAGCAATTTTGAACAATAAACAGAAAAGTGAAGGGTAAAATTAACGAGCCTGTCAAGCAGGGTTCTACGGTTCTCAGGAAGGCATACAAACACCGACTGATGCAATGCTCAGTTTATTTTCACGATTGAGAAATTCTCTCCAATTATTTTAATATGATGATCAGTCTCTAAACTAAAGGGCATGTGCTGTTCATGACAGCTCTCGTCAAGATGTGCTGTAACAACAGCTACTCAAGTCATAACAAAAGCCACTGCCTATGGTAGAAAAATCAATTTAGTAAATCCATTCATCACAAGTTTTTGCAATAGCAATGTGATAGCTTTCCTCCTAACTAGTGCTACATCCGAACAGAAGAAGTACAGTTCTTCTGTTAACAATTGGAGTTAACAATCAGCACGCAAGACTTAACCAAACCTGCATACACCACCAAATCATTGTAGAAGCAAGCAAAAATCCCCCAAATTGTACACTAAAATGCTATAGTTGGGTGAAGGATCACTAGTGATGGAGGGGGCTCACCATTGTCCTCACCACTGACTGACTTGGGAACCCTCGGATGGCGCGGCCTCCTCTCCGCCGGCGAAGTCGTCCTCCTCCTCCGACAGCAGCCGCCCCGACGCTCGCGCCTTCGCGGCCAAGGGACGCGCCAGGAGCGGGCCTGCTGCGCGGCGGTCGATGAGGAGGCGGGGGAATGAGGGGATCTAACTTGGAAGGTCAAGGGGGAAAATCCAAAACCACCCGCCGGCGCTGCGGGCGAGGAGGGGTCGGAGGCGGGCGGCTGCGGGCCGTCGGGTCTGGGCGCGGCGGCGGGATCCGGATAGCACGTAACGGTTTTGGCCCGGAGGTTGAAGATGAAGCGCGTGTCCACCTTGCTGCATCGCGCCGATCACCGTCGCGTGGTCGGCCGGCGACATGCCGAGGCACACCACGTCCTCGCCGGCCACCTTGAAGAAGAGCCGCCGCGGGCCGAGGTACAGGTCCGTGCACTCGCCCTCGAATTGCAGCGTCCGCCTCGGGAGCAATATCACAACACAGCCCAATGCGTAGTCTTACAGATGTCTTGTTACTTAAAAGCCACAACCCAAATCAATAGGCAATGTCACAGTACACAAGCACACCAATAGTAGTAGAGGTAATTAATAGTAAACACAAGTACTAGCACGTACGATAAGTGAAGCACCGTGGAAGTAGCAGCCACGATGCAGCAGTACGTACTCGAGTCTTTGACAACAGGACTAGAGTCCTGAAACAGCAGAAGAGACCCAACCGGCACATCGTTTGCAGCATATGTATGCTAACACTGGATACACATGTCTTCCTCCGGATAAGTAGATGCCTTGACGCCTTAACCAACTCACCGAATTAAATCCTCCCTTGATATTTTTCCTTCAGGGGACCTACATAACCAAGAAGACACGAACATGTTAAAAGCAGTAAAACGAGGAAACAAGCTCTAGTCAAATAATACTTGGCAGTTGAGTGGCTTACATACACGTTTCCGGACCAGTGGCAGGTCAATCTCGGAGAGAATACCTCCACCGTATACCTCCAATTCTAGAACATTGGCGCAGCAACGACAAGAAATCACGGGTGATTTGGAGGAAGAATAGAGACTGGAGGGTCACGAGGAACTCAGGCCAGGTGGGACCTCCGTCATGCTGCTGAGGTTGACTAGACTTAATGTTTCCAGGCTCGCCATGGCACCTTGCTTTATCTCTAGACCGCTTCAGACTAGGCAGGTCTCCTAAATAGAGTCTCTTCAGCTTGGGAAACCACCCGGTGAGAAATACCAGCTGCTCTCCACAGTACGCTCTGGTGAGATCTAGGTCTGTCAAATTTGCCAACGAGAAATGGATGGCAGGGGGTCTTCTCTCAGCTGTGACCAATCTAGAGTTAGTGAATACAGATTCTCCCCCGCAGCTTGGAAGAGAGAAGACTCATCCAACATCCCTTCCGCTAATCGTCCTCTCAAAAATAGCCTTTGCAGGTTTGGCAGGAGGACATTCAACTGGAGAACCTCATTCTCATCACTTGCAGACACATATAGGTTGGACAAAAATTGCATCCGAACTAGTGACTTACAGAGGTCTCCACAGTAGATTCCCTTCACATTCCATATCCTTAAGCTTCGCAGTCCCCTCAGCTCCCCAAGTTGTTTAACGGACCCATCCTGTGCTTCTAGTGCTTGTAGCGTCTGCAGGTCTGTTAGGTTTCCAAGACCCTTGGGGATGCATACACCACCACGACACTGAAAATCTCTCCAATATTCGTCCTTCACTTTCTCAGCAAATAAGTGCCTAAGCTTCTTCAGCTTCACAATCCCTCTAGGCAGCTCCTGTATGTCAGATCTACAAAGGTCTAGTGTCAACAAATTAGAAAGCTTCTCAATGGATTTTGGAAGGAGCTTCACCTTTGAATCACGCAGACCCAAATGGCGAAGATTGAAAAGATCTCCAATAGCATCTGGAACCTTCTCGATGGGTAGGCCACTTAACTCCAGCACCGACATATATCTAGACTTCTCCGCTATCATAGGCAGCAGAGTGGATGATGAAATAATATTGTCCAATGTAATAATGGATCTCAGACGGTGTATACTTGAAAATGGCTGCTGAATATCCTTCTTTAGTTTGTGCACTACCAATCGACGTCCATCCTTCTGACTAGATCCCCAACATTTGTCTTCTTCATATGTGACACCAAAACAGTCCTTCTGACACAAATCAACTGCCAATTCACGCAAGATATCATGCATTCTGAATTTCTTTATCCTACCAAATGAGTTCTTCTCAACAAGTTGCAGCATATTTCTGCGGACCAACTCATTTAAATAGCTCTCTGCCACCTCTTCTAATGTGCTATTGCCCCTCTCCTCAATGAACCCCTCTGCTACCCATAACCGTACAAGCTTTTTCCTTTGGAATGGATAGTCTTCTGGAAATAAGCTGCAGTATAGGAAACAACTTTTCAAGTACGTTGGAAGGTAGATGAAGCTCAAGTAAAGGATATTCCTGACATCTTCCATGCTTGGATTATTAACTAGCTCCCAGTCGAGCTGGTCACGTATTCGCTTGAATTCCTCTTTGGTCTTGTCACGAACGAACAGGAGCCTGCCAACAGTGACAATTGCAAGAGGTATGCCTTTACACTTGCTAACTATTTCTTGCGCTAATCCTGTTAGTTCTGTGGGGCATTTATGATTTGTATCTCTTGGAAAAGCCGTCTTACAAAAGAGTTCCAATGCCTGCTCATTTGATAGAGCTTCAAGTGTTATTCTCCTGTCTTGGAAAGCAAGGCGGGCCACTCCATCGATACGTGTTGTCACAAGTACTCTGCTCCCATTCTGATTTTGAGCTAGTGCTCCAAACAGGTCATCGACTGCTTCTGGAGCCCAAACATCATCCAGTACGACCAAATATTTCTTGTTCTCTAGAAACGTCTTCAATTCATCTCGAAGGACTTTAGTGTCCATGTCATCGAAGTTACCTGGTCTGTCTTTTCTCTCTTTGTAACATTTAGTAATCAGACATTTTAGAACATCTTTTATGGAATAAGTTTGAGAGATGGAGACCCAGGCATGGCATTCAAACTTTTCTCTCTCCTTCCTGTAGACATTTGCAGCCAAAGCTGTTTTACCGAGCCCTCCCATTCCATGCAGCGCTATCACAGAGCGTTCCAAGTCATCACCTGCCAACCACTGCTCAAGTATTTCTCTATTTTCATCAACTCCCACAAGATCTTCTTCATCTAGGGAACGTGAAATGCTTGCTAGATGCTGGGACCTCTCAATAATGTAACTTGAGTCGCTAGTATTCCCACCACTAACCATCGAAACCCATCGATCTTTAGCCTGGAATAGGTGCACAAGATTGACCTCTGCTTCCTTAACCAGTGAAGCTATCCTGTTTAAAGAAAGCAGCACATTTGGTCGCTTGAATCCTTTCTTCAGATAGGTACTCCATCCAGTATCATGTTTCTGACCAACAAGATGCAAATACTCATCCACAATGTCCTCGATCCGGTGCGCAAGCATTCTCAACTCTTGCACCCAGATTTCGTAGGTCTGATTCTTCCGATTCCGTACATCCATTCGGCAAAGAAATTCATGCATTAGTCTGAGTTCCGTTCTGATGCGACCCATGCTGCCCTGAAGCTCTGTTAGTTGTGTAATGAACTTTTTGAACTGCAAACTAGCCTGGTTTAGTGCTTCATTCCCTAGAGCAATGCCAATCTTCGTCACAGCCAAAAGAATCACTGCTTCAGCCATTTGCTGTGACTTTGAGGCAGCTAGGTTGCACAGCAGGTAACCAATGTGTCTTTAGGTTTTCTTTATAGCATAACCTACAAAGGAAAGGTACGTTGCGGTAAGACTACTGTTAAGCATTTAAAAACAAAGATCCCAAAACAAGTACTACTATTAAGCACTCCTAGCCTTAGATCCATGCGTCGCTATCTCTTCAGTAAATGATGGAAATTTTTGACTAGTACAATGTAAAGCTACAGGTCATCGATCCCTATGGTCAAATGTATTAAAGACTCTTGTTTTCCCTTTTCTAGTTATATGTCAACAATTATTGAAAATATAATGATGAGTCTTGTAGTATAATTATCCTGTGACAAAGTTATACACTTTTATGTACCGTGGTCAGATTTTTAAAGCATTAACTGCACGCTTACTAAGGTAAAAAGTTACAAAAGAATAGTGTTGCATTGGAAGTCATTTTTTGCAATCTGTTCGTGCTCACGGTTGAATTCGACCGCTTCAAGAACGTGGGTGGGGTCCACCAGAAAAGGAGTGAGAGCAACTTTTCTCAAACCCGTCGCTCTCTCTAGTTTGCAATGGCTCAGCACACGAACAACCCGACTACCCTGTACACTCGCATCTCCAGAGATGATGCAGAGAGCTCGTCAGATGTTTTCTTCGTGGATATTCTCATAGTTATTAATGTCATAGAAGCCATTTGGAGAAATCTATCTATTATGATGTAGCTAAAACGATGTTAAAAGGACCCACCATATTCACTTTGGAGGCTAGAAATTCCCACATTACTGTATCTTCAATGCAAGAGCCTATGCACAGAATGTGCTAGACTATATGTCCAAGTGATGAGCATTATTGACTCCTAAGCTACAGATTGATTCCAAATATTTTGCGAATCTAAGGGAAACAGTTAATGGCATACCTGCCAGCTCGCGGACCTTGACAAATTAGGAAGCTCTTAAACTCGTCCTTTTTCCTCAAGAAATCCTCGCTGTGCTCTTGATGCTAGAAGAATACGCAACACATTACTCATTTAATATAATATTTGAATTGAAGGAGGAAGTTTGAGTACAGCCTCAGATCGCAAGAAAACTACGAATAGAAACCAAAGGATGATGTACCTGCCTTCGAATGGCTTAGATTCCATGACGGTGACCTCCTTGTGTATTTCTGAATCTAAAACCATCAAAACAGTCTCATGGCTTGGTGAGTGGTGAATGGTAGTCTTGTTGTTGCTGAAGCCATCAAAAAGTAAAGAACCTGCAAGGTTGCAAGTCAAAAGAAGTCAATGAAACTCAATCTCCAGTTGATCTTCAACTCTCATGGGTATGTGAGTATGCTGCTTGTTGATGACGAGGAGATGGAGAAGAATCATGCTTGAGTCGACAACCACAACCAAAAGAAAGGGGAACAGGTTTGAGAAGTATGGCGTACGTGCATGCTAATGAATTTAGATTTGATCTTCAACCGATGGTTTCCTCCTTGTTCATTTGAATCCAAACAGCCGCTCAGTTATGCTTGGTGAGGGGCGAGCAGTGAACTGCTGCGGACTGCTGTGTAGCTACTAGTCCTGTTGCTCTCCAACACAGTTGACCACATTAGAGATGGAAAATAGCAAGACAGGGCAAATTCAGATGGAACGGTGCAGACGGTCAATTTTGGCCAGCTTAAACTAGAATGCCTACTTGCATATTGTTCTGCTAACGATCGAGCACTGTCAACAGCTAAGGTACAGATTGACTCCAGTTTTGCAAATATGATTCCGCGGCGTGATCCATTGTCTTATTTTAGCTATTGTAGGTTGTTCTGGATATGCCCTTTGTGTTGCTGCTCTTTGTTTCTCTGTTAAACTAACAACTCTGCTTTTAGTTTGCTGTAGCGTGGCAAAGAGCATTGTGTGTTGAGGATACATGGTGTCTCTCTCAATACATATGTGCTTTTTTGTGGGGGGAAATAGAACTGTAATAGTTTAGATCTCTGTTACGTTATCTGATAATGGAATGCAGGTGTACGCTGTTTTGGGGAAAATGTGAATAAAAGCGAAACAATGGAATAGCAACTCAAATCGGCTGGAGCTGTGCATTTTGCTAGTTTCGGTTTGTAGAAGCTTGCAGTTTTCAGTACTCAGCTCTTGCAGAGATTTACCTTGCACCTGATCTCTTCCTGATGCAAAAGATAGCAGTTTTGCTGCGTATTTGAGAGAGAAATGATACTAAAATTATACAGCCAGAACAAAAACATAGCTGTACCAGTAAAATATTTCATGTACTGCAAACTGCGGGCTTAAACGTGCAGATTAATTCCGGGAAAAGGGCTAACGCAGCACGCATACCTGCCAATATAATGGGTAGCCTAGCTGCTGCTCTTGGAGTTGCTGACTGTCGATTCACCCGTTCCGATATGAAGCGTTCTTAGGCTCAGATCTGTTGTACATTAGATTTCAGTAAATGATGCATTAATTCCAGAAAGTATATAGTACTAAAGCTAGTGATGCGCGCATACCTTATTGATGCGACCCGAAGCTCTTGTAAGCCTCATGCGTTTCTGAGAAAATGAGCAATTCCTTAGAGTTTAGACTTGCATACATGGTGGTCTACCCATCTAGTTGTGCTGGTTACATCAACGTTGTATTGCTCTGGCTTCTCCTAACAACCCAATAATTGAGATTTGTTAAGTCTCAACGTGCAAGAACATGGCGTAGCTACCGGCAACTTGGTGTTAAAGAAAGACAATACTTGAACATTGCCCATAATTAATCTTGATAGCTGATGCCTCGGTGCAGGCAAATAGAAGTTTAACATGGACGACCTGATCGAGGCCTGTTAACAGCTGGAACCATGTGATGTGATGCAAATAGTGAAACGCTTGAGCTCGAGGACGACGAGTTCATAAGCTTAATCGATCCTAACACGAAAAGGGAGCTCCTGCCGTGCGCCGCACCGCCGTTATCCTCCTCGCCCTCGCCGGCGGCATGGTCAAATCCTTCAACAGCAATGGGCCACAAGGCAATCGCTATTACGGTTAGATCACTGGGCCTAAGGAGTCTGCCCGCCGGTTTTCATGGCCTTCATGTCATGTGTACTGGGCCGAAAGCCCTAGCCGATAATTACCCTTTTTACGTTGTTTCTCTTTGTTGTTTTCGAGAATATCAGACGCACAAAACTCACCCTCCTCCTACGGGTCATTAGCGCATACACTCTCCTACATATGTCTGATATTTAGGGCCCTGGAGGGTGGGCACTACAAATGAACATGTCCAAATCTCGAAAAATTACGGTTGAAAATACACAAAATAATTCATCAAAGATGTGGTTGGTGAGAATCTAACTGTATTCATTAGCCAGACAAAAGAGGTTGTACACCGGTTATGCTAGCATCCAACGGTTGGCTATGAGTGGTCATCTTGATCGTGAGTTATGCTTCTTTCTTGGCCGACAACTTGACTTAGTAACTATTTCCACGGACGAAGTCCTGACACGAATCTCTTCTTTCATCCTACATGTTATCATCAAATATCCATTTTTAATCTTCTTCCCTATATCATATAACCGATCTCCATTTTGATCTTCTTCTTCGCTATAATGGGACGACGGGTAGTTGCCAGATCTTGTTAACAACGAAATTTGAGTTATCACTCACCATCGGAACCCATTATTGATACCGGCCTCTGCTTCTTTAACCCATGAAGCTATCCGTCATGTTCAGACAGAGCTAAACTATCTATATATGACTTGTGTTTGTAGTTCTTTACAGTGGCGAGGCCACGTTATAGTTGTGGGGTCAGCTAACCCCACAGGTTTTTCATCACCCAGTGAACTTCAGCCTATGAGCACTTCTTCTGATCTCACTAGTAACAACATCTGACCCCATTGTCATTCACTCGTTGGCAGAAATTTCTTGGGCCTTATAGCACCACCAGCCATTCCCATCTCTAGTTCTCTCTATAAACCCCAATTGCTCTTCCCATGTGAGCCCCAATCTTGACTCCATAGGGTTTGAATCCTAGCCTCGCCACTGGCTCTTTGGAATATTAGGAAAAATACAAGCTCTAAATGTATCATTAGCAATTGAAACGACATGATCATGCTGAAAAGATCGCCAGAATGCGTAACTGACACTTAAGAAGCATATCTATTTTCCTTACATAAACATCCATCCTTAAAAAATTAGGTAGTATTAGTAGTTTCCCTTACATAAACTGGCAGTCTCCACGGTGCGGTTGAGACAGCGTGCAGCCGCATCGAGCTCAAGCTCAACCGGCTCAATGAGTCAGGCGAGCCTGGCCGGTGGACTGCCAGCGCGGGTGGGCCAAAAGGATGAGCCAGGCAAGGAGAGTTAGAGAAAACGAAAAATGATTTTCCTTTTTAGAAAAGATGGAAAATCAAATAATGATCCAATAAATACCAAATCAACTCTAGAAAATACAGAATAAATTCAGGGTATGTATTTTCATATGAAGAAGCCAAATAAAATATTTGCAACCAAATATTTATGTTGTGATTAATCAACTTTAAATCCAAAATAATTAGGAAAAAATCCAATTAAGCTTTATTCAATCTAGAGAATATCCACAAGGATCCTTATTTTCAGATAATTTTTTTAAAGCCTAAAAAATCAGGATTTTACACGTGGTTGAACCATAAATCTGTGTCAAGGTAAGTCGCAACAATGAAGGGCAGCAACCACATGACATGAATGTCAGAGCAATATCACAAGTGCACAACCCAATAGCAATGATATCGCCTCCTCCTTGTGCTGATCAGAAGGACATGCTGTAGTTGAGCCCTTAATTTCTACCTCAGCATCTAAAAACTTTGTCATTATCCATAAGTGTATCTTTTCATTTCATCGATGCATGCTGAAGAAATCAGGGAACGTAATCCAAATTTCATCGGAGATTAGATACTCCAGAAAGGAAACAGCTTGCACAGATGTCCAAATTAAGAGATTTAAAATGGAACAAGCTAGAAAACAGACACATGCATACGCTGATACCATTTCAAGAATCCCAACTATTAGGTTACAACAACTAAGGCAGTAACCATATGACAATAATGAAATGGATGTTCGAGCATTATGAAGTCACAAACCAATAGTGGTAGTACAAATGCTTTTTTAATTTAACTGCGACAACTGAAATAGGCGATATCATAGTTCACAAATACACACAAATAGCAGTAGTAGTTGAAAGAAGCAATGCGAAAATTAGGTCTGAGCATTTTCAAAACACAACCCAATCGCAGTGTTACACATGTCTTGTTACTTAAAACCCACAATCGAAATCAATAGGCAACATCTAACCCACATAAGCGAGAGCTCTCAAAGTAATTCTCCTAAAACTCTCTCTTACTGTTAACCTATCTAACCCACATAATCAAACAAAACAAACTTAAGATA
This sequence comes from Stipa capillata, assembly GCA_019208055.1. Taxonomy (NCBI): domain Eukaryota; kingdom Viridiplantae; phylum Streptophyta; class Magnoliopsida; order Poales; family Poaceae; genus Stipa; species Stipa capillata. The sequence continues at coordinate 18,123 of JAGXJF010001637.1, read as the reverse complement.
GGCACGTCCGTGGTGCTGTTAAATGACAAGAACAAGTGTCATCAACCAAGTAAAGAGAATGTTGAATAGTAATCTGTCAGACAGTACGATGGTTTCGTGAAAAAAATCGAGGAGCAATCTGTCTTACCAAAAAAAGGATAAAGACAAGGCATGTATCGATCTAAACATACCTGCCTTGGCGAAACAGAGCCGTCACAAATGAAGAACCTCTTAGAATTGTCCCTTTTTCCTGAAGAAATCCTTATTGTGCTCTCGGTGCTGAAAGAAATTCGCAATAGATTACTCATACAGTATACTATGCTTGACAACCTAAAAAAGATAAAGGGGAAAGGGTTGATAAATATCGTATCGTGCGACGCACCTGTCTTCTTTTTTCCAGGAATACACAGGAGAGCTGATAATTTTTGCATTGAATGAGATAGCAGAATACAGCCTAAGATGGAAGGAAAATCAGGAATAAAAAACAAAGGATGATGCACCTGCCTTGTAGAGCTTAGATCCGCCAGATTCTTCTTGGACCTGTGGTGACCTCCTTGTGCGTTTGTGGATCTGAAACCATCAAAACTATCTCATGGCTTGGTGAGTGGTGAATGCTAGTCTTGTTGAAGCCATCAAGAACCAGAGAACCTGCAAGGTTGCAAGTCAAGTCAATGCTAGTCTTATTGTTGTTGAAGCTCGATGATTGTCCAACACGCTGCATTATTTGTAGCACTGTGATGATTAAGATGTTCCATCTGCTGGTGACCCTTGAACAGCAACGGGCCATGGCATTGGCACGGTATTAGAGTTGGCTTGATCAGTAGTAGGCTAAAAGGCTACAACAACAGTCACCCGGCCCGTTTGAAGTGGTGGTCCACGTGACAAGTGTCTATTGGGTCCAAACACTACTTTGCTGTTTAACCCTTTTAAACGGAGCGAATTCTTTTACACGAACCGATAACAGGGTGTAAATGGGGCGCTGTACATGCGTGGATCACGACAATTGTCTGCTAACCCATTCAACCAGAAGAAAGTATGGTGTTTGCTCTGGGACTGAGAAACCTCTTGTATTTGTACATAGAATGGACTGATAAGCACAGATGCCTCAGTTGAGAACGACAAATAAATTAATGCGATACGGCCCGAGATAACACAGGCTACAACTGCCTGGCTCTGGGACTAGATACACCATTTTTAATTTCCTCTGCGATAAGCTAAGAGGCGATGCGATGATAACTCTAAGTAAGGAAGAGAAGCATTGCTGCCAGACATGAGTATAGAAGAATGTGGCGCAAGCCCGGCAGTATCAACAGCCCTCCATCGCTGCCGCCACCGCGGCTCGGACGTGGACTCGAGGCTGGTGCCCCTGCCCTTGCACTGCCGTGGCTTGCTGCGTCCCGTCAAGAGACGTACTTGCAGCCCCCGTAGCCTGCCACACAGCAAATTGCCATCATCAGTTCCAAACAAAATCACCAAGTTATGCTTCAGAAACGTCAGTGAAAGGTCATCCCATTTTCTGAAGGAGTGCAGAAATCATGGTGTTGTGCTGATAGGTGCAGACTAGCTGACTAGGAACCAGGTAGGATTGTTATGGACTTACTGGGGTCGCTGGAGGTGACGATGCCGGTGCCCTTGAAGTCGCAGGCGTTGTCGTGGCGGCCGTTGGCCTGGTAGTAGGCGTTCATCACAAACGAGGCATGGGACTGCACGTTGTTCGGGTCGAAGCATGTGCCACCGCTCTGTATCGCCTTACAGTCCACGTAGCCGCAGGCGTAGTTGATGTTGTTCTGCAGGTCGGTTGCGTTCGCGCCGGTCTTGGCGACACACCACTTCCCTCCTCCTGATGGCGAGGGCTTAGGACTCGGGTTGGGTGATGGATTTGGCGAAGGGTTTGGAGCCACAGACTGCAATTCAAACAGAATAATGCACCAAGTGAGTCAGGTGATGCACGAATGGATGTAAGCATCAGATTGCCAGAACAAATCAACAGTAACTACACAGGAGTATGGAGTAAACAGCACCGTAACTCCAATCCAGAACAACAAGCAAAAAAAATATTCACTCTGTATGAGTTGCCAGACTCTGAATTGAGTTATGCATATATATTAACCGATTGCTCGACAGAAAATTTTTAACTGTCAAGAGCCATACTGGACGGCTGCGTATACTACTGATGCTTTGATAACAAAACACATGTTCTCTGGGCTGGCACCGTCGAAAACAGGGCCAGTTCAAATTGGTTTTCTGCCTAAGATTCTTGACACACTAGCAGGTAGGCCCAAGCAGCATGCTGAAAGATTAATACAGACAATCCCCATCTCCTTCACATGGTTTACTTTCCCTAAGCATCACCAAAAGCAAGCAGCTAATGGCTGCCTCATTCTTTTGATAGGAGAGCCTACCCCACATGCACATCACAATATTAACACAGCTCAAGCAGAGCAGAGTACAACAAGGTTGAAAAGATCAAAGTGACAGATGTACGCGTTGGAATATAGGAGGCGACGGGAAGGAGATGACACCAAATGAAGCAAAGCATTGCTCTATCTGTAATCTGAACCTATTGGCCCTACCCTGTTACTAGAAGATAGGCAGGCATCTCAGTAAACCATATAGCAAGTTCAAAGGTACAATTTCAGTTGAGCTTGAGATGCAAGACTACCAGAATCTTAAGCCCCTCTCCTTTGCTTTAAGGTAGCTTCTGGTACAGGCATCGAACTACAATGTTTCTTTCAAGAAATCAAATTACACAAAAAGTCCTCAATGCGACCCTAATACCCACATAGCATGGAGATCGTATGCCTAAACATCATACACCTATCCAGAATGCATTCATAGTTTCAAATCTAGCCTTATCTGCAAGCCAACCTCCGAGTGTTGACAAGAAATTGGTTGAAGCCACTAAACCCTTTATTCATGCTATTCATTCTACTTCAAATCCAACTCTCAGTTAGCATGTAGTATGTGCTAACTGGGAATTGTCCGGTTCCAGCTTACTGGTACATCTGCAGCACCAGCATCTCATCACCAATAGCTAACAAACATGTGCATATGGATCTTAATCAGAGGTTTGGCAGTGGTCCGACCCAAGCGTGTCCAGAAATACAGACGTGCCCAAGGCTTCACCTCATGGGTTGCTGTCACTGGATCGGTCAAGAAAAGAAGCCGGTTGCGGCAGAGTTCTTTTGTTTCGACAACTAGATCATGCAGGGGATAGGAGCAGAAGTTGGAAACGCAAGCAGCTAGCCCTTTCCAGAGAGGTCGGTCCCATACACAATGGCTACACCTTTGACAATGCAGTGTGAACCTAAACAACTTACGTCAGCAACCGAGTACAGGTCTATCACATACGGAGTATCTGACACAGAAACAAGAAGAGAGTAATAAAGGCCCATAGTTTCTCATTTAGACAGTTAGAACCCAGCGATTCTTCCCCTAAAAAACTTTAAAAGGATCTTAGGGACTGCAAAATGATACCTTTGACATATAATATGGGCCTATATTCTTCAATCTTGAATAAAAATTACAGCTTTTGACACAATTGAAACCGCATTTTATCCAAAAACATCATGAGGGTCAGATATGTTCAGGCAAATTGGGACGCAATCATCCTAGAATTAAGAGAAAGCTAAGGCGGCAGCAATGTCAAGTTTGTGGTAAAAAAAGGTTACATCTTTGAGCCACTAATATAGTAGGATGAAGACGAAGAAAACAAGCAACTAGCTAGATAAGGCCGTGAGGGAAGAAGAGAGATCAGTTAGTTTAGTACTCACCGCGCCTTCCCGGAGGAGTCCGAGGTCGTAGACGGGCGTGAAGTCCGGGTTGAAGATACCAAAGTGCCTCTCGGCGATCGGCCCAGGCTTCTGGTTCTCGTCGAAGAGGGAGAAGAGGTATGTCTCGAAGGTCCTGTTGGGCATGAGCGGCGTGCCCTTGCCGCTGCTGCAGACCCGAATTATCCCCTCGTTGAAGTCCCTGGCCTCCTCCACCCCGACGCCGACCTGCCCTGGCTCGGCCTGCGTGGGCCAGCCGGCCTCCCCGACGGCGATGTCGACGTCGCCGAATCCGAGCTTCTCATGGCGGTGTAGATGGCGTCCATCTGGGCCTCGAACATGCTGGTGTAGTTGAGCTTGGTGGCCGGGTCGTAGATGCCGCGGTTGGGGCGGAAGAGCGCGTAGTCGAGCGTCTCCGGCCGGTAGCTGAAGTAAGGGTAAGGGTTCACCATGAACGGCGAGCCGGTGTCGCGGTGGAACTGGAGCATGGGCGGGAAGAGCTTGGTGTTGTATCCGGCACGGAAGGTGGCGTTGGAGGGGATGCCATCGGAGGGGGCGAGGATGCCGAGGTAGTGCGGGGGTGGTGACGCGGACGCCGGTGAGCCCCTCGCTTGAGGGCCTGGGCGAGGCGACGCATGGCGGGAGGAGGGAGGTGATGAGGGACTTGTCGGTGGATAGGAGGATCTCGTTGCCGGCGAGGAGGCGGGTGACGTTGGTGGCGGGGACGTAGGGGGAGAGGTTGGCGCGGATCCAGGAGCGGGCGGCGTCGAGGCCGGTGGCGCGGTCCGCGAGGGCGGGGAGGGCGGAGTTGGGGAGGGAGACCGCGAGGGAGATGGGGGTGCCGGCGAAGGCGGAGATGAAGGTGGGGTAGCATCGAAGAGCTTGACGCGGTTGATGGTGGTCTTGGTGGCGAGGAAGGTGGCCACGGAGGTGGGCGGCGGGAGATTGTCGGCGTTGGCGCCGTAGTTGACGCCGATGGGCAGGGAAGGGGACGCCGCGTCTGCCGCGCCGGCGGCGAGCAGAATGAGGAGGAGGAGGAGCATGGCGTGTGGCTAAGTGATTGATTCGGAGGAAGCGGGGGTTTGGTTCAAATAGACAGAGCGGAGGGCGGCGAAAGGTTTACGTGTCTCATCTCCCTTTTTTTTCTGGGTTCGCCAGGTGTCCAAACCAGCTTAAAATGTTGGCGATAGGGATCTTATTTTTCACACTGCCTTTGTTTTAAGACGAGTAATGAACAGTTGAAAAGATAGCATGTGTATATTTATATTTACTATATAGTATATCAAATTTGAACTAGATCTAGCAAGCAATCTGAGCCATTGATCTCATAAATCCGACGGTTAAGATTGGAGGAATTCTTGTGAATAGTATCTATGAATAGTACTTATAAACAGTACCATCTACAGTACTCCATAAACAGTATCATCTACGTATATTATACGTACTGTTTGCTAGTTTAGGATAATATAAGAAGCCAAGAATAAAGAGAAAAAAGAAAAGGACGGTGATCGTATATACGGGTGGTGCTTTTCTCTGGGGATTTGATTTGATTATTATGATGATCAGTTGGGTGCGCGTCTCGAGGAATAAGAAAAAGGCAAGTGCTTTCATCAGGAGAAAAATGGGGACAGGTTTCTTCTACCGTTGGTTGGCGCGTAGTACGTTGACCAGATTTTGACGCTCCCGCGTGTGCGCACGCGCATCCGTGTTGCGTGTGCCACCTGGCTACGGAACCTTTATCGTCCCTCGCTTCATTTCCTGGACATATCCCAAACCTGATGCCGCACCACCATATCCACCCGAGGATGCCACGCACAAAATTAGTTCTGGACTAGCCAAATATCTATATACGGTTACGGATAAATTTGATATTAAACATGTTCAATTATTGCTATCGTGTTCTATGTTACATTTTCGTCCTTTTCTTAACTCTTGGTTGAGTTTCGACTTAGGTAAAATTAGAGGTTATTTATGAAGAGTAGCATATTAGATGAATTTGAAGTCAATGGATGATGAAGATATCTATTGATGTTTCGATAAGTATATAGGTTTTGCCAAAATCTTAAAGTGGTTCCATGGTAAAAAGGAGAAAAAAGTATACAGACCATCGTCACTGATTGGCATTTTTATAAGAGTAAAGACTAGCTTAGCCAGATTATGGTACTCACACTTTGCAGCATCGAAGGAAAATAACTTACTCTTTGGAACCATTATCATCATCGCGGCGGTCATTTCTATCATCACGAGATCTTCGCTTCTTATCCTTATCATGTTCTTTTGACTGCCTTCGTGATTTTGTCTGGAGCTCTTCTTTTCTCTTTGGTGCAGCAGAGTAATTAGGTGTTGCCCTCCTCCTGTCAACGCATACTGTTATTACAGAGGTGCAAATATGACCAAAAGGATCAAGATTAACATATAGTCACAGGGCCTAGAGATAATTACTCAAGTCTAACAAAAGGTTCTGGTGCATGAAACCACTGTCAGTATAGTGAATATTCACTCAGAATGAACCATGAGTCTAGTGGGTTATGTAATCCTATCAGGACCCAAAGGACTTCCATTATAACAATATTCGAGAAAGACACGACACGAACACTATTCATATTTTAAGATAACTAGTACGGTGTTCTGCGTAATTGCGTGGGAAACGTTTTAAATTATTTTTATTTTTTGCACGGGAAATGTTTTTAACTATCTTTATTTTTTACTTGTATGCGTGATATTAGATCAGTACGGGAAATAAAAGTTCAGATCGCGAGCCAGCCTGCTAATCGTTATACTGAGCCGACTATTTAAATATATTTATGATGATCTATTGTATGTGATCTGTTTGTGTACAATTATAATGATCTATTAGTTGTTATCTGTTTAGATACAGTTATAAAGATCTACCGGTTGTGATCTGTTTAAGTACTGTTATGAAGATCTATCGACTGTGATCTATTTAGGTGCAGTTATGAAGATCTATCGGCTGTGATCTGTTTAGGTGCAGTTATGAAGATCTATCGGCTGTTATCTTTTTAGGTGCAATTATGAAGATATATCGGCTGTGATCTGTTTAGGTACAGTTATGAAGATCTATTGGTTGTGGTCCGCTAATAATAAAAGGGTCCACCAGATTGACGGTCGGATGTTTTGCTTTTTTGTGAGAATTTCTAGCCTCTCTCTATTTTTTTTATTGCATTCTGCTTTTAGTATATAGTAGATAAGATAATACAATGGTATAGATTATAAGTACTCCCTCCATATAGGAAATAGAAGTCGTTTAGGACATGATTACGCTTACCAAAGAGTGATTAATTAGGGGGTACTTTTCCCTGTCTGCCCTTATTAAATAGGGCTGTGGTTGCCTCCTATACAACAACAAAGCATAGCTCGAGTGGCTAGTCCTACGCGGCCCGAGGCAGGAGGTCGCTGGTTCGAGTCCTCGCAGCCTCGCTTATTTTTTATGGCCGTGGTGCATTTTGCATGGCACTGTGCTGGTCGCATGCATGGGCTCGTTCTGCTCGTTGGCGCGCGCGTTTTGGCCGTCCGCGGCTCGTTTTTTGCGTTTTCGCTCGTGTTGCTTGCTGCGCGCGACTCTTGCGACTCGCGCGAATAAATGGTTCGTTTGCTGCTAGTGCATCTACTACACGCCACTTCGTCTTCTCTTCTCCTGGTCTGAGCAAGCACGTTTAGCTACAAATGTCCGATTATATTCCTAGGATTGATCTCAACTTGCTGGCATCCGAAGATGACGAAGGCAACATCGTGTTGATCTCAACGTTCCGGCATCTGAAGACGACGACGCCGACGACGTGTTTGATTTCGACGAGCCAGAAGACGACGACGCCAACGACGCCGACGGCGTGTTTGATCTCGACGAGCAACAAGACGACGACGCCAACGACGTGTTCAATCTCGATGAGACAGAAGATCACCACGGAGGTAATGCATCACTTCGTTCTATCCTTTCGTTGCTTGTTCAGATTATTTACGGTTCTCATCATTGTTTCTTTTTTTTACAGTACTTGATTTGAACTTACCACTAGATGAGTTCGGTGCAGTTGATTTCGACTATGTACAAAATCTTGCTGGTAACTTTTTTTGTCACAATCACATTCATTTTATTTAAGCCACGACTACTTTGTTGATGCTACGGATACTTGCTTCTGTTTATTTATCTAGAACATGCTTCTTTTCTATATAACATGCAGTGGCTACTAATACATGAATGTGCTTATTAATAGAAGTGCTTGTTTTTTTTTCTTTTCTATAGAACATGCCGTGCCTACTAATGCTTGTTTTCTTTTAACAGAAAATGTTGTGGAGAACCCCACCGTCGAAGAACAAGTTGAACAACCCCACCGAAGGAAAGAAATGTCTGAAGAGCTCCGAAAACAAGTTTATCAAGCTTTGTTGGCTAGAAGCAAGAATGGGAAACTAGGCAAGAAAGATACTACAATTGTTGCTGATCAATTCGGCCTTAACATTCGGTCAGTTCAGCGTGTTTGGAAGCGAGGTAAAACACAACTTGCAAACAATGTTCCGGTTGTGGTTTCTAGTCTTAAGAAGGGAAAAGTGGCCGTAAGGCAATACCTGTTGATTTGGAAGCATTGCGCAACATCCCTCTAAAGGGAAGAATGACTATAGAGGATGTGTGCACCAAACTAAACATGAGCAAATGGAAGATTCAAAAGTATTTGAAAAAAGGTTTGCTTAGGCGCCACTCTAGTAGCATCAAACCATATCTCACTGAAGCTAACAAGAGGTCTAGGTTACAGTGGTGTGTTGACATGATTAACAGGGATTTGCTTGATGATCCAAGGCTTAAGGAGTTGTTTGACTTTGTATTCATTGATGAAAAATGGTTCTACCTATCTCAAAAGTCTGAAAAATATTATTTGCTACCCGAAGAAGATGATCCCCATCGGACTTGTAAGAACAAAAATTACATCCCTAGGCTCATGTTCTTGTGTGTTTGTGCTCGGCCAAGATTTAGGGATGGGAATTGTATTTTTGATGGTAGAATTGGTTGTTTTCCACTTCTTCGATATGAACCGGCTATGAGAGGTAATGAGAGAACCGGCCGTGTCCGTGGAGACTTGGTTATGAAGCCCATAACTTCGATCACTAGAGATGTGATTAGAGATTTTATGATCAACCAAGTGTTGCCTGCCATTCGAGCTAAGTGGCCAAGAGAAGATGTGGGCAAACCAATCTTCATTCAACAGGACAATGCACCTTCCCATTTGAAACTCGATGATCCGGAATTTTGTGCGGCTGCTAAGCAAGACGGATTCGATATTCGCCTAATTTGTCAACCACCCAACTCTCCGGATTTCAACATTCTTGACTTGGGTTTTTTTCGAGCTATTCAAGCAATTCAATACAAGAAGAATGCAAAAACAATAGAAGCACTTGTTCCAGCAGTGCAACAGGTAATTTGATCAAATTGTTCACACATGTTTCTTCAACAACGAATTTGCTCATTCATTCATTGTTGCACAATTGTTTTGTAGGCATTCTTGGAGTACTCGGCACACAAAGCAAACCGAATGTTTCTAACATTACAAACTGTTTTGATGGAAGCTATGAAGGTGAAAGGTTGCAACAAGTTCAAGATACCTCACATGAAAAAAGGAACATTAGAAAGACAAGAACGGCTACCATCTTGTATCCCTTGTGATCCAGCTTTACTAGATGAAGCCGAGGCTACTCTTGCTGCATGAAACAATTAGAATGATGCTAGTTAGCTTAAGTAGTAGAGACATCCTTGTAACAGTTAATTAGAACTCAAGGTTGTTATCTTACAGATGCTTTGGCGTGATCCTTCTTGGCAGCGAGTTCACGCTCGCGCTTCTCGTCGACCATCTTCAGCACATGTGGAGGTAGCACGAGCATATCGCCATCGAAGACGACATTGTCAAGATCGGGAATGAAAAGCTTGCAGTCGAATTCGATGAAGCCATGACGCATGGCGAAGAAAATGTAGTCAGCGTGCTTGAGATGGCAGCGAGAGCATGGCCAGAACCGCGAGTGCGCACGATTCCATGCTACGCGGTCCTCATGGACGAGATGACAACGACCGCATATAAACGCGCCCGGCGGCAAGGATTCCGGCACCATCTCCGACTCCGGCGCGAGCTCCATCTTGTAGTCTGGCGTCATGGAGTCCGGCACCACCTCCATCTCCGACTCCGGCGCGACCTCCATCTTGGAGTCCGACGAGATGGAGTCCGGCACCACCTCCATCTCCGACTCCGGCGAGAGCTCCAGCATCACCGACGTGACGAACTTCGCGGCCTCCTGCGACTGCGAGCGGCGTGCGACTCCGACTCCTGCGACTGCGAGCGGCGTGCGGCGTGAGCGAGCGGCGAGCGCGAACGTCGAGCTGCGAGAGCGAGCGGCGAGCGGCGCTGCGGCGTGCGGCGAGCCCGAGCGGCGTGCGTGCGGAAGCGAGATCGATTACAGGCACGCGATTAAAGGGACGTCGAGCGGCGTGCGTGCGGAAGCGAGATCGATCACGGCGCTATTAACGCGCAGCGGCGCAGGAGCCGAAGCGCGAGGGGCAGCGGCGTCCAAAACTGCGCTCGGAGGCTAAAACGACCTCCTTTCCTCAATTCACTCCCATCGCCAGAACGACTTCTATTTCCTATATGGAGGGAGTATGCAGGAACACTAGAATTAGATTGCAAAAATAATTTAATTAATACAGCTCCAGCAGACCATTATACACTACTGGTTGATGAAATAGTTTAATTAAGTATTCATGATAAATAATGCGTGGAGAGGTTCGAATTTTCATACCTGTAGTTTAGCGGGATGTTACGCACCAAGAGGCTTAGGGCACTCCCAATGCATTGTATCTTAGGTTGTATCTTATTGCATTAGGCCCCTCCCAATGCTCCAACTTGGACTGGTGCTAAGACATGCCACATAGATAAGAAGATGATGTGGCGGGGTAATTAAGGAGGAGAGAGGTAGTTTTGGTGTCTCCAGGAAGAAATGATGCTAAACGCATGGACCTATGTAAAACGCCTATGTGGCATCTATGTATTGGAGAGTTTAGTTGCTAAACAATTAAATGAAGGAAGCTTAGTTACAAAAAGCTAAGCACCGATGCATTGGGAGTTTAGTTGCTAAACCCTTTCATACACTTAGCACCTCATCTAAGCACCTGTGCATTGCGAGAGGCCTTAGATACAACCTATTCAATGGGTTGTATCTTAGTGTTGTATCTAAAAGAGCTCTCATTTAATGTGTTTTGTGAGAGAAAAATCATAAGATATCTTGGATTTTATGCTAAGATCTATATCTAGATTAAGATATGGTTACTCTCTCTTTCCTTATTAAATAGGGTGCCACATCAGATTTTTACTTAGGTGGCATAATTTAGATATAGTACATGATAGAACATTAGGAGTGCCCTTATAGAACCTTGTTCCTTCTTTCTTCGGTGCCCACCATAACTTCTCGTAGGAGGGCTGCCGTCATCTCCTTCCCTAGGAGGGTTTGTGCGTCCCCATTGCTCTTGGGACCTGCACACATGTACATCGCCACTAATCACAACACATTTCAATATTCCATTGGCCCCATCCATGCAAACGCCTCATGGTAGCAAGCAAATCAAAACGATTCGTACATTTCACCATATAATTATAGGAGGACCAACAACATCACCATTCATGAATAACTAAGAATTACTAGTGCTTGCTTGCTTGCTATAGTGAGAAGATACGAAATAACATTATGCATGAGAGAAGGATTGACTGAATAAGGGCATATAAAGTTTATGCAATGGCATTATGGTAAGCTCACAAGTGTTATCTCTATCTCCCCAGGAAGCCAACTTGTCAATTCAAGATTGTGTCAAACAGGACCCTGATCAAGAAAGAATCAAGCTCCACACAATGCTGTGAAAAATTCAGAAGCATAGCACCTAAAAATTCAAAATTTGGTGATCAAAAGGGAACACATCTTTGTGAAACGACAATCCATCTAAGCCTCATTCGTACTAAGCAGATGAATCAACGCGGCCGCTTAAAAATAAGTCACATTAAGCACAGAATAGTCAGAAGCTGACGCAACGTCGCGCCAACACGACATGAATCGCGTGGTTTCGGATCCCCCAAGGACGAGTCTGCACCTCACGCAAAGAAATCGAATCTGCGGTGCTCGACACGAACCGTATCTAGCTGTAGGGGGGCATACTGCTTCTGTTCTACTTCCAAGAACCCAGACACATCATCACACGCGAAGAGAGAGAGAAGGAGGGAAGGGTACGTGCGTGTTACCGGTGTGGGACGCCGCCGCCGCCGCCGCCGGAGGATGTACCGGAGCGGTGGAGCTAAGGCAGGACGCACAGTGATCGGAAGGAGGAAGAAGAAATGGAGGCAGCCAAGGTTTGCCTTTTTTTGTTACAATTTTAGGACCTATTTGGTTATAATTAAGACAAGTTTGATTTCCGTGATAAGTGTGGCTCTAGTCTTGAACATGTAAGGATCGATCCTTGTGCGAGCTACTGAGCTACGGCATACATGAAAGCATGACTTACAGCACCAACTGACGTTCCACACCCAGGGCACATGGGGCTTATTTGAGGAGGAGAGTTATTCGATTGTGGCTTACAACTTTAGCCCAACAAGCCTAGTTTGATTTTCTTTAGCTGGCGGATCTGGCTGCTCAGAGACGCTTGCCTCTTCGCCGGAGTAATGCCGCCGTGGGCCAAATTCTCAGCGAGCGAACCTTATGCACTATGGGCCTCGTTGCGCCCGTATACTAGGTTCTCTAGTTTAACATTTAAAGGAGTCATCAAACATTCGAAATAATTTGACAATATTACACCTTCCACGCCATAAATTCAGGTCAAAATTCGAACCAATAAGCATGACGTACATGGGGGAGAAACGATCTGCATATGCGTATGACCGAGAGGCAGGCAGAAGCAGCTGCATGCTCCTTCAATTGTCGACAGCCGCTGAACGATCCTGTGTTAGCCAGTCCAACTTTGCAACAAGAGCGATGCATGATTTGGCCACCGCAAAAAGACATGACTGTCAAACTTGAGGCAAAAAGTGTTGTGAAGTGTGACAACGCACCAAATAAGGGATTGATCGAATCATCCCAAGTGCAGTGAAGATTGACCAGCTGAGATCTGCAATTGTGATATCTTCCTGCATGCCATGCAACGCAATGCTATCATTTGCAAATGAAAAGCTCCGGCGTGCATGCTTCATCAATGATAGTTACTTTGATGCGGAGACACCATATGATCAAGTTCCTGTGCAAGCGGAGGCTATCATAATCATGTTGGATCTTTCCCAAAGAGAAGGAATTGGACTTCTCGATTAAACTAAAATTGGCAAAACTCCATGATGCTTGAAGAACACCTGAGAGCAGGGTTTGTTATCTAATTTTTCTTCCCAATTGCAATCAGGAAATCGGAGCAGCACTACACAGTTAAAAAAAGGCTAATAATGAGTTCAGCTCCAGTCAATAAAAGTAAATGTAGTCACCAGGTTTAACCACCATAGTCCGCAACGGTTTGAATACTACACTAGTTTTCCTAAGCCTTCTCAGCATGTATATTCAGATATAACGCGAACACGCATTCTGTTTGTGAATTTCTCCAGGATCAATATACATCCATTACTTCTCAAGATGAATCAGAAGTAACCTAATACGGCAACTACATAAATTAAATTTGTACTCTTTCCTATATAAGTACTTCTCTATTCTCTGTCTGTAAAATATGTATTTTTCATGTACACAAAGAATAAAGAATGTGTTACAACGAAAACTCAGGGAATCCGATTCTGCTAACTGCAAGCTGGTTGCAGAGCTGGTCGATCTTATCTTCTGTAGCTCCAGCTACAACGTAGCTCCAGTGTGTGCCTGTGCCTTCACAGGTGAAGTTCAAGGTATTCTCCCATGGTATTACCTGTAAATGAATGGAATTCAGAATATGCCCCGGGCATGCTGAACTGTAAAGGGGCATCTCTTACACATCTGGCCCCAGCGTTTAGCCAAAGCAAGTGCGTTTGGTTCATATTGATTCAAAAGTACATTTTCATCAGCTAATGGATTTAACTTGCTTATTAGCTTTTGCATGAAGGTGCCCCCGATTCCTTCCCGGTGGCGCATTTTGTTTTACAAGCATCATTTAGTACTATCACAAATCTGTGATCAGCAATAGCCATGCAAAACCGACATTTTCCAATATGCTTGTATTTTATGTTTAATTTGTTGGCGGTGAAAAAGGTTCTTGGAAAGGTACAGAGGGAGAAACTTCGGATTATCTTACTGTGCAATTTGTTGGTGACGAGTTGCACTTCCATTTTTTTGTAGGAACACAGCTGAGATAATGACACCAGGAACAGTGATCATTTGCATTATATCCTCGGAAAAGCAGAACCATAGCCACAGTGAACCTGTAAATTGGAAATGAGATGTATCATCAAAGGGAAAACAAATTACAAAATACATATCCATTAGAGCCTGAAGAGGAAGGTCTGTGGACTCACCCGACAATTAGCATAACAACAGCGGCTAACCACAATATATATTGATACGTCTTGTGCTTGTGTTTGACAGGAGCAGTTTGTTCTCCAGGTGCTGCTCTTTTCTGGTTAATCCACACAAACTGTGGCCGAATGAAGACAACAAATCCTAGAAGGAACCCAGATATAAGGCCCCCTATATGAGCAAAGTTATCCACTCTAGGAAGTATTCCAAGGGCCAAGTTCACCATAATTACAAATACCAGGGTTAATAATGCTGCCACCTGAAAAAGGAAAATATCGCACCACTTAATTGAACAATTCCTTCAGGATGGAGAAAATGAATCAGTTTGTGTTGCAACACTACTATTTCTATTGAGAGAAGGACAAGAAAAGAACCTTATTTGCATAGAGTGACCAATTTGTTATGAGTTCAGAAAGCATAGACCCAATCAGTCCAAACAAAGCACCAGAGGCACCAACGGAAATTCTTGATCGGATGAAGAGGGCAGACATCAAGCTCCCACCAAGACCAGAGATGAGATAAACCAGACCAATCCTCACTGTACCATGGGCATACAAAATTCTTCAGTAAGGCATAGAAGCATTGAAACTGTATGCATATTCATTTCATCGATTGCACTAGTATTTGGATGAATTCTCATTCATGTCCCATGAATGTTTTTATAAACTAATCAGCATCATGGATAGGATAATTTGATGTATTCCTGTATCAATTCCTGTCAGTTCAATCTAAGCAGCTAATCTGCGTGGTTAACGTGCACAGGACCAATTCCTGATATTTTTGCTTCCACTGCACCAATCCAAGTAATAGATGATACTGTACTCTCTAATCTCTATCAGCATCAAGTCATGTTACTCATCAAATGCCTGTTGACTTGGATCCATGAAGCAATGTTTCACTTTTAACAAATTTTCCAAACAAGCTAAATTAGTCATTAGCAAAATCCGGGCCACGGAAAACCGATTATCAAGATCTAATTTTTTCATTTTCATTTTTGTTGAACTAGCACAGTGTCCCGCGCAATTAATTATCTTTATATTTTACATATATGCGTGATATTATATCAGTACAGAAAATAAAAGTTCAAATCGCAAGTCGGCCTGCTAGTCGTTGTACTGAGCCGTCTATTTAAGTACAGTTATGATGATCTATCGGATGTAATCCGTTTAATTATCTGTATTGTTTACCTATGTGTGTGATATCAGATCAATACTAATTGCGCAGGAAACGTTTTAATTATCGTTTTTTACCATGTGATCTGTTCAGGTACAGTTATGAAAATCTATCAGTTCCAATCTGTTTAGGTACAGTTATGAAGATCTATCGGTTGTGATCTGTTTATATGCAATTATGAAGATCTATCGGGTGTGGTATGTTTAGGTGCAATTATGAAGATCTATCGGGTGTAATCTGTTTAGGTGCAGTTATGAAGATCTATTGGCTGTGATCTGTTTAGGTGCAGTTATGAAGATCTATCGTTTGTGATCTGTTTAGGTACAGTTATGAAGATCTATCGGTTGTGGTCTACTAATAATAAAAGGGTCCACCAGATTAACTGTTGGATGTTTTGCTTTTTTGTGAGAATTTCTAGTCTTTTTCTATTTTTCTATTGTATTCTACTTTTAGTATATAATAGATAGATTCAGGAAAGCTGGTGAAAATGCAAACAATGCTTTCACTTACCAAACCCAAATTCTTGTTCAAGTCGAATACCAATAAATAGAAGGCAAAGCATATTGATGAGTAAATGAACAACCCCAGCATGAAGCCAGATACACGTAATCAGACGCCATCCTTGGTGACCATGGACAACCTTAGACACATCTAGAGCTCCCATCTTCAGCAACCTGGCATGGACAAAGTTACTTTTTAGTACTGGGATACTAATATGCATAACAAATATACTATTTTGTTTGCGTCATTTCCTTCATTGCCGTGCTTTGTTTCATGTATGTTGCAACAGTTTGAAAGATCCAATTCACTGTAGCTCATAGCAGGCATCAGTCGCATGACCATAAGTCTAACAAGAAACAGTTCCAAGTTAACCCAAGCACAACATGGAGCAAGGATCATGTTCCTGAACACCCGAGCGAAGTAGTTCTAATTCCAATGACACTGGAGAATGTATCTACGCTATAGTTTAATAACATTAGTGGCAGAAATCCTCATTTCTTAGTTGTAAACACAGCATGAAAACTACTGTTCTGCATTGACTTTACACTTCCGTTCAATGATTTAATTTAAGTTCCACAAAAGTCCAATAGTGCAGTATGTAACATCAGCACCCAAACGCTTGACAAGAAAATTTGGATCTGTCTTCAGTCTTCACCAACTCCTACCATGAGTACAGAGAGACAATTGCTTCTTTATTATTATTTTGAGCCATTAGTTTCTTCTTTGGATTAGACGGCAGGAGCTCTGCCCATTTATTAGAGAGAGTAGAGCTTAAAAGCGCAACACCTGTCCCAAGTGGAAGTGAACTTAATCAGGTATCAGCAGAGAAACATAAACAGCACAGGGGAAAAAAAATCTCATCTTTAACTAGATTGAGGTGGTGTTGCTACAACAATTCTACTCGAAAATTACAGGTTAGTGGCGTACAGATGATTGATTAATCAATGGAAAGGGGAAAGTGGCATCCTCTTTCTTAGTCTCTAAGCAAGGAAGGGAAGGGATGCAAGGGAAAGGAACAAGAGGAGGAGAAGCAGGGCATACGTACGTGGCGGAGGATGGGCCGAGGAGCGGGTTCTCCTTGAGCGGCTGGAAGGCGAAGCGGCCGAGGAAGCCCGCGGAGCAGTTGCCGGCGCTACGGTTTGGGCAGTCGTTGACGTACATGGTGACGAGGAAGACGAGGACGCAGGCGACGGAGGCGGCGGGGACGAGCCAGGGCGTCCAGCGGCGGTAGTAGGGGCGCGCCCTGAGCCTCCCCGGGTGCGGGTGCACCGGCGGGCGCTGGGGCCGCTCGACGCGGACCTCGACAGCGCCGGCGGGCTTCATCGTGGTCTGCTGCTGGTTCCGGCCCGGGGATGGAAGAGAAGAAAGAGGGGGATGGGATGGAAAGGGAGGTTGGCGGAGGAAGCGAGGAAGCGTGGCGTGGCGTGAGGAGGGATGATGAAAGATGAAAAGTTTGGGTTTTTGGTGTTGGTTTTGGAAGACGACGACGCAGGCAGGGGAAGCCGCGTTCTGCTTCTTTCTTTCCGTGACCTTTTTTCTTCTTGGAAACGAAATTCTTGGCTTGCTTGCGTTGGTACAAGTGTCAGAACCCACAACTTAACTTGGTGTGGAGGAGGGAGAAAGTAAAGAAATGAATGAAGTTGGAAGAGATTACTGGTAGCTGTGGTCGTGGTGTTGTTGGCCAACTCCAGCTAGCTCAGGGAAACAAACTCGAGCCAACAAAGCAGGAGCAATATGTAGATGCCTGCATGTCGCGTCTGCAGCTAGCTTAGCTTAATCTGGCCTTGGGTTAATTCGGGTGCGTTTGGTTGGGCGACTCGGGGTGGATGGGATACGGCGATCCATTTATACGTGATGAGATGATTCAGTTTTTTGTTTGGTTGAGTGGTGGGGTGGTTCATTTTTTGTTTGGTTGGAGGGGTGAGAGTGGATGGAGTGAACTAGTTTTTTATTTGGTTGGAGGGGTGAGAGTGGATGGAGTGAACCATTTTTTTGTTTGGTTGGAGGGGTGAGTGGATGGAGTGAACCTTTTTTGTTTGGTTGGAGGGGTGAGAGTGGATGGAGTGAACCATTTTTTTGCTCTATGGAAGCTCCAGAAAGGAAACGCCAGCGTGCGGGCGTTCGCCGATCACGTTTCCTCTGCGTGCTATGAGATCCCCCCTCTTTCCCCGTCCTGTTGCGCGTACCCTGAACT
>JAGXJF010001636.1:0-59529 GCA_019208055.1 Stipa capillata | reverse complement strand
CCCGGTCGAATCCCAAAGGGGGTCCAACCGGACCACCGCTAGAGGCGTCTCTACGCGACAACCACTAATCATTGCAACTTTAAAACAGAAGAAAAAATACAATCAACAACGTGCACCGGAGATCATAATAATCTATGGACTAAAAGATTAGCGGCATGTTCCCTTCATAAGCATCTCCGTGTAGTGATTCATATTATTCTGCTCGCTCCCACCATCTGGAAACCAAACAAAATGCTCAGCAATTTCACACTGCCGCTGGCTATCGCTGTAATTTGAAAAAACCACGGCGCACTAGAAGAGACATGAACAGGTACAGTAGACTGTAGAGAGTTCAATCGTGCCGCACTCGCATTGGAACCGGAGCAAGAATTGCCCAAATAGGCAGCAATCCGAGAATACACCTCATCCCCCACCCCCTCGTAAAACCCCGAAATTTTTCTGAACTTTGTAGAGGGATCTCACCTACGCCGCAGCAAGGACCCACGGCTTGGAGCACGAGCGCAAGGAGAGGAGGCTGAGAGGAGGAATAGATCCACGGCAATGGAGCAGGCACAATGGACTCGTCACCCACAGAGCTCAACCAAGAAAGCAACGGTGGAGCTCAGCCAAGAAAGCTAGAAATCTAGACGCGTCGGAAAAGAACACCATCAAGAAGGGAGGAGAGGGGAAGGGAGAGGAGAAGGAGGAGCTTACCAAGGAGAACGCCACCATCGGAGAAGAATGCCACCGGGGAGGAGAGGACGACGGTGCCGTCGGGAGGAGCGGGTGCATACAATGGGAAGAGAGGAGTGTCGCGTCGCATTGAGTTGGGAACTTCCACAGGGGCCAGGGAGATGATTGTTAACCCAGGGGAAACAGCTTGCCCCGGAGGGATTAGATGGGCTTTTCCCGGATAAGCCCAGAAACCAAATACATCAAAAAGAGTTTACAGGGAACTGAACCCAGCCGGATTGATCCACAGGGATTGGACTGCAATCCCAGCCGATCCCTATGAAACCAAACAAGGTCTTTGGAGAACAATCCTTGCCTTGTTTGCTCATCACAGCAGAAAGGAGCAACAAACGCACATGTGCCGGTTCATGTGGACCATTTCACGTGAACACAGCTAGCCAAGGGAAAAAGTAGAAAACAACGGAGCCCAGATGAAGCTCCTCACCAGGCTTGTCGTTAGCCACGTGCACGATTAGACTGTAAGAATTGGGCGCGTGGTACAGAACAAAACTTCAAATGTTTTTCTAATTAGCAGAACCACTTAGGCATGTGGGCTTGGAATTTCTAGCCTGCTCCCCACGAGGCGAGGGCTAAGCAACTAGCTAAGTTTGCTAGCCCAGTAAACCAAATAATTCTGGTGACATTGATTCCACAGTTTTAGTTAGAATTGCTTCTAGATTAAAGGTGTTAGGGTTTTCAGCATGAATGCATCTATATGCTAAAACCATAACGAAATTCATACACTTTATTTTCATATAGACCTTCACTGGCTATATGCTCAATTTGGGTCATTACAAGCTTATTGACTATCGCCTCCATGTGCGCGCAAACATAGAACCCATATGTGTTGGATCCCGACGGATTGTTGTTTGTAGGGAAAGTCAGATTTGTGGGTGAGCTTCTTGGTCGACCTTAGCTTACTACGCCCTCCTTTTGCAATATAATCGGCAAAAGCACCATCGATGCATCTTCGGACATTTTCTTGGCGAGGAATCAAGTAAAAGACCTTGTTCCAAGGTACAACGATAATCACAAGGAACCAGTGGTCGCTGCGTACACACAATTCATGGTCATTAATTAGATCTATACACCAACATGACAAAAATACTAAACAACTTACCCTAGGTTCTAGGAAAAATTATGTATTCCTTGTCCCTTTGGGCGAGCCACAACTCCATGAGAAACTCTGTATTCATTTCTTGACGATCTTTCATGACTTGATAGTTCATCAGGCAAGGTTCGACTAGTCCCAATGCTCCTATTCGTGCAGCCCACCTCTTGAATCATACAAAGAGTCCAACACCTATAAGTGTATTGTCAAGACGGTCGAGGTTGAATAGAATGAACAAGTCACCAAAACCAAGAAAGAATTGATTTGATCCAAATTCTTTTTAAAATGCCACCCATCTGGCAATCTGACTTCAATACTCAGCTTCCAATCTAGTTCCAGCTTATTGGACTGTGCCATGTAGTAGTCATGCAAACGTCTAGCTCCACTAGACAGGCTTTGCAATTCCTACTATGTGACCAATTATTGACCAGGAATGTATTTATGAGCTACAGGCACGGGGGGAAATTGTAACAACCCAACCTTGTAATCTTGTAATATTACGCTTGCAAAAATCTGAAACAATAAAATCTAGTCTTTGATCATTTCATGCCTGCATAAACATCCTTTGAAATGGCGTAAATAAATAAATAAAAACCCTAAATCTTGGACACGAAATCAACTTGAAAGTAAATTTGACTTAATAAATTATAAAATTCTTAAATGTAATGGAATTACTCTACAAAAATTTTCAAATAACATAGATTTGAATTACCTATTTTAATGAAATTTTTTCCTAATTTGGGACTACTTCCCAATAAATAGAGGATATATAAGTCTAACTGGTCCTATGAAATTTTTTACAAATTCATTTGAATTATATATAACCAAACCTAATCTAAATAGAAATAAAATTAAAAGTTAATAGAAAGAAGATGCCTTACTTATCAAATTGGGCTGCTCAGCCCAGATCCTTCCCTTTCGCTCTACTGGGCTGTAGCCTAGTTCTCCACTTGCACACCACCCGCCACCCCTCCATTTCGTCTTCACCTCGCGATAGCACAGTTATATGCCGCACTTTCGCTGCTCCAGATAGCTGCCTCGCCGCTGCGGCCCGCGACATGCGTCACATGCACACTACTACCAGTGCAACGCTGCCACCTTCCTTATTCCTCCACTCGGGCTTTTAAGCCGAGATCTCGTCTCCCTTCTCTCCTTTTTCCTCACTTCTTCATCCCCCACCGAAATTCCAGCACCAACAAACCCTAGAACTGCCAGATATTGCTTCTTCTGCGTCTCCGGTCATGTTGACGGCCAGCTCCACCACACCAGCTCCTTCCCCGAGCTTCTTTCTTCTTATCCTAGCCTAATCTCCTCCTCCGCCGTGTCCCCACTCAGGAGCCACACTAGCGACCTCGGCATTGACGTCTCCATCACCACCAAAGCTCATCTCGTCGGAGCCGCTGCCATCACCATCGACCTTTCCGATCTACTCTGACGTTGCGGCCCGCAGCATCGCTTTCACACCACCATTAGCACCGGGGTGAGCAGCTTAGCTCCGTCGCTCCGTGCCATTCCCTGCTGTACCTTGCCAAAGCTCCGCCATTGGCCACGGGAGCTCAGTAGGACCATCTGTTTAACCAGCACGTTCGGTCAAACCCTCGGGTCTGTTCAGTGGTCTGACTAAACAAACTAGTCTGACCAAGCTCACCATACTGTGCCCGTACAGGTGGATAACGGCCCACCATTAAAGCAACACTAATCAATTTTTGACATAATTAATGACAATTAGACAATGATTAGCTAATTAAATGTGCAATCACTCAATGACAGTCATGGCCCACATGTAAGAAAATTAGTGAATTATAGATAAAGAAAAGGGAGCAAAACACTAGACTATGACGATGGGTCCTCCCTATCAAATTGACTGGTCAAATGTTGACTAGTCAACTTTGATTGGGACCAACATATCATTCTATAAGGTAGGTATAACTGAGTAAGAAAAATAATTTTAGTAATGTTTTATTCATGAAAAAGGTAGAAAAATGATTAAACTTGATTTAAACTTTAGAAATTAATAGAAAATTCAAATCAACTCCAAATGAGTTGATTCTTTTTTCTAAATTCATGTTTTTAAATGTAGATTTTACTGGTATGAATTGAATTCATGCTACTGTGTTTAAAATATTTGAAATCAACAAATCCATTTCAAACTTTGGAATTTAAATGTCAATCTTCAAAAATTCATAACTAATTCAATAGAAATCCAGAAAGTGTGCACTTTATGTAAAAATGATCAGTATAACATGTAGTACTCACTAAAAATAATCCCATCCATGCTAATATTCATAAAATTTCAGATTAGTAAAATAGTCAAGTAATTACATAAAATAGAAAATTCACCCAACAATTCATAACTTTCATTCTAAAATTCCAAATGACATGAAACTCATGACAAAAATCTTTAAATTTAAATTGCCATCCCCTGCTATGCACTTCATGTTCATCCATTTCATTACATCTTCAATTCTTATTGACCTTTGTTGTTTCATCGACATTTCGTAGAATCCGTCGACAAGAATTCTGATCAAAATTCTTCTTAATACCAGCAAGAGCAAGAACCCTGTAATCCAGGCAAGTTGATCTTGTTGACATTGTCATGTGATATTTATTTTCTCATCATCATAGTATGCTTGTCATATTGCTCCCACTAGTATGAGTAGGCTGTTGTAGTGATCCAAGGTATGATATGATCGAAATACGATGTTAATTAAACTTTAACAAGCGAGTAAGAGTGACAAGGAGGTAGTGAAGGTGCAACCAGGAGGAGGGGTGAAATTGGTCTATCAACACCATTCACCAGGTAAAATTGGTCTGTGAATACCATTACCACTCGTCACGGTTACTGGTTGACACTCGATTACCCCCTATCAGTCGTATGTGAATTGTGACCCCAGTGGAAGTCTTTCCGAAGTAGATGTTATCCTCTTGGGGACGTTGCAATCCCCATTTGGATAACCCTCAGAACACTTGTTGGTGATGCTAAACGATTGATATTTGTTTGTGATTATGAAATGATTTTGGATATCACCTGTCATGGTGAGAGATATGGATTGAACTTGAATATCACCTGTCATGGTGAAATATTAAGTTGTTTAACTCATTATCAGAACATGTTTATGTTCTTTTGGTATTGGTTAATTATGAGCACTTGGATGTGAACTTCTAATATTGTTATCATAATGTCAATTGTGATGCTACTTTTCATGTGATGAGCACTACTAAGTCTTGCGAATACATTTGTACTCATTAGTAGTTGTCTTGCATGCATAAGAACAGATGATCCCTCTCTCAACAAATACTATCAGAACAATGTTTGAACTGGTTACTCCTGTTAGCGTTATGATCTTTTGGACTGTGATGGGTACTTTTGGGTTTGTAATATACTAGCTTGTATCTTTGGACCACTAAATATTTTACTTCCGTTGTTGAACTGCTTTGGTACTTCTGACCTTCGGGTCTATTGCTTGTAAACTATATACCTGCCCAAAGGTAAGGGATGTGAATTATTATTTTGTAAAACTTGCTAGTAGAGTTGTGTAATGATTTCAGAGTTGTTCACCATGTCCCTCCATACACATTGCGTGTATGTTGTAAAGTGCATAGGGTGACGGTAGAGTACTGTTATCTGTACCTAATGTCGTATTAGTGATTACTCTAGTTGAGCGACCTGCTACCTGAGATGCGCTTGCCGGCTAGGCAGGGTGTGGATATCTATGTCGGGCTTTCAAGCGACCCACTAATCTGAGCTCCGGCCAGCTAGGGTAGTGTGTGGACATAGATTTTGTGCTCTTCTAAGTGATTGCAATGATTGCAACAAAATACAGGTAGCAAGCCTCTACAGCGTGTTTTGGAATTATGGTTGATTCATTGAATAATGCTAGCTTCTGGCTAGCTTGACCCATGGTGATAGATACATATGACGTAAGCACGTATGGTATGTGGGTCTGGTATTGGGCTACCCAATGGTGATGGATACATATGACGTAAGCGCGTATGGTCTGTTGGATGACTTCTTGGTCTTTGGCGACCCATTATTCACTAAGTCAGGTACTGATTCCAAGCCTCAATAGAAATATTGCTTGGCAGTGTCACTCGCAAAAAAATTTATCTGAAAATAAGGAACTAGTAACACCTTGATCCCCCTTCTGGCCGTGTTGCTGTCGTGGTTTATTTTTGTGTTTTCACCGGAGTCGGCTTGCTACACTTTATTAAAAGCTCTTGGGTATCCTTCGCAGCAGGCTCCTCCAAATTGGCCTCCTTCTCCTTCAGCGAGGTCATAGGCTCCTCTTCCAAAGAGGCCTCGATTGTTGCCTCATTTGTGATAGGCACGATATCAGTCATAACAGCGTCATGGCTCAGTGAAAATAATAGCCTCATAGTGCTCATGTCCGCCAGTGAATGGAATGATGGAGTTCTGGCCTGGATCAGAGATACATGATGCGAGGGAGTGCCAGCTTTCTATCAAGATGTCTGTCTTTGGCCACTGCATGAAATAGCCAATGGCCTGTCCTACCCTGAGGTTATCGTCTTCAGGGGGCACGAGGACCTTCACATTGACGTATGCCAGCTCTACATAATCAACCTGACACCATGTCATGCTCGCGGCATGGTTATGTTGTGCACGCGTTCCCCTAGAGTAGATGGAAACACTCTCCCATGCGCAACAACCATGGGAACACCGCCGAGCAAAGCTACTGCGATTTTGCACTCCGTCCACGTCTGTAGAACAAAAGACAGCCTATAAGCTGTATATGAAGCATTCCTTAACTAATCAAACTTACAGTAATGTTGTCGAGAGGATGTGATCCCGTTGTCCCCTTTGAAGTATGAATGGTGAACGCTGGCTACTCCATATGTTCGTAGGGCTACCTTCGACCCGAATGGTAGGTAAGGGCGGCAATGCTGCCAAATATGGGAGCAACTCCCTGCGCACCTCCTCTCTCATCTCCTATGTCACCTCCTCTCGACACACCCTCCTTATCTGTTCCACTAACTCTTCTTGCCTAGTTCTCTTCCTATGGTGGGCCTCCTCTAGGGATAGGGGGGAATCCTTCATTTTAGGGAATGGAAAATCCCTAGGCCTCATGTACGACCTGATTTCTCCCGGTTTCCCAACCATGTCGTGAGGTTATCTCTCCACTTTGCACTCTGGACAGAGTCTCCGAAAGATGCTTGCTGGCTCAGTTCTCTCTACAATAGAACCACAAGTTATATAGTTCAACATCTATGAAATAATTGTTTTAATTACAGGAGACAGGTTGGTTTTATATCGTACCAAACGACGGGACACATCCTCAACTTCAGGGGTCGGGAAGGTGATGTACCCTGTAGCCTGGTTAGTCTTTGAGTGGCCCGTAATCTAGTATCGACCACGACCCTCAATATAGTCGAAAGGAACTGGCAACCTAGCCTCTCATAGTGTGGTGTCCTCCATCTTCCAATCGGCCTTCTTGCGAGTGTAACCGCGACTGCCTATCAGGTGGTTGTGTACACTCTTGGAGCGCAGGTCCTTGTTTTTTGCACTCTTCTCCTTGAATGAATCTGTGGACTTCAAGGCAGCGAACTCTGCCCAATCCTCTGGCATCAAATTGGGATGTTGCTCAAAATTTAGTCAACCTTTTCTGAACAAATTTTACGTTCAGGATGCTCCTGAAGTTTCGATGAGCCTTAGCATCATTACCATTGTAGCTTGTTGGACTCGCTCCACATCTGCTTGTGGGTTGTCGAACCACCGAAAAAGCTCTTTCATGATACCGTCAAGTTTGTTGTTAGGTACTTTTGACCAGTCATCTACAAGGATGGACACCCTCGAGCGTGCAAGTACCCCACACGCGGTTTTGAACTTTGCCGCCTTTTCTATGGGCTTCGAGGGTACTTTGTAGTCTGGTCCATCTCCATGATGACCAGTCTTGTAGTAGGCATCTTGTTCCCTTGGTTTCCTAGATCATCCTTCTGTAGAGTTGGATGCAAGGGGCTAGAACAGGCCAGAATCTAGGGATGCCATCGATCTTCTCGGAAAATAGAACTAAGATAATACTTGTACTTATATATTGTGCTTATATAATAGAACTTATAGAAAATTCATAACGAAACTTATAGAAAATGGATAATCGTACTTATAGAAAATGCATAATAGAACATATATAAAATGCATAACAGAACATATATAAAATGCATAATAGTACTTATAGAAAATTCATAATAGAATTAATATAACATGCATAACACAACGTAACAATAATAGAAAACTATAGACAATGCTGCTACCTAATCAAGTGTATCTTCAGTATTTTTATTAAGAAGTTCTCTAATGTAAAATCGTGCAATAGTTCTATATATAAAATCGTAACATTCAGTTGTATTTAACATTAATGGGCACACATGTACTTACACTATAAAATACTAGCAATCTAGTATTTCAAACCCTAACAATGTAGTATTTCAAACCCTAAAATTTCTAGAGCAGAGGAGGGGCCATTACATTCTAGGGCTTGGTGTTGGTGGAGGACGGCGGTCACCGCAGAGAGGGGCTAGTGCGGTCTAGGGCAGAGCAGGGGTGGTGCAGTCATTGGGTCTTCCGGAAGGAGGGGCAGTGCGGTCATTGGGTCTTCGGTAAGGAGTCCTCAGGGGACGGGACATGGTGGTAGCACTCAGGGCGACGGTGCTCGGAGAGGGGACGTGGTGGTGGTACTTGTGGAGGGACATGGTACTCATCAGTGAAATGTCCAACATGTATAACCATCCATGGAACCCTTTACAATCAAGTGGAACTGCAAATCCTTTGTCGCCTCCACCATCTCCTCATTTTTACATCTACGGCATGGACAACACATTTAATTTTTTTTCCTCAACATATCCTCTTGGGGGACTCTAACAAACCTAGACAAAGCATATATGTACTCTCAGCTCACACAATTCATCCTGGACATCCAGTTTCAATCCATCGATCCCTACGACAAAGCATATGACATGATGTAGTACCTGGATCTACCATAATAAGCTAGTTGCAATTAGATAAGTTACTAACCTTAGATAATACCAACTTAACAAAATGAAATCCTTCCCTCTCTTTTTCACCACTTGGATCTACAATAATGAGAGACTGCAAAATTAGCTAGATCTAAAAATTAAGTATTTGCAACTAGCTAGAGAGCAAATTACTAACCTTAGATCACCCCCAAATGAAGGATCTAAAATGAGGGCACAAAATGAAATCTCTCTTTGTTCTCTCACCACTTGGATCTACAATAAGAGCACAAAATTTTCTATATCCACAATTTCATTAATTATAACTAGCAAAGCAAATTATTAAACTTAGATCACCTCTAACTCAAAGATCTAAAAGGATCTTTCAAAATTTTTGCTCTCCTCTCACCAAATTGCCCCCAAATTGCCACTCTCGGGTAGCAGCCACCAACAGAAAAAATAGAATTGGAAACCCTAATGGAGTTGGCGGAGGCATGCTAATTATATATGGTTCCATGTCATCACTGACTGGTCAGACACTTACACCATCAGTGATGACACTTTAAGACAGTCCAAGAAACAAGCCGTCAGTACTGGTAAATAATGTCACTAATGGGCTATCGCATGGCCCATCACTAATGAAAACATTGATGGTCCTTAAGGTGGCCAGTCATTGATCAGTGCCCCTTAGCACTAACGGGTCTCTATTTAACCCGTCAGTGAGGGGTTGGCCTTACCCGTTAGTGATCCCTATTATAGATTTACTTCGATTTGGATTCTCTATTGTAGAATTTCAAAG
Organism: Stipa capillata; assembly: GCA_019208055.1. NCBI lineage: Eukaryota > Viridiplantae > Streptophyta > Magnoliopsida > Poales > Poaceae > Stipa > Stipa capillata. The sequence continues at coordinate 49,942 of JAGXJF010001636.1, read as the reverse complement.
TTTCTTGAGAGGAGTTGTACTGCAATATTTGAGTTTAGGAGAACACACATCAGCACGAAAGAATGTCTACTTCTAGTGTTATGATGAACAATTTCCAAAGAATATTCACCATAGTGACCGAAATTGCGAGTATAGTATAGTGATATGATATTTCACAAATGTAAACATACTCATGGAGAAAAGAATGATTTTGTGCAATCCTCTCCTATACAAGGATGATAATATACATAATATAGATAGTCTGTAATTTACATAGGTGCAAATTACATTTCATAAAAAAAGCTAGAATTAAAATAGGTCATAACTATTTTTTAAAAAATAGAAGTACTCCTCTTGATCAAAATTCCTCCAATTCAACATCTTCATCAAGAGGGTCCACCTCAAGCAGGGCGACCGAATTAACTCTCCAAAAGCTAACTCATTCTTCACCCCACTTGATGAACTTTGTGTCGAGTTGCTCGACACAGAGGATTTGATTGCTACGAACGAGGTACTTTCCCATCTCCTGGTGATTGACCACCTTAAAGATCTCGCGAGGAACTTCTTATGCAGCATAGTGTCGACGACGAAACCACTAGAGTGCTCGCCAACCAGATTCACCAAGGCTAGAAGCAGGGTGCCATCGGTTGGCCCATTAGCGCTAAAACCTAGGAAATCTATGGTGACCCATGCTGAGCTGCAGACTCAGGTTGTAGGCCATCTTCACACGCATGGCGTGTCGAGGTCGATCGATCGAGTATAGGAAGAGTGAGAAGAGTTGGGTGCAGGGAGCTTGAGATGGATGGGAGGCTAGGCGCAGGAGGTGCTTCCTTTATACAGGTAACTAGGGAACTGTATCTAGTGTGTGCGCATCCGCAATTCCTCAAATTCCCACGCTAATAAATGTGACTCCTCAGTACTACTCATTGACCCTTACCCTTACAGATGAGCTCAGTTACAACCCATCAATGATGCGCAGACAGGCTCAATTACAACTTGTTAGTGATGAAAACACAGACGAGCCGAAGGGTAGCCCGTCATAACTGTCATCACTGATGGGTAGACGAAGCGCTAGTCTAGGATCACCTATTATTTTTTCTATAGGTCATAATTTACATAGATGCGATAATAAAAAATGTGGAATTAAAATTGTTCAATATTAAAAAAATAGTTCTCTTGATCAAAATTCCTCCAACTCAGCATCCTGATCAAGAGGATCCGGCTCAAACTAGGTGACAGAATGAACTCTCCAAAAGATAACTTTATGTTCGCCCCACTTGATGAACTTGCTATGGAGTTTCCCGACATCATTGATTTGATCGCAACAGTTGAGGAACTTCTTCATCTTGTTGTGAGCAACCACTCAGAAGCGCCGTCCAGATGGAAACTTCTTACAAAAGAATGTTCACGAGGACGGAGCCCCCGGATTGCTTGCCAGCCGGGTTTACCATGGCAAGAGGGTGCCGCTGCTCAATCCATAGCTCATCTCCAGCTGATCCATGACGACCCGTTAGATCATCATGATCAGGTTGTACGAGCCACCATCTTCACACACGCGAGGTCGTCAATCGATATTCGAGATGGAGCAAGGGTAGATAGAAGAGGCTGGGCGCATGAGAGGCTTGAGATGGATGGGCGGCTGGGCACACATGTGCTTCTTTTATATAAGGAAATAGGGAAGTGATCAATCAGTCCGTCCAGTGTGTACGTGTTTGCAACTCCTCATATTCCTGTGCTAGCTCATTGATTTGTCCAGTTTGTTTGAATCCTCGTTAGTGCAGTGTGTACGCGTGCAACTCCTCATATTCTCGCGCTCATTGACTACTCGTAAAACTCAATAGTCACAGACGGCCTTAAAGACATGATGACCCTTTTAGAAAAACCCATCATTGATGACTACACTCATGGGCAGAAAATTAAACCGTCACTAATGAGTGCCCCTCATCACTGGCGAACATTTTGGCGGCCCGTCACTAATGGCACCACTGACGGGTCGGTAGACGACCCATCTCTAATGAGTGGCACTCATCAGTGACGGGCGACAAAGTGATCCATCAGTGAGAGTCATCACTAATGGTCCTATCCATTTCAATCACAGATGACTTCTTGGGGTCGAACCTTAGCAACCTAGTGAAGTATTAGTGAGGGGTAGCCGGACTACCTGTCAGTGATGACTTACATCACTAATGGCTGGTCATACTAGTCAGTGATCTTGATCCTGAATATGGATTTCTATAGTAGTGAAATGAGAGAGCAGAACGTGTATCTTGGACAAGTCATGTATATGTAACGTAATTTGTGCACTTTATGTACATTTTTCAACCATCAACTACTCATCCCACAAGTAGGAGTACCGGAGAGACAAAAAAATATGAGGGAAAGTTTTTATATATAGCAGTTCTATGATTTTCTTTTTTTCTTTTTATTTTCTAAGAATCTCTTATTTATATTAATAACTCATGGATAAAGCTATATTAATCTCTAATAGTGTGACGTCAATTTTTCTTTTAGTTATGTCACATAAGATTTTTATTGACTTGAAGAAAAGAGAATGAAGAGAGAATGTTGTATTTCTTTAGCCAATTGAAGACTAAAAAATATTTAATGTTGCATTTCCTTAGCCAATTGAAGACTAAAAAATATTTATGTCCCCAAAATTAAGGATACTAGAGACAAAAACATTAAATATAGAAAAACAAATATTATTTACATGTATATTGTATATTTTTAAATGATATAAATAGACATAAGAGAAAACTACCTTCTATAATATTGAAGATACCATTAATAAACTTTTGCTCCGGTCCAAATCCAATCCCTAGAAATGTCCAAAGATATCAGTCATATAAGAGACCCCTAGATACTTTCGCATTTAGCTGATTATGTAAACTAATCATGATTAGATGGGTAATTAGCTCTTAAAGAGATAAGAGATTAGCTGATTATATAAATTTGTTAGGGAAGGGGTCCCCGCGCTACCCGATTTCGATACTTAGGAAGAACCAATGAACCTCAAGACTCGTCAACGCCAAGTCCGTGACGACACCAAGTCCGTGCCAACGCCATGTCCATGACGACACCAAATCCGTGACGACGCCAAGTCCGTGCCGACGCCAAGTCCGTGCCAACGCCATGTCCGTGACGACACCAAGTCCGTGCCGACTCCATGTCCGTGATGACGCCAAGTCCGTGCCGACGCCAAGTCCGTGACGCCGCCAAGTGAGTGACAGCACCAAGTCCATGCTAATGCCAAGTCCGTGACAGCGCCAAGTCTGTGACGGCACCAAGTCCATGACGATGCCATGTCTGTGATGATGCCAAGTTCATGACGACGCCAAGTACGTGCCAACGCCATGTCTGTGAAAGACGCCAAGTCCGTGACAATGCCAAGTCTGTGACGACGCCATGTCCATGACGATGACAAGTCCGTGAAGACGCCAAGTCCGTGACGACGCTAAGTCCGTTGCGACGGCAAGTCCGTGATGACACCAAGTCCATGCCAACGCCAAGTCCGTGACGACGCCACATCCGTGACAACGGCAAGTTCGTGACGGCAGGAAGTTCGTGACGACTGGAAGCTCGAGGCGACGGGAAGATCGTCGCCACGAGGGATGCATGACGAGCAGAGCCGTGGGATATTCCCAGAATATTTCTAGAGGAAAAAACCTGTTCATCCTCGAGGGCACTAGTACATCTAAGGGCAAGATTGTAAATAGACTGAGGGCATTTTTTAATCTTCTTCACCCTTCCATGTTCCCTATAAATAGAGGGGCACCCCTTCCATTCAAAGGACCCCCTAAAATCTAAAATAAAAACTACCCTTGTTTCACTTCTCGTCTAGTTCGTGGCTCTCGACTGATTCGAGTGTCTTCGCGTCGCGCGACTCCCGTGTGTGACCGCGGTGTCTTCATGACGTAGTTTACCGGATAACCCTCGTAGATCCATGAAGCCGTGTTGGGGTGCCACAAATTTACTGTCTAGTCTCGTTGCTACAACCTAACTAATCATGTTAGATGGGTAATTAGTTCTTAAAAGAATAAGAGACGGTTGGCTGGGCTGAGTATTTTCGTCAGGTAAAATGGACAATACAGTCGTTCTCAACTCAAGTCAGTAAGATTTTAGAGCCTATTTGATTCATCCATAATTTTTTAAGTCTAACTTTAGATGAATCACGACTTTAATGTGTATTTATTTCATCATCACAATTGTTGTTCACCACGTTTTGTTACTTATGTGACGCATATGTTATAGATCTTACCTTTTGCCGAGACATGACTTATAAAATCTGAAATTACTTTCGGTAACAAAATGGATCCACATCTTCCTCCTTGCCTCCCGGTTCTCGCAAATGTAACCAGAGAAAAGTCCCTCTCCCCATCCGTCCGGTTCGAGAACCATCTCGCAAGACTGCTACGCACGCCCACACAGCCGATGGTGACCACCTGCACGGTGGGCCCGCCCCGTTATAGCTCCCACCTTCCCTTCCGACCTCTCACTTCCCCCGTTCCCTTCCCCACCTACTAATCTCGCGGCCACAAGCTACCCCTCACTTTCCCCGCACCTACGCAACCCAATCCGATGTGCTGAGACTGGTGGCGCTCCCGCAGCTACGGCGTCGACAAGCTCCCGCCGCGGTGGCGGCGGCGGTGGCCGCCGCACCGGCTGCGGCTGGGGATGCCGCGGCATGGACGCCACCCTCTGCGACGACCTGCTGCAGGAGGTGTTCCGCCTGCTCCCGCCCGCCGCCGCGCCGGCCGTGTCCCTCGTCTCCCGCCGCTGGCTCGTACTCCTCCGCGCATCGACCTCCACTCTGACTGTCCGGCTGCCGGCCTCCTCCGCATCCTCGGCGGCGGCGCCCGTTGCTGCCCTGCTCTCCCACTACCCGTATCTGTCTGCTCTGGCCGTGGTCTCCGCGGCCGCCGCTCGCGACGCTGACGCCGTTCTGTTCGCAATCGCGGCTATGCCGTCGGCCGCCCGGCTCGCCTCGCTGCGGTTCTTGCTTGATTCAGCCGTCTCCCCCGCTACCCTGCTCGCTGTTTCCCCGGCCCTCTCCGGCCTCACCTCGCTCCACCTCACCGCCCTCCGCCCCCTGTCGTTCCGCTGGCTCACGTACTTGCCCCGTCTAAAATCCTTAGCCCTCGTGAACTCCACCGCTGCCGTTGACTCCGCCGGTTCCAGCTTGGATGACGCCGACGGCGAGGGCGACGCCGCAGGGGCGTTGCCGCTAGAGAGGCTATCACTGTGCGGCATCCGCTCGGACGACCGCGGACTCGGTTGGCTGTGGCAGCGCTGCGGGAGCCTCCGGTGGCTCCAGCTGCGCGCCTGCGACGGTATCGGGGATGGGCCCGCGTCGCCAGCCTTCCCAGGATGCCTCGCCGGGCTGCTCGCGCTTGAGCTCCGCGCCTGCCGCTCCGTCGCTGACCGCGTCCTACTCGTCGCTGCTGACCGGTGCCGTGAGCTAACGTCCCTCCTGGTGTATGACGGCGGCAGCAGGGAGGCCCTCCTCCAGTTCATCCATCAGCGCGGCGCAGCGTTGCACAGCTTGGACCTCCGCCTACCTCTTGACCTTCACAATGACCACCTCCTTGCGATTGGTGCTGAGCAAGGTCACCACAGCCACCTTGCCACGCAGAGCCTTGCCGTGCTCCGCCTTCAGAGCTGTGTCCTCATCACCGGGGATGGGCTCCGTTCTCTTGCAAGCACGGCAATTGGGGCGGGTATTGAAGAGTTCGCCCTGGTGAGCTGCGACGTAGTGGAACGGGAGCCTGGGTTGCTCACGTTCCTCAGCCAGAGCATGCGCCGCCTCCGCCGGCTTGATTTGTCTTACAACGAGACGCTGAAGGACAAGGAGATTAGTGCCATGCTGTCCTCCTGCCGAAATCTAATTGACATCAGGTTTAGAGGTTGCCGGTGCCTTACTGAAGGAACGCTGGTCTCGTTGCTCAGATACTGTGGGCAATCGGTGGAGGTCGTGGACATCTCCTGCTGCCCTGGCATTATAGGAGCCACTGTTGAATTCTTTGCGCAGCGAGCCTCCCGTTTGAATCATCTGATCATTGAGGAGAGCTTGGTATCGGAGCAATTAAAGGCAATTGCGCAGACAAAAGGTATGAAGGTTGGCTCATTGCCTTATGAAGGATCATTCTGATTTACGGTAATCTTCTTCAGAATGCAACTCATCCACGGTGGAAATTAAGCAATCTTTTGTTGAATGTTGGAATAAGGACTTAATGCTTACTACTTCTGTATATAACTATAATGGTGAATATATGTATGTCTTCTTAATTGTACACTTGTCATGAAAAAGCCTCTCTTGTTGCCTGACATGTAAATTGAGCGGCAAGAATTGTGCTATTGTATATATGTCAAGAAATAATATTGGAATTATTACAGGAAATTCTAGTTCCCGTTTACTTTGAATCAGCAATGTATATGTTATCCAAGAGCTGTATGGAATTTGTTCATAACACTACTGCAAAATAATTTGTTGCCACCTATCTGTTTTGTAAGTCCCCTTTTTGCGATAAATCTGTTCTGTATGATGGGTGTAGTGGTGAAAATAGTCAAATACTGAACATGTCCTCAAACTACATTCGTGCTCCTATTCTCTTAGAATATTGAAGATGAACTCCAGATAAGCATAAATTCCGATACGGATGGGAAGAACATTGGATATAGACTCAAATCAGATCTTTGTTCTTTTTAGATGGATTTAGCTGTTTGTGCATGTGCAATTCTGCATATGTACTTTATGCACCAATCTGTTGCTAATATTATTATTCTCATGCAATAGGAAGGAATCACCGTAACATGTGCGTTACAGTTCGATGGAGTTTGAGTTGTCCTAAATTGAACAGACATATTTAATTAATCAAAATGTGCTATATCTGTAGACTGATACTCTACTAAATCAGATTAATTTTTGAAATTACATGTATCAGTGTTGTGTTGAATCGGATTCAGCCATTCAGGTAGTTATACCAGTTATGCATATGGTTTTATCTTACTATTTTCGTTACTCCTGCATACATATTTTAAAGAAGAGGAAAAGTACTATCCTGATGGGAAAATGTTGACTGGCGCTGCACTTTTGGTAAATGGTATCCCGCGAAACCAAGCTATACGTGGCTGCACGTGATTCGCCTATTCTCTTCGACATCCGAGGGGATTTATTTAGGGTCTGTTTGGTAGCCTGCTTCCCTTCAGAAAATCTCACCTCGTACTATTTGGGAGCTGTTTGGTGGCCTGCATCTTCACGTGAGCCATGCTCACCTCATACTGAATAGCCTCCTCAGCCCTGCCCATCACGTACCGTGGAATTGAGCTTCGCTGCTCCGCATGGCTCGCTCGGACCCGAAATTTTTCCCCGCTGAGCACGTATCCCCGCTGAGCACGTATCCCCGCTGAGCGCATCCGAAATCCGATTCTCCTCCCTCCCGCAGCAACCCGCGTCTCACCTCCTCCAACTCCTCCACGCCGCCGCCTCCCCTTCCCCAAGCGCACAGCACCCGCGCCGCCTCCCCTCCCCAATGCGCAGACCACCCCCCGCTGCCTCCGCTCTCTCGCCTCCGCCTCCGCTATCTCGCCTCCACGGGCCTCCGTCCGCCCGCTCGCCTCCGCTCCACCTCCGCCCGCCCGCTCGCCTCCGCTCCACCTCCGCCCGCCCGCTCGCCTCCACCCGCTCATCTCCGCCTTCGTCCACCCGCCCCGACGCCGGCCCCGCCCCATCCCCCCGCCCGCCCCGACGTCGACTCTGCCTCCGTTCGGCAGCCCCGAAGCCGACACCACCTAGCCTCCCTCCGCCTCCACCGCCCATCTCCTTGCTCCGCCGCCCGTCCCCTTGCTCCCCGGCGTGTCCCCGAGCCTCCACCGCGCATCTCCTTGCTCCGCCGCCCATCCCCTTGCTCCCCGGCGCGTCCCCGAGCCTCCACCGCCCGTCCCCGAGCTCCGCCGCCCGTCCATTTGCTCTGCCGCGCGTCCCCGAGCCTCCACCGCCCCTCCGCTCTGAGTTAAATCAGAAGATTTTTGTGTGGCTATATGGAGTGGTAGAACCAGAAGATTAACACTTTGGATTTTTTTTTGTGTGGCTTATGTTTCATTCTTTACAGTAATAGCAATGATGCTTGCTTATATCATTCATAAATACATTTTCTAGTGCTGTAATGTGCAAAATCATTCTCTCAGCAAATCTAGGGAGATACAGGTTACCAAACACACTCTCAGCTTAGCATGTCTTAACTGATACAGACAGCCAAACAATATCTCAGCTCAGCATGTCTCAACACATACAGACTACCAAACATAGCACAGTGGTATCCGTTCAGCATGTCCAGGCTCAGCCTGTATCAGGAGAGATAGCCATGCTAGAGACATACAAGTTACCAAACACACCCTTAAATTCGCCTGTGGTGTCTGGCATGGTTGCGTGTTCCACATGAGCCACGCTATTATTAGTAGAACAAGATCGTCATTATTATGAACTACCGCTTCTCGTTACTGATTCTCTGAAATGTTATCTCATGGACGCACTCAAAGTGGGTATGATGAATGCCTTCACTCTTTCATTCCATACACGTGCAATTTCATAGTCTGCACTTACATGTTCCTTTTATGCCGTTACTTTCTGCTATAAAGTTGTTCATAGGACATTAATCTAACGTGATCTAATGTGTCAGATCAAAATTTAACCCCTGTAAGATCTAACTAATGGAAACTGGTACGTTGCCAAATTTATACTTTGAAAGAAATTCGAATTCCATAAAATAAACTCAAAATTTCGAAATTCAATTGCCAATTTGCGAACATTAAAATGTTCAAGTTTTCAAAATTGCAAATATGAATTTTTTTATTTTAGAAATACAAATTTGAATGTAAATTAAAATATATCATGCCTCAGACGTGGAGCAGCAAGAACCTCATCAACACGACCATTGAGCTGAAAAGATAGGTAGGTATGATTGTTGGCCGCAAATAGATCATATTGCTTGACTTAATCAGTTTTCAGCCGAGAGGTGAAGGAAACTCTAGTGCGAAATAGCCACTAGTGCATCGATTTGGCTTTGACAACAAGGTTTAATAGGTTTGATGGGTCTAACAATTTTTCATGTTACGGTGTTCAAATGATATGACTAATAGCTTTCCTATTGTCAAACCATCTCATGGGCTATGTTTTTCTTGTGGATTTCAGGATTTTCGGATGGAGAGTGTTTGTGCATTACAATGGAAGAATAATTTCATCCGTAAGGGTCAACCAAACTCCATCTACTTTGAAATATTTAGTCTGTAAAGAAAACTAAAGTTTAAATGTTCCTACCTTCAGTTAAAAGTAGTGCACAGAGTGAACTATGAACAGCTGAATAAAAGAGCCACTGTTTTCATATTTTCGTTTGTTTGAGGATCGTGGGCTGAGAATGTAAGAACATACGCTATGTGAAGCAAAAAATTCAGACTCCTATCAAGTGCATATAGTTGTATCTCCAAATTAGAAGTCTTTGTTCTAACTGTTGTTGGAAAAAAGTTTAGTTGGTTCAAGATTAAGCAATTTTCCTATTAGTAGTTTAGCCTTCCCTTTATTACAACACTCTCTTGCTAAATGTTTGAATGGTTTTATGATCCTTCTTGTTTGACACATTGTGACCAGGATATACACTCACGTTTAATATATTCTTGTGCCATTTTCATTTCATAGAGGAAACGATTATTTGTACTTTGACACTCAGTTACATTGCTTTAATATATATACTTCTGTTCTCTTATTAATGTTCTGGTGTACTTTTCCCTAGATGAACACTTAGGAAAGGATGAACTTTCTCATTTAGCTCCATTTAGTATCGTCTCCCATAGAATGATAACATGGATAGGATAGCTTTAATATGGTAACATGGATAAGATAGCTTTAATATGCAGTTGGGTTAGCTCATTGTTCTCGAAAATAGATTTAGTTGGTTCAAAATTAAGCTACTACACAAAGTATTTTAGCGTTCCTGTTTGCAGGCGTAGCTTGTTGGCGATTGGTCATATATTTTTCTGTTGATAGAATAAATGTTAGATGATGTATCGCCGATTCCTTCGTGGAAGGAAACATAGTTATTTTTCTAGATTGATTTTCATTTGATGCAGCTATTTATATTAACTGACAACATTTAATCTAGAATCCACGTTTAACCTAGACTGTAGGTAGATTCTCAAACAAAGTTCTCTACAGACTCATAATGCAGAGTACAACCCAAAGGTATAATTTCCACTATTGCTTTGTCTTTGTCTCTCATTCTTAAGGTAAAACATGGGTTCTTAAGGTATAATGTCAGGATGAGCGACACCGAGATAAACAAAACCCCCCAACAAGATGACAATAACGAGTAGGATCCTTGAGAGGCGCTCAATCAGTGGGCAAAATATGAACATTGAGCTCCATGGGAGTCGCAATAGTGCGCTGATTAGCGAGAGAAGCTCAATCAAGGAGGTCATATATATACTTTGTAATAGGAAAAAGCCATCAAGCGTAGAAGAAACAACAATCTCAAGGAAGTAACTAAGAGAACCCAAATCAGACATAAGAAACTACTCCTTGAGACGTGCCTTCACAAGACGATATACTTAGAGTCATCTTCAGTAATAATGATGTCATCAACATATATGTGAAAGTGCATCTTAGCTCCCTAAGTGAATTTTGATGATTAATAAAATAAATGGTTTAAAAGGACTAATGTTTGCATCAACTGTGATCATGTGACTTAATTCCAAAGCAATGATATAATCAGCGTTGATAACCCTCAAAAAGTTCTAAAGAACGACGGCTTGAAGAAATGAAGGTTAAGGACACTTTCTAGCTCTTTTAGTGGTTCGAGAAATCACATAGAGTTTAGGAAAAGCTATACTCTTAGGGGGAGCTGATATTTGGAAGCCGATGAGAGTGCCTTGCTAATGTTCAGCTAGAAATAAACCTTTCTGTCCAAAGAGACCTTTGAAAACCATTGATTCTCACACTTTCAAAAAAAAGTCAGAACCTCCGAGATCAATGTCAGAATATTTGGGTTTCTTTTTTGTGTGGAGAATACAAGAGCTCAGTGAGTTGATCATTTGTCTGGTGTTGCAGGATATCAAAACATCCAAGATTATCCCGGAATCTCCAACTTTCAGTTCAGTTCACGCCTAAGTCCTTTGAGCTTGAAAGTTAGAACTCCTAGAAGTTTTCGGATGTCCACGATCCATTCTGTACTTATCCATGAAATTTTGGAATGTCTGAGTCAATATGTTGGAAGCTCTGAGCTTGCTTACTATCCTTACTCCTTGAGTTCTTTGAAATCTTGAAAGCTCTGAGTGTAATGTCAAAAGCTCCAGAATTTGTCTCTGACTTGGCCTCTTTGGAGCCTATTCAAATTTTTCAGAGGCTTTGGGCTCCAAGTTGGAATCACAGACATGTGTTTCTCTCTGTGGTGCACTGAAAGTTGAACTCTCTGGGTTTTTATCGGAGTCCTGAGATCCGTTTCTCGACTAGCTATAGAACCGTTGATCTAGAAGTCAAAGTCAAAGTCTCTGGGTTCTTCTCGGAGCCTCCAAGATCTGTTTTTTGATATAGTCATTGATTTGAAATGTAGGAACCTCTAAGTTCAAGTCAGAACCTCCAAGTTTTCTCAATTTTGTTAGAACGGCTAGTTTTTGAAGGTTTAGCTTATATTACCCCAAGCCTCTTTGCACATATAAATGTTTGTTAATCTAATCCTCTTCTTTTGTGAGTGCTACTCCACCTTTCGTCAAGCCTAAAGTGAGATCTATGCGAGGAAATATTTGAGAAAGAGAGATTGATTCGTAGTTGAGCATCAAATAAGAGTTCATTTCCAAGCTGAACTGATTGAAGCCTATTATTCTTGGAGATTGGTTCCCCTAGACAGTGAGGAGTCGCTTGGGAGCCTTTGAGTAGTTTTTGAAGAGCACCAAGAAGTTTGTGAGGGTTTGGAGCTTGCCTACTGCAAGGTGAAGAGTTTTCACAAGTAAGAGGGGGCTTTGTATCGGCAAGCCCTTTGAGATAAGTGCATATTTCGGTGCCAGTTTTGATTGTTGGATCAAGCTTCCTCAACGGAGATGTAGAGCCTCGCTAAAGGCTCAAACTTTTATAACAACTCCTTATCTCCTGTGTGGTTATCTCTTTTCATACCTCCATATTTGTTTCCTTGAGTATCTTGTTGACTAGCATGTTAGGTTTTACTTAAGAGTTTTAGAATTGCATGTATAGGACTTACATTTGGTAGAAGTATAGGATATTCACCCCTATCTAGTTGATAGCCTAGATCCTTTCAATTGGTATATTAGGTTTCACCACCTAGAGAGATAGGGTGTCATTTAGCGAGAGGATCCATGTAAAGAGAGGTTCATACTTTAATGGTTTAAATTTTGTTAGTTGGAGACATAAAATAAAGACGCATTTAATGGCTATTAGTCCATATGGCGTGTTGTATTGATGGTTATACAGTGCTCAACAAAGGCAAGCTCACCGAGAGTGATCACTAGAACACCCACACTGCATAACAAAGGCAAGCTCACCGAGAGTGATCACTAGAACACCACCTTAATGTTTAAGCGGCTGTCACGGACCCGGAATAGCATATGGTTAGGGGAACGCGAAGTCGCCAAGGACCGAAGGACTCGCCAACCCGGTGGCACGGTACCTGCGCCGTACGCACCAAGGTAGAGCGATCCGACACCCGCCACGTGCGAGCCGGCCGGAAGCGACCACTCTTCCCAAAACCACATACGATTCCGTAATCCGGTGAAGAGTCAGAGTCGTTCCCGAATCCTACCACGACAAGCAAGGTCGGAGGAGCCCGGCGATTCTACCCACACCCTAACCTAGCTCGGAAGCTAGTGGGTCGCTCGAAAGCCCGGTAGAACGCCCACACCCTGCCTGGCCGGCACTGCATCTCAGCCAGCGGGTCACTCAACCAACACCTGCTCGACTTAGTAGAAAATGGTACGGCCTCGATTCTTCACGGCATACCCATACACTTCATATCATTCACGCATTGTGCAGGGGCAGCCTGGATTAACAACTCGGATATCATCACAAAGCTCTACAATACGATATTACTTAATAACAGTCCACGATGGGACAACATATTACATCAGTCGGTTATCACCGGAAACATATCCGAGTACGGAGAAACTTAACAACAGCGGAAGCAAAATAAGTGAGTCCCACAGCGGCACAGTGACCGCTGAACAAAACACCAACTATCCCATTGTTCGAACACTACCGAGGAAACCAAGTTTAAGCATTGTCAAAGTAATCTTCGACCACCGGCTCACCTGCAAGCTCCAGGGATAACCTGGGTGAGTACGAATGTACTCGCAAGACTTATCCGTGCTTGATTAAATGTCCTACTCATACTAGTACAACCACAATTAAACATGAATGCTTCTCAGAGTAACAATAAACAAATTAAGAATATAACATTAAGAAGGTGAAGTAAAGAGTGACTAAGTAACAAATTAATTCAGGGTACAACCTATCACAACTATTTCACCCCGAGATCATATCAGACAATCCAAATCCATTATCCAGTTCATAATCGAATTCACAGTCAATTCCAATTACCAAGTTTTCAGCCATCAAGATAACTCAAATTTCTCAAATCCCATCAATCCATGGGAAAACACATTAGCATTTAATCTCTCGAAGCGTTACCGGAAGATACGACCACCTGCGCCCATATTGGGTGCATAATCATTTGGGGGTAGCGAGCCCCCAAAAGCAGGGAGGCTTACCCCAACTATGCCGCAGGGAAGATCTCCGCCTAACGTTCACGTGTTACAGGGACAATAACACTCTGGCGTATGGTTGATGTGGCGACAAAAACCTTCACACATCCCTGGGTCGCCGTCTCGACTGCTATTAACATCAACCGTACCCTTTGTGCACGCCCTCGGCACTCACAACTCACCTTATTAGTTTAAGTTGTTAGGGTACGAGGTTGATTTATAACCATAACTGACCACATCATGTCCCAATCCAAATCCAACACTCCTGACGAGAACATATCGTGAAACCCTAGCATGCTAGTCGTACGAACGATAATCATGATACATAACGTATAGCTCACAATTAAGTACAAGCAAATACACATACGACAACAGTAATAAGAATGCAACAAGCTCTGCTTGCCTGATCCGGGTTGTTCCTGTTCTTGCGAGGGGTCGTAAGCCTGGTGGTCTTCCTCTTCAGATTCTTTTATAAGCAATACGAAGAACCGGAAAAGAAACGATAAGAAAAATATTAAGGTTCGGCATGTATGCATGAGGATTAATGCAAGTAATTGAGCATTTAACAAATGTGCTGATGTTATGGGTGCAAGTTGGCGAGGGTTCGCAACTCGGGTTTGTGAAGGTTACATGATTGCCCTAACTGGCATATGTGTCTAAGGGTTATCTGATTATGAGCTAGGGTTTTAAAGTTGTTGCTTAGGTTGGGGTGTCATGCATCTCATTATGTACAGCTTGCAAGTGTTCAGGGGTATAAGACTAACGTAATTGGAATCATTCGGTTTGGAGCTACGAACATTGAGTTAGGGTTTATCGATGACAACGACGATAAGGGGGCTAACCACATACATCCTACCATGCATGTGACCCTACTGGGATTTCAATGGTTTCATGTCGTAGACTATCTCACGAGGACTCCAAAAATGTAAAGATCGTCGAAATCGGAGCTAGGGTGAAGATTCTAGGGTTTACGGACTCTCGGACGTAGCAAACTTCCACCCTGAATATCACCCTGTGCATGTAACCAAAATAAATTTTTGATGCATCCAAGTTGTAGAGAATTTCACCAGCTTTCCAACCATATAAAATTTGTTCAATTTGGATTTACGGTTTAAAAGATATGAGCATTTGAAATTTGGGATAAAATCTAACCCTAACATCCTTTAACCTAATTGCTAGATCTACCCGAGGCTACCCCCTTCTCTCTCTGCTGCGCACATGCCACGGCTAAATCTACCCGAGAACCCACCCCAAACCTCACCCTCATAACCCGGACCTACTAACAGGTGGGGCCCCCGGGGTCAGTGCCGACTGGGCACCGGAATCCCAGTCGGCAGCCGACTGGGCACCCGGGACCAACCAGAGGAGGCCACTCGGCCTCCCACTCATCTCTCTCTCTCCCACTCGGATCCGACCGGAGAAGGCACTTGGGCGGCGGAGGCTCGCCGGAGCATCACCGGAAAAGGGCTCCCGAGCTCGGTTGAGCTCGGGGAGGACGGTAGGGTGACCAGGAGCTCACCCTGACGACGTTTTGGTGCTCGGGGAGGACCGAGGAGCACCGGAGAGGGCTGGCGACGGCGAGGAGTGGCGGGATGACTCGGTCGCGGTGAAGAGTGGTCTTGGAGCTCGGATCTGCAGGGAAAAAGGGGTAGGAGGGTTAGGGAAGGAGAAGGGAAGCTCGGGGAAGAAGAAATTGAGCTCGGGAGGCACTGAGGCAGTGATGATGCCTCGCCGGAGTTGAAGAAGCCGGCGGCGACTGGAGCAACGACGACAGGTTCTCTCGGGCGCAGATCTGAGCAGTGGAGGATAGAAATGAGCGAGGAGGAGAGCTAGGAAACTTGGGGAGGAAGCAGGGCTACCGGGGGCTCACCGGAACACCGTAGATTTCTCACCGGAGATTGTCACCGGAGCTCGGGAAGGAGGGGATTTGCTTCGGGGTTTGGGCACTGGATCTAGGGTTTGGGCGGAGGGTGCGAGGAAGGGGAGAAGGGGAGCTGTCGGGAGGGAGCTTTTAAGGGGCGGCGGCGGCTCGGACAGGGGGCTCCGGGGAGTGGAGCACCGCCCACCATGGCCAGCGGCCGGCGGCGACGTGGAGGGAGGAACCCGACAAGCGGGCCCGGGGCGCGGCAGTGAGAGGGGAGCGCGCGCGCGGGATTGAGTGGGCCGAGGAGATGGGCCGCCCGAGGGAAAGGGGTTTCGGCCCAGGGGAGGATTAGGGTTTCTTTTTATTTTTCTTTTTATACATTCCAGTTTTATTCCCCATGACATTTTATGTACCAAATCAGCTCCCAATTAACTTGAAATTTTTACAGGAGGTTCATAATATTATACTTGAGCTACTGTAGGAGTTTGAATCATTTTGGGACTGATTTGACCTAGGTTCCTATTCAAATTCGATTTAGGGTTTGGATTCGGATTCGAGCTAGAATTGAGTCCTAGACATGTCCACAATTTCTAGGAATTGGTCAGGGACTAGGGGTATCCCCTTTTAGGCTATTCATGGAGTCTTAGAACATTTCCTCTACTAGAGTTTGCTTCATTCGTCGAAACCCTAATTCCAGCATATTTAGGGTTTGGTGTTAGGGACGAGGATTCACCGGAAGGTTCGATGACTTCAACCACCCTTATCGACGATATTGTTAATTGAGTTACTTCAAATAAATTGATTGGTGTTTGCAACAATTATCCACCGAGGATGAGATATTAACATATTCTATAAAGTATATTCATATTACATCTAAGTTTAATTGAGGTGGGGGTGATGATGATGACATGTATGCATGGATGCAAATCAAAAACCTACTTATCGACTTTGGGTATTACAAAACCTACCCCCCTTAAAAAGATCTCGACCCGAGATCGCTAACGATCGGCAAACAAGGTTGGAAACTCGGTCTTGAGCCATTCTTCACGTTCCCAGGTGGCTTCATCTTCGGTGTGGTTGCTCCACTGAACCTTGAGGAACTTGATGGTACGATGCCGAGTCTTGCGTTCAGCTTCATCAAGGATGCACACCGGGTGCTCCCGATATGAGAGATCTTCATGTAGCACTTCCATTTCAGGGTTGATCTTCGTCTCGGGGACTCGATGGCAGGCTTTTAACTGGGAAACATGGAAGACATCGTGCATCCGCGACAATCCAGGAGGCAATTCCAGTTGGTATGCCACTGTTCCTCTTTTGGCTAGGATTTGATAAGGACCGATATAACGAGGAGCCAGTTTTCCTTTCATTGCAAAACGGCGAACACCTTTGAATGGGGTGACCTTGAGATACACGCTATCTCCAACCTGGAAGGTAACTTCACGGCGCTGAGGATCTGCATAGCTCTTCTGCCTGGACTGGGCTTCACGAAGACGTTCTCTGATGAGTTGGACTAAGTCTTCTGCTTCCTCAATCGGGTTAGGTCCAAAGAACTGCCTCTCGCCGGTCTCGGACCAGTTCAATGGAGTCCTACATTTCCTCCCATATAGCACTTCAAAAGGTGCCATACCGAGACTGGTCTGATAACTATTGTTGTAGGCAAACTCTGCATATGGCAAGCAATCTTCCCAATTGGACCCCAATGTGAGTGCACAAGATCTTAACATGTCTTCGAGGATCTGATTTGTCCTTTCAACTTGACCACCGGTTTGTGGATGAAAGGCGGTGCTGAAGGACAGGGAAGTTCCCATAGACTCGTGTAAGCATTTCCAAAACCTGCTAGTGAATTGAGTGCCTCGATCTGAAATGATTTTCTTGGGAACACCATGGAGACAAACAATCCGAGAGATGTACAATCTCGCTAGCTGACTCACTTTATGCGTGGTCTTCACAGGGATGAAGTGGGCGACTTTGGATAGACGGTCTACGATTACCCATATTGCATCGTTGCCCTTCGGGGATCTCGGCAGACCTACTACAAAATCCATACCAATCTCTTCCCATTTCCACTCGGGAATAGGGAGTGGCTGAAGTAGGCCTGCTGGTCTCTGGTGTTCGGCCTTCACACGGCGACAGACATCACACTCAGCAACATATTGGGCAATTTCACGCTTCATTCGGGTCCACCAGAATTGGCGACGGAGATCTTGGTACATCTTGGTACTGCCTGGATGAATGGTCAATGGGGAGTTGTGTGCTTCATGAAGGATCAGGTCTTTTAGTTGCTTGTCCTTGGGCACAACCAATCGTTTTCCAAACCATAATACTCCATCCTTATCTTCAGTGAAACAAGTTGCGGTACCAGCCTTCAGCTTCTCTCTAATTTTCTGCATCCCGACATTCTGAGTTTGAGCAGCCTTGACTTGATCTTCTAGTGATGGCTTCACCTCAAGGGTGGCAAGAGTACCTTGTTCGACCATCTCCAAGTTCAGCCGCTGAAATTCTTCGTGAAGGGGTGGTTGTCGCTCCTTGATCATGATGTTGTTGCAGTAAGCCTTTCGACTAAGGGCATCGGCAACAACGTTAGCTTTGCCAGGGGTATAATTCAAACCCAGATCATAATCTTTAATGAGCTCGAGCCATCTTCTTTGGCGAAGGTTCAGGTCTGGCTGGGTGAATAGGTACTTCAGGCTCTTATGGTCCGAGAAGATCTCGCAGCGCGTGCCGATGAGGTAGTGTCGCCAGATCTTCAGGGCATGCACTACGGCAGCTAATTCCAGATCATGGGTGGGGTAATTGGCTTCATGAGGTCTCAACTGACGCGAGGCATAAGCCACCACACGGCCTCCTTGCATAAGAACACAGCCCAATCCATTTCGGGAAGCATCACAGTAAACCTCGAAATCCTTATTAGCGTCTGGGAGGATAAGTACCGGGGCTGAAGTCAATCTTTCTTTAAGTTCTTGAAAACTCTTTTCACACTTGTCTGACCATATAAACTTGGCTTCTTTCTTCAGCAATTCTGTCATCGGCTTGGCTATGGAAGAGAATCCTTCAATGAATCGGCGGTAGTAGCCTGCTAGTCCAAGGAAGCTTCGGATCTGGGTAACCGATTTGGGTTGCTTCCACTCTTGTACCGCTTGCACTTTGCTCGGGTCCACCGCGACACCTGCAGCTGATATTACATGGCCCAAGAACTCCACTTGGTGTTTCCAAAACTCACACTTGGAGAACTTGGCATACAGACGATGCTCTCGAAGCTTGTCGAGCACCTTTCTCAAATGGCCTTCATGTTCTGATTCAGACTTGGAGTAGATGAGGATGTCGTCGATGAAGACGACAACAAATTGATCCAGATACTCCATGAAGACTGCGTTCATGAGTTGTGTGAAGGTGGAAGGGGCATTGGTTAAACCAAAGGACATAACGGTATACTCGTACGACCCGTAACGAGTAGTGAAAGCTGTCTTCGGAATGTCTTCGGATCTGATCTTTATCTGGTGATAGCCCAATCTGAGATCGATTTTGGAGAAGACGCGGGCTCCGGTCAGCTGATCAAAGAGGTCATCAATCCTAGGAAGGGGGCATTTGTTCTTCACCGTAAGCTCATTTAGTGGACGATAGTCTACGACCATCCTTAAGCTTGAATCTTTCTTCTTCACGAACATGGCGGGGCATCCCCATGGTGATGAGCTAGGTCGGATGAATCCCTTTTCTTCAAGCTCCTGGAGCTGCTTCTTCATTTCTAATAACTCCTTCGGGGATATCCGGTAGGGTCGCCTTGACACAGGAGCGGTTCCCGGTGGAAGTTCGATAACGAACTCCACAACACGGTCAGGGGGCATGCCCGGCAACTCTTCGGGGAAGACGTCCGGGTATTCACACACCACTGGAACGAGCTCGATTCCTTGGTCCTGGGTACTATTCAGAGCAAAAAGACACCCTGATGAGGACGAGGGCACAAATATCACTTCTTTGCCGGAGTCCGAGGTGAGGGATACTGATCTTTTGGCACAGTCTATCTGGGCTTTGTGCTGGATCAACCAATTCATACCCAATATAACATCTAGCCCTGCGGACCCCAAAACTACCATGTTTGCTAGGAACATTTCTCCGCCAATTTCTACGTTAACCCCTTCACAAACCAACTCGGTTTTCATCTCCGAACCGGGGGTTGCAATAATAAGAGGATGATGCAATGCTGAGGATGGAACATGGTTGTCATGCACAAACTTGCTGGAGATGAATGAATGGGATGCTCCGGAATCAAACAAAACAGTTGCGGGAGTTGAGTGAACGGAGAGCGTACCCAACACTACTTCGGGTGCATCCTGAGCTTCCTCGGCGGTGACGTGATTTACTCGACCACGGCCGGGAACTTGGGTCTTGGTGGGAGCTGATCCTCTGGCCTGAGATCCTCCTCTGGTCTGCCCTTGCTGCGTCTTGGGGGCGAAGGCGTGCCCCGTACGTGGAGTGGAACAATGATTGGCATAGTGCCCCAGGGACCCGCAGTTATAACACCGAACTTGGCTCAGATCATGTAGAGGTCGCTGTTGCACTCCCTGAGGATGAGATTGATAATTCTGCTGCTGGGGACGGGGAGTGTAGACTTGAGGTCTTGACGGATATGGCCTCGCAGGATGAGGTGATTGGGGCTGCCACACCCGCGGCTTCTGTGAACTGCTCGCAGCTGATCTCTGTACTTCTCTCTCGCGCTTGCGGTCCTGCTGAAGGACAGACTCCTTCGCTTCAATCTCGATGGCCTTATCTACCAAATGCTGGAAATTCTGCACCTCGGCGATAGCTAGCTTGGCCTGCAATTCATTGTTCAGCTTGCGCTTGAATTTCTCCACCCTGTCCTCGTCGGTGGAGACTTCTCGCGGCACATAACGGGATAGGTGGTTGAATTCGTGGAGGAACTCTAACACTGACTTTCTGCCCTGTCGGAGGTTGTAGAACTCTTCCTTCTTTAAATTCATGACGCCCTTGGGGACATGGGAAGCACGAAAGCCGGTTCGGAACTCGGCCCACGTGACTACATGGCCAGGAGCTTGGATGGCCAAGAAGTTCTGCCACCAGTTTGCTGCAGCGCCTTCCAGGTAGTGGGTGGCGAAGTTAACCTTATCTGCTTCGGCGCACTGTGCCAGTTGGAGTTTTCTCTCAATCGTGCAGATCCAGTCATCCGCGTCCATAGGGTCGTCGGATCGATTGAAGGTGGGCGGCTGTGTTCGCTGGAACTCAGCTAGGCCCCCTCGAGCCTGACCACCACCGGCGCCTTGATTGCGCGCCAGCTGTTCAAGGATTCTGTTCTGGGTCATCAGCAGGTCTGCTATGCTTGGCTGCTGGGGAGGGGGTGGTACTTCCTCTTCCTCACGGTCACGGCGTCCACGTGCAGCTCCACGGGTTCCGGTAGCCATGCTGCTGAAATCAGAAGACACCGGATGAGATGAAGGAAGCTAGAAAGTTGGAAACTCAAGGGTCTATCCATAAGGGTATAACAAGGCATCCAAGAACATGACACATAACTTCAGACAGACTTCCACAAGACAAGGGCACCAACAAGGGCAAGGGAAGTTAGGGTTAACACTCGAATTCATTAATATAATCGCCGGAGTTCATACATGGGGCTGCGGTTTAAATCACCCTTATGGTGAAATAAACGTATACAAAATACCAAAATTGCAGCCACAAGTACCCAATTACATGCCTCTCAAAAGATAACTTAGACCTAGGGTTTGGTTCAGTTTACAATCCATAAGAAGGCCTTCAATAACTTGCCACTCGAATCCAATCGGCACTACGACGACTAACTTCTACGACTGGTACTTCGAATCCTAACCTTCAACCACTCAGCCTACTCTTCGTCAGTTGGCGGGTTGCTGGTGGTGTACCAAACACGCTCCTCAGGGTCCTCTTCCTCTTCTTCTCTTGCAGCAGCTTCATTGGTGGGAACTGAAGTGGCTGGTGTGGAGGTATCTTCTTGTGAGGGCCTTGGAGTGAAGAGCCGAAGGTACTGTCGGGAGGTCATCCTTTTACGTGGCTTGACTCCGGAACTCTGAGGTTGAGTTGCCTCCCCAGGTGGAGTTGGGGTCGGCTCTTGTACTGGAACAAAGGGGCTCTCGCCGCAAGACTCATCTTCATTTGCTACATGATACCTTCGACGCAACTCATAGCGAAGCTTGCGGTTAACTCTGGTTAGTCGTTCCACCTCTTGAGTAGCATTTCCGTAGTCCCGATACAACCTATCGTGCATTACTTCCGTAGAGACAATGTGATTGGCCGTCTCCATCTCAGTCTCATCCTCTTCTTCGTCGTCACTTGGTGCTGGTACCGAAATGCTGGCGCCTCCATCGGTAACCTGGGGAATAAGACGGAAGGGGGAAAATAGGAAGATCTCATCGAAGTGATGTCGTAGGTGGAGAACTGCTTTTCTTGAGGCTTCCAGTCGGGCATCCGCATCACTTGGTCTGGGTGCTGTAAAGGTCTGATCCAGATCCGAAACTCTCACTGTGACCCATCCCATCCAAAAATGAGTCTTCCCGTGAACTTTGTAGGTCTTGGCATGGAAAGCAGGGAGGTCTTCCTGGGGCACGCCAAGGTATTCCAACATTCTCCATAACAGGGTAGCCCATCCTCCTAGCTGATGTGGGTCGGTCACAACGTTATATACCATCCTATACAAGTTTAGAGTTAGAGAGAATAAAGTTAGCCACACAAGGAAAACAAATGCAATAGAGGAGAATTTCAGAACTAAGAGCGATGAGGGTAAGGAATAAAAGCAATCTACTTATTAATTTTCAACATAGGGTTTACTTTTTAAATAGTTTGCTGGCCTGTCGACGAGGCGCAGCGGAAGCTCCTATCTAACGACCACCTGCAATTGGCTTCCTACGGTCAGCTCGGCTCTGATACCAAGCTGTCACGGACCCGGAATAGCATATGGTTAGGGGAACGCGAAGTCGCCAAGGACCGAAGGACTCGCCAACCCGGTGGCACGGTACCTGCGCCGTACGCACCAAGGTAGAGCGATCCGACACCCGCCACGTGCGAGCCGGCCGGAAGCGACCACTCTTCCCAAAACCACATACGATTCCGTAATCCGGTGAAGAGTCAGAGTCGTTCCCGAATCCTACCACGACAAGCAAGGTCGGAGGAGCCCGGCGATTCTACCCACACCCTAACCTAGCTCGGAAGCTAGTGGGTCGCTCGAAAGCCCGGTAGAACGCCCACACCCTGCCTGGCCGGCACTGCATCTCAGCCAGCGGGTCACTCAACCAACACCTGCTCGACTTAGTAGAAAATGGTACGGCCTCGATTCTTCACGGCATACCCATACACTTCATATCATTCACGCATTGTGCAGGGGCAGCCTGGATTAACAACTCGGATATCATCACAAAGCTCTACAATACGATATTACTTAATAACAGTCCACGATGGGACAACATATTACATCAGTCGGTTATCACCGGAAACATATCCGAGTACGGAGAAACTTAACAACAGCGGAAGCAAAATAAGTGAGTCCCACAGCGGCACAGTGACCGCTGAACAAAACACCAACTATCCCATTGTTCGAACACTACCGAGGAAACCAAGTTTAAGCATTGTCAAAGTAATCTTCGACCACCGGCTCACCTGCAAGCTCCAGGGATAACCTGGGTGAGTACGAATGTACTCGCAAGACTTATCCGTGCTTGATTAAATGTCCTACTCATACTAGTACAACCACAATTAAACATGAATGCTTCTCAGAGTAACAATAAACAAATTAAGAATATAACATTAAGAAGGTGAAGTAAAGAGTGACTAAGTAACAAATTAATTCAGGGTACAACCTATCACAACTATTTCACCCCGAGATCATATCAGACAATCCAAATCCATTATCCAGTTCATAATCGAATTCACAGTCAATTCCAATTACCAAGTTTTCAGCCATCAAGATAACTCAAATTTCTCAAATCCCATCAATCCATGGGAAAACACATTAGCATTTAATCTCTCGAAGCGTTACCGGAAGATACGACCACCTGCGCCCATATTGGGTGCATAATCATTTGGGGGTAGCGAGCCCCCAAAAGCAGGGAGGCTTACCCCAACTATGCCGCAGGGAAGATCTCCGCCTAACGTTCACGTGTTACAGGGACAATAACACTCTGGCGTATGGTTGATGTGGCGACAAAAACCTTCACACATCCCTGGGTCGCCGTCTCGACTGCTATTAACATCAACCGTACCCTTTGTGCACGCCCTCGGCACTCACAACTCACCTTATTAGTTTAAGTTGTTAGGGTACGAGGTTGATTTATAACCATAACTGACCACATCATGTCCCAATCCAAATCCAACACTCCTGACGAGAACATATCGTGAAACCCTAGCATGCTAGTCGTACGAACGATAATCATGATACATAACGTATAGCTCACAATTAAGTACAAGCAAATACACATACGACAACAGTAATAAGAATGCAACAAGCTCTGCTTGCCTGATCCGGGTTGTTCCTGTTCTTGCGAGGGGTCGTAAGCCTGGTGGTCTTCCTCTTCAGATTCTTTTATAAGCAATACGAAGAACCGGAAAAGAAACGATAAGAAAAATATTAAGGTTCGGCATGTATGCATGAGGA
This sequence comes from Stipa capillata, assembly GCA_019208055.1. Taxonomy (NCBI): domain Eukaryota; kingdom Viridiplantae; phylum Streptophyta; class Magnoliopsida; order Poales; family Poaceae; genus Stipa; species Stipa capillata. Next base: position 25,715 of record JAGXJF010001636.1, on the reverse strand, counting down.
TTAATGCAAGTAATTGAGCATTTAACAAATGTGCTGATGTTATGGGTGCAAGTTGGCGAGGGTTCGCAACTCGGGTTTGTGAAGGTTACATGATTGCCCTAACTGGCATATGTGTCTAAGGGTTATCTGATTATGAGCTAGGGTTTTAAAGTTGTTGCTTAGGTTGGGGTGTCATGCATCTCATTATGTACAGCTTGCAAGTGTTCAGGGGTATAAGACTAACGTAATTGGAATCATTCGGTTTGGAGCTACGAACATTGAGTTAGGGTTTATCGATGACAACGACGATAAGGGGGGCTAACCACATACATCCTACCATGCATGTGACCCTACTGGGATTTCAATGGTTTCATGTCGTAGACTATCTCACGAGGACTCCAAAAATGTAAAGATCGTCGAAATCGGAGCTAGGGTGAAGATTCTAGGGTTTACGGACTCTCGGACGTAGCAAACTTCCACCCTGAATATCACCCTGTGCATGTAACCAAAATAAATTTTTGATGCATCCAAGTTGTAGAGAATTTCACCAGCTTTCCAACCATATAAAATTTGTTCAATTTGGATTTACGGTTTAAAAGATATGAGCATTTGAAATTTGGGATAAAATCTAACCCTAACATCCTTTAACCTAATTGCTAGATCTACCCGAGGCTACCCCCTTCTCTCTCTGCTGCGCACATGCCACGGCTAAATCTACCCGAGAACCCACCCCAAACCTCACCCTCATAACCCGGACCTACTAACAGGTGGGGCCCCCGGGGTCAGTGCCGACTGGGCACCGGAATCCCAGTCGGCAGCCGACTGGGCACCCGGGACCAACCAGAGGAGGCCACTCGGCCTCCCACTCATCTCTCTCTCTCCCACTCGGATCCGACCGGAGAAGGCACTTGGGCGGCGGAGGCTCGCCGGAGCATCACCGGAAAAGGGCTCCCGAGCTCGGTTGAGCTCGGGGAGGACGGTAGGGTGACCAGGAGCTCACCCTGACGACGTTTTGGTGCTCGGGGAGGACCGAGGAGCACCGGAGAGGGCTGGCGACGGCGAGGAGTGGCGGGATGACTCGGTCGCGGTGAAGAGTGGTCTTGGAGCTCGGATCTGCAGGGAAAAAGGGGTAGGAGGGTTAGGGAAGGAGAAGGGAAGCTCGGGGAAGAAGAAATTGAGCTCGGGAGGCACTGAGGCAGTGATGATGCCTCGCCGGAGTTGAAGAAGCCGGCGGCGACTGGAGCAACGACGACAGGTTCTCTCGGGCGCAGATCTGAGCAGTGGAGGATAGAAATGAGCGAGGAGGAGAGCTAGGAAACTTGGGGAGGAAGCAGGGCTACCGGGGCTCACCGGAACACCGTAGATTTCTCACCGGAGATTGTCACCGGAGCTCGGGAAGGAGGGGATTTCTTCGGGGTTTGGGCGCTGGATCTAGGGTTTGGGCGGAGGGTGCGAGGAAGGGAGAAGGGAGCTGTCGGGAGGGAGCTTTTAAGGGGCGGCGGCGGCTCGGACAGGGGGCTCCGGGGAGTGGAGCACCGCCCACCATGGCCAGCGGCCGGCGGCGACGTGGAGGGAGGAACCCGACAAGCGGGCCCGGGGCGCGGCGGTGAGAGGGGAGCGCGCGCGGGATTGAGTGGGCCGAGGAGATGGGCCGCCCGAGGGAAAGGGGTTTCGGCCCAGGGGAGGATTAGGGTTTCTTTTTATTTTTCTTTTTATACATTCCAGTTTTATTCCCCATGACATTTTATGTACCAAATCAGCTCCCATTAACTTGAAATTTTTACAGGAGGTTCATAATATTATACTTGAGCTACTGTAGGAGTTTGAATCATTTTGGGACTGATTTGACCTAGGTTCCTATTCAAATTCGATTTAGGGTTTGGATTCGGATTCGAGCTAGAATTGAGTCCTAGACATGTCCACAATTTCTAGGAATTGGTCAGGGACTAGGGGTATCCCCTTTTAGGCTATTCATGGAGTCTTAGAACATTTCCTCTACTAGAGTTTGCTTCATTCGTCGAAACCCTAATTCCAGCATATTTAGGGTTTGGTGTTAGGGACGAGGATTCACCGGAAGGTTCGATGACTTCAACCACCCTTATCGACGATATTGTTAATTGAGTTACTTCAAATAAATTGATTGGTGTTTGCAACAATTATCCACCGAGGATGAGATATTAACATATTCTATAAAGTATATTCATATTACATCTAAGTTTAATTGAGGTGGGGGTGATGATGATGACATGTATGCATGGATGCAAATCAAAAACCTACTTATCGACTTTGGGTATTACAGCGGCAAACACCATCTTCAACACACTGAGTTTGGATGAATTTAACCAGGTTAGCACGCTTGAGGACACCAAGACCACATAGAACATGATCATGGAGATCCACAAGGGAACTTATTCTATCAAGGAGTCCAGCTCAACATTCTCACAAGCAAGCTCGACTGCTTCATCATGATGGAGAATAAGAGCGTGAATGAAATGTTCACCCGCCTCAAACACATTGTGAATGAGCTCAAGACCCTTGGGTGCCCAAAGATAAGCGACCACTTCGTCATCAAGAAGATGCTTTGAGCCCTCTCACCCAAGTACGAGTACTTGATGATGTTCATCCGTGAGAGAGATGACTTCAAGAAGTTGACTCCCACCGAGGTACTTGGAAGGATCATCTCTCATGAGATGGTGATCCAAGACAAGGAATAACTCGTGGCCTCCAATTCAAGCCTCAAAAAGAACATTGCTTTGAAGGTCAAGTACGTCTTCTAGGATGACTCGAGAGACGATGAAGAAGAAGAGGAACTTGATGAAAATGACATCTCTCTATTCGTGAGAAGATTCTCTAAGATGTTCAAGAAGTGCAGTGCAGACAAGTTTCACGGTAAAGGAAGAAGACATAAATACTCAAAAGACACAACGAAGAAGCTCACCAAGGGGGCATACTTCAAGTACAGCAAGATGGGACACTTCATCACCAATTATCCTGACAAGAAGGACAAGGAGTGCCATGGCACTACTGCAGATTGACCTTCTCCTGAACCCCCTCCACTGACGGGCACAAAAAGGTCCGTCGCTGCAGGGTAACACCGCCGACGGACACCAAAGAGCCCGTCAGCGGAGAAGGCAGCAAAGATAAACGTGAGGAGAACCACTGACGGGCGAAAAATCGACCCGTCAGTGGAGATGAACGTGAGGTGGCATAGATGACGCGTGAACTCCACTGACGGTCTCAATTTAAGTGCCCGTCAGTGGAGATTACAGATCCACTGACGGGCTCAGATGCGGCCCGTCAGTGTAAATGGGAACATATGACGTTGCATTTTACTGACGGGCCCTGGGAACCGGCCCGTCAGTAGAGACGTTGTCTTCACTGACGGTATAGATCCTCGTCCGTCAGTGGAGATTATTGCATGGTTGGCTGAAGATTCACTGACGGTCCCCTTTTACGCGACCGTCAGTGGTGATCTCGCCTATATAACCAGAGCGGGCCCTCGCTGCTGGCCAGTGCTCGCGCGCCCACTGGCCAGTAGCGAGTGCCGCCGTCGCCCCAGCTGCTGCCGCCGTCGCCGCCGCCCCCCCTTCCCCCTCCAACCCACCAACACTTCTCCCCTCTCCCCAACCCTCCTCCACATGCTCTAGAGAGACTAGATCTAGATCTAGATCTAGATCTAGATCACTCTCTCCCTCCTCCTCTCACTCTCCCTCTCTCTCACTCCTCTCACTCTCTCCCTCCTCCTCTCACTCTCCCTCTCTCCCTCCTCCTCATCTCTCACTCCTCCTCTCACTCTCACTCTCTCCATACATCTCTCCCTCCTCCTCTCACTCTCACTCTCTCCATACATCTCTCATTTCTAGCTCTCTCTCATCTCTCCCTCCTCCTCTCACTCTCACTCTCTCCATACATCTCTCATTTCTCACCAAAAAGATCGCTAGCGCTCGGTAATAATGCTCGCCAGTGTTCTTTTCATGTCGTATATGTATTTGATGTGGTTTTCGGTTATCGAACTGATTAGTTTCGTGTCGTAGGTGTTGATCGATGGATCGCAGTTGGATGTACGACAACCGGGCGACAGAGAGTTGGGCTATGGCTTTGAACGAGTTTCTTGATGTCGCCGAACGAGATATGAGGGCAAAAGGTGGCACGAAGATTTGCTGTCCATGTCGTGATTGCAAAAATTTGGTAATGTTCGATACGAGAGGGAGGGTGACGGTACACCTGGCGCTTAAGGGTTTCATGTCAGGCTATACACGTTGGACATGTCACGGCGAGGAGGAGGAAGATCAGGTGTTACAGCAAGCTGCCGAACACGGAGATGACGAAGAAGACGAGGGGAGCATCGAACCGGACGCCGAAGGAGAAACGGGAAACAATTTGGCCGATATGGTGCAGGACGTTCACATGGTGGAGCAGGTGGTGATAGATCCCGAGGATGAAAGAGAGGCTGCCAAGTTCTCGAGACTAGTTGAAGACTCACAAATCCCGCTGTATACCGGTTCCGATCCAGAGCACACGCGTCTGTCGGTCACGCTGGAACTTCTAAGGATCAAGGCAGCCCACAACTGTCCGGACGAAGGCTTCGATGAGACACTGGCTTTTCTTGCAAAAGTTTTTCCGAAAAACAACTTGCTGCCCACGAGCACCGAAGAAGCCAAGAAGGTTGTCTGCCCTCTTGGGTTAGAGGTGCAGAGGTTCCATGCGTGTCCGAATGACTGCTTTATTTACCGCAAGGAGCACGAGAAGCTGTACAAGTGTCCCACGTGCAACACGTCCAGATTCAAGAGGGGTAGAAAGCAAGCCGACGATGAGGACCCAGTGAAGAGTGGCGCTCCAGCAAAGGTTGTATGGTATTTTCCGGTCCTTCCCCGTTTGAATCGTTTATTCGCTAACAAGAAGGAGGCAAAGCTGCTACGTTGGCACGCCGAGGGGCGGAAAACTGATGATGGAGTGATGAGACACCCTGCCGATGCTTCGCAGTGGAGGGCAATCGACGCCCAATACGATGATTTCGGAAAAGATCCGAGGAATATCAGGTTCGGTATGAGTACGGACGGGATCAATCCATTCGGCAACATGAGCAGCAGACACAGCACTTGGCCCGTGGTTCTATGGATGTACAACCTTCCTCCATGGCTGTGCATGAAACGAAAGTACATACACCTCTGTATTCTCATACAAGGGCCGAAGCAACCTGGGAACGATCTAAACATGTATCAACAATTATTGTTCGAAGAACTAGCTACACTGTGGGAACCAGGGGCCCAGGTCTGGGACGCATACGAAGAAGAGTACTTCAATCTGAAAGCACTGTTGTTCACGACGGTCCAAGACTACCCCGCGTACGGATATTAGTCCTGCCAGTGTGTTCATGGGTACAAAGGATGTGTGAAGTGTTTGGAGTCTACTACAAGTTTACACCTAAAGGGATCCAAAAAAATCGTGTTCATGGGCCACCGAAGGTGGCTGAAACAGAACGACCCATGGAGGCAAGAGAAGGAATTGTTTGACAATACTGTTGAGGTCCGTTCGGCGCCTCGGGAGAAGACCGGGGTGGAAATCTATGACATCGTGAACACGATGCCCCCTGTTACGCCCGGTAAGACACAACCGTCTGTTCCCATGCAGGACGGCGTCTGGAAAGGAAATCCGTATTCTGGGATTTGCCTTACTGGAGATTCCTAAGCACACGTCACAGCATAGACGTCATGCATGTTGAAAAAAACGTGTGCGAGAGCTTGCTTGGTATCTTGCTCAACATTTCAGAAAAGACAAAAGATGGACCGAAGGCACGAGCTGACATGGAATTCTTGGGTATAAGAAAGAAGCTGTGGGCTACGAAGCGAACGACCAAGTTGGGGACGGGTGCAGTCAGAATCAAGACGGACTGTCTCCCTGCTTGTTACACTCTCAGCAAAAAAGAGATCGTTAGCTTTTTGGAGTGCCTCCAAGGTGTCAAAGTTTCTTCCGGTTACTCGGCAAACATCGGGAGAATAGTTGACATGAAGAGTCACCGTGTAATTGGTATGAAGTCTCATGACTGCCACGTGATGATTACGCAGATACTTCCTGTTGCAATCAGAGGTCTCATGGAGCCGGAGGTCCGCAAGACAGTCTTGAATCTGTGTAACTTCTTCAACACGATATCTCAGAAGTCGATCTCCGTTACGCGTTGCCACAAGCTGCAGGAGGAGATCATTGTCATACTGTGCGAACTTGAGATGTACTTCCCTCCAGCATTCTTCGATATCATGGTACATCTCATGATCCATATCGTCCCGGAGATACTGGATCTAGGTCCCGTGTTCCTACACAACATGTACCCGTTGGAAAGGTACAATGGGGTTGTGAAGCGCTACGTTCGTAACAGGTCACAACCAGAAGGTAGCATCATCCAAGGCTATGTTGCCGAAGAGTGTGTCGAGTTCTGCACTGATTACTTGGCTGATCAAAAGTCCATAGGTGTTCCTGTTTCACGGCACACGGGAAGGCTCGATGGTGAAGGCCATGCACGCGGACAAAGGCCTTTACATGTCTACAATTCAGTACCCAGTAGGTCAGATGACTATGACAGAGCACATCTCGTGGTCTTGCAACACCTGACGGTGGTGCATCCCTATCTTTGGATGCACATGGTAAAGCTTAAAAAGAAAACCCGAAGAAGGGAGAAGCGTGGCTCTCGAAAGAGCACAATGGAAAGTTCGCAACATGGCTTAAGAACTACTGGTATGAAAGGCCTCCGACAAATTTCGAAGAAGAGACGGTCAAAATGCTGTCACAAGAACCTGCGAGCAAGGTCCTGACATATCAAGCATACGATATCAACGGATACACATTCTATACGGAGGCTCAAGACAGGAAAAGCACGTATCAGAACAGTGGGGTGACGATGGAGGCTAAAACCGGTAACCGTAAGGACATATACTACGGTGTTATCGAAGAAATTTGGGAACTGGACTACACCGTCACGAAGATACCCATGTTTCGTGTCAGATGGGCGAAAAATATCCATATCGATGATGACAAACTCACTACCGTGACTCTACCTCCCCCGACATCTATTGAGTCAACACAGGTCAAAGCAATCAGTGCGAAAGATGAGCCATGGGTTCTAGCTAAACAAACCTCACAAGTCTTCTACATAAAAGACCCAAAGGCACAGAAGCGCCATGTCGTCAGAAAAGGGAAGAGGAGTATTGTCGGAGTCGATGGTGTTGTTGACGAAGAGGACTACGACCAATTCGACGACCCGGACTCCGAGCCAGAAGCCGTTGATAAACGCCCCATAAAAAGGAGAAAAGCTAGCAAGGATGCTGAGCCCTACGTCAGACGCAGTCACGCCGAAGGACTAACGTATACCACCAAGAAAATCACAATTCATGAGAAGATTTCCGAAGACGACAAAACCTAGCTATTTGTATGTGTGTGTACAAAAGTGTCTTGGTTTGAATGATTTCATGTAACGTGTGTACTTCTGTATGTGTAAATTGTGGATGAATTTGAAGTACTTACAAACCAATGTATAACCCAACTTCAATGAAATTATCTGAAATTTTAAGTATAGCCTCACGAGGTCATGTAATTACCCCATGCCAATTTTCAAAAAATTTTGACCACTTTTAGATTTAATAAAAATAAAAAACCAAAAAGACGCAAGCAAACATTTTAATTTCGACAAGCAAACGTTTGAATTATTGATATATTTTCTACATATGAGCTAAACCGATACAGACGTACGTAGATATGAATTTTTGTTCCATTTATATGCCTTCTTTAGGATAGTTGTAGCTCAAATCTGAAATATATGTAGTAAATAACTAGATATTCATTTAATGCGTAAAAAATAGCAAATGATTTCTAAAAAATGCCTAACTTTGATACGAACAATGTAATGTAGTACGTTACATGTACAAAAAGTTTGGAGCGTAGCTAAAAATGTTTTTTGAAAGGTTTTACACATGGTACCTCAAATTGGTATTTCAAAAAATAGAAAATTCAATTTATTACATAACAAGATGCAACATGATGAATTATTAACGTATAATATTGTAATATGAAGTTGTAGTCCAAATCTCAAGTTCAAATGATGAAAAATTTATCACGTGTACTTCAATCTTCATATTTCCCCTTCGAATGCTATGAAGTTTTCTCACAGATAGTTCAGTTACAAAGCAATGTATAATTGAACTTCCGCGAAATTGTCTGAAATTTTAAACATAGCCTCAGAAGGTCATATAATTACCCCATGCCAATTTTCAATTTTTTTTGACCACATTAAGATTTTATAAAAAATCAAAAACAAGAAAGGCGCATGCGAACGTTTGAATTTCTCGAAGCAAACGTTTGAATTATTGATATATTTTCTAGATACGAGCTAAAACGATAGATAGGTACGTAGATATGAATTTTCCTTCAATTTAGAGGCCTTCTTTAAGATAGTTGTAGTTCAAATCTGAAATATACCGAGTAAATAACTAGATATTAATTTAATGCCTGAAAAATAACAAATCATTTCAGAAAAATGCTGAACTTTGACACTAACCCAAAAGGGTAAAAGCCCTAAACCAAAAATACAAAAACACCCATAGCATATAGAAATAACCCTAAGATAAACCTAAAAGAAAAACATCCAGCACAAAAAGAAAATAAAAAACATCCTCCACTGACGGGCAAACACGTGGGGCCCGTCAGTGGTACTAACCACCACTGACGGCCGAACCCGTGGGGCCTGTCAGTGGTGGTTAGTACCACTGACGGGCAAACCAGTTGTGACCGTCAGTGGTAACATCCAGCGCTGGTACCGCACATCTTTAGTCCCACCTCGCCGAGCGAAGTGCGCGCGCACCAGCTTAAAAGGGGTGCTGCGCCCAGGGCTCTCGAACTCCTTATAACCTGCACTGATACTTCGACCGAGCCGCCACTGGTCCCTTGTGCGGCTTGGGCTCGTGTGCCCGGGCGCTGTGCTCGGGATAGGCCTCTGGCTGGACCCTTGCGCGGCCTGGGCTCGTGGGCCTTTGAGCTGTGCTCGGGATAAGCTGGTGCGCTCAACAATTTTTTTTAATAATATACACAAGCAAACCTCCACCGAGGGGCACCGAAATTTCACCAAGTGTTAGGCTGACTGCCTCTCTGCTAGCCCGTCAGTGGTGGTTAGTACCACTGACGGGCAAACCAGTTGTGCCCGTCAGTGGTAACATACAGCGCTGGTACCGCACAACTTTACTCCCACCTCGCCGAGCGAAGTGCACGCGCACCAGCTTAAAAGGGGTGCTGCGCCCAGGGATTTCGAATTCCTTATAACCTGCACTGATACTTCGATCGAGCCGCCGCTGGTCCCTTGCGCGGCTTGGGCTCGTGGGCCTGGGCGCTGTGCTCAGGATAGGCCTCTGGCTGGTCCCTTGCGCGGCCCGGGCTCGTGGGCCTTTGAGCTGTGCTCGGGATAAGCTGGTGCACGCTCGAAATTTTTTTTAATAAACAACATATACACAAGCAAACCTCCACCGAGGGGCACCGAAATTTCACCAAGTGTTAGGCTGACAGCCGCTCTGCTGACGGGCGAGCAAAGTTTGCCCGTCAGCAGTGGTGTAACCCTAACCGTCCCATCTCAAGTACCACTGACGGGCTCGCTAGGGTTGCCCGTCAGTGGAGGTTCCTCTGCACTGACAGGTCTGTAGTTACTGACGGGCTCCTATAGGGGGACCGTCAGTGGTACTCTAGTTATTATATAAGCCATGCGCGGGACTTGGCGAAATTTTTGCCAAGTCCCGCGCGTTCAAAAGAACCAGCAGTGAGACCCGACGGTTCGCACGACGCCGCCAGGCTGCCGCCGCCGCCCCCGACGCACCGTCCGCTCCCTCGGCCGGCCCGCGCCGCCGCCTCCTCCATTCGCCGCCCCCGAAGTCCCCGACGCCGCCTCCTCCATTCTCCGCCCCCGAAGTCCCCGCGCCGCCGCCTCCTCCATTCTCCGCCCCCGAAGCCTCCTCCGGCCTCCGTCTCCGGTCTCCATCGAAGGTAGGGTTATTTGCATGTATCACGGTACAAGATAGCCTAATGCTCTCGTTTCTGCTCGTGTTGTAGGATTTCTCTTTGCGCGCCTTCGTCGGAAAGCATAGTTTATTCATTCATTGTTAGGTTTTTTGTGTTCTGTGGATCATTGCCAGAGAAGCCTGCATTTGTGGCACCTTTGTGTTTCTTTTATATTTAGTCCCAGCTATGGATCCTATATATCAGCGATGATAGATCTAATTTCTTCAGTACGTAACTCCTAGTTTTTGTATATGTTCTCTGTTGTGATTGAAGGAGAATTTCATTGGTGTTATTGAAGTAGAATGTGGAATTGCTGTACTCATTTGTTAGGTTATGAAACTTTGCTGATACCTGTTCCTATTTGGTTATGCTAATACATGCTTTTTCATTACTTACAGTGGCAAACTATAAGAAACTGGTTTGCCATTTAGAATGCTTATACCTACATGCATGCATACCGGAATTCTATATCTACCTTGAGATATAGAATTCAGAGGTTTAATCAAGAAGAATATGCAATATGCTTTTGAATCTTTATTGCTTGTTGATAAATCATGGTCCTAAAATGGTGGGCAGAGCATTGGAGCTTCGTTGTGAACATTACTGAAGAAAAGCGTAGAATATGTTCCTTTGTGTTTAGGTGGGAGCTCTGGTAAAAGTCCATGTTCTCTATATGGTGTTACCTGGGGACAAATTGATATAACTTGGTTATAAGATCACAGATGTTAAAACTATTTTAGTATGGGTTGCTATTAATCTGAAAAAAAAGTATGTGTTGGTATTCTTTCTGGCTGGTTTGATATACATAATAAGATGTTAGAATTAAATATTGTCATAGCATTTGTGCTATTCTTTTTCTTCAGTTTTACAATGGCGGCCAGTAGTACTCCCGCTGGGTCCCCGACCCGAGCAGTAGAGACAGTTGACGACAGCACGGCCCCCCTCGTCGTGGCCGCACCGATCGATGCACCGGCCCTGGAAGGACCCACGCAAGGTGCCTCCGAGGCGGCCAAGGAACCTGCCCTCGAGCTGGCTGAGGATCAACCTCTCTTACTGGCCATAACAGCTGATCAAGACCAAGCTTCCTCGGAGTCCAGCTCTGGCTCCGCCTCCGGGTCAAGTTCCGAAGGGGACGAGGCGCGTGAGGAGGAGGTACCGACTCCAGCCCCGACCAGGTCTCTGAATAGGAGGAAAGGCAACCAGTTGCCGGACAAGACGTATGTCATCACCCGTGTCGACGACGTCAAAGACATCCCGGCGAGTCCACATAAGGCCGCTAAGACCTTTAGCAACGCCTGCGGGTGCTTAGTGCGCGAACAAGTGAAGATTACCTGCAAAGAGTTCAGCCAGTTGACGCAGTCCACGAAAGATACTCTCTTGAGGAAACTGTGGGACAAGTATCAGATACCTACAGCCGACAAGGAAAGAGTCGAAGCGCAAGCCCTCAAAATCATGGCTAGGGCTCTGAAGACTTGGTGATACGACGCACAGAAAGTCGTAGACGAGGATTGGGACACGAAGATTAGTAAAAGATGGTCGAAGATACAGAAGGAAGACTGGGACGAATTCGTTGCTCAAATAAGGAGCCCAGAATTCCAGGAGAAGAGCCGGTGGGGGAAAGAGCTTCGCAGGAAGAACACCTTAGACCACAAGCTCGGCAGCCGTGGATATCTGGGGAAGAGACCAAAGAGGGCCAAAGAGGACGAGAAATTAGCCGCGGCTGGGAAAGCACCTCCTTTCGCGCATCTCAGGGAGCCGCGCGCTAGGGAGTACATGAGGGCGCACACAAGGTCTGACCCTGTGACGGGGTCACCAATTTATGAGTCCGAGGAACTGTAGGTGGTGGCCGACCGGCTGGTAACGACTCAACCAAGTCTCTTTTCGTACTTCATTACGTTGCATCCAAATACGCTGTCTTCTCATCACGTAATTTAACTTGCAGGCCGAACTGAGCCAGCAGCCTGGAAGCTCGCAGGACTCCGTCACGAGCTTCCCAAGATGGAACGACGATCTGGCGAAGGCCCGACAGAAACCGGAGCATCGGGGCCGTGTAGTAGGCGTCGGGGATGGCGTTAAATGGGATAAGGTATTTCCCCGAAACCCCGAGGGGAGCCGCCGCCCCCGGAGAGACAGCCAGGAGTTCATGGACAATCTGCGGGAGCAAATGCGCGAGATTGCCGAGCAGACGTGGCTACGTATGCAGGTGGCCGCAGCGCAAGGCCAGCAGAGCGTGCCTCCCGCTAACCAGCCTCTAGGATGGAGCAGCTGCGCATCCACCTCGGACGGCGGCCCCTACTCGGTGAATCCCGTCGACAGCATCACCGTAAGTCTCGTCCGCTAAACGTGTCGTTATAGTACGAGCTGTTCTCATTTTCCTGACTCCAGTGCGGACGGCACGTCTATCCTCTGTTTCGCAGGAAGCCACCAGATGCACACTCACGGTGCAGATTCCTGGCATGAAGGTCCCGGTGGCGCACGGCCAGGTTTTCCCAACGGCGGAGGGGGCAGTCCTGCACTGTGTTCCTATGCGGGAGCACCACGCGAAGGTCCAGGTCGACCTCGTCCTCAATGACTACAGCGAGGTGTTAGTCCCTGTCCCCCCCGAAGAGGAGCTGACGAAGCTAGGGCGGTGCAGAAACTGCTTCATCCAGTGGCCGAAGAGCCAGATCACTATAACCGCGGCGGCCTCTCCTCGCATGGGCCCCTCGTCCAACAACCCCTCTCTATCAATCGGACGATCTCCGTTGGGGCTCAGCCAATCACCCCCGTCCTTTAAAGACCTGGAGGACCATCTTGTCGGGGACCAGCACATGTCACCGATTTTGCGGTCCCCGCCCTCCGAGGTTCAAGGCGACCCCCTGGATCAACCGAGGGGGAAGATTTTCTCTCCCGCCACGCTAGCTGGGACGCTGGAAGCAGCGTTGGCGGCAGGCATGAGCCCGAAGCCAGTACACCAGAGGAAGAAAAGCAAAAAGAGACAGGCCGGCACCGGCGAGAAGGAAAGAAAGGAGCAGAGGCAGAAAACCTTATCCTTCTCAACATCGTCAGTAGAATTATCTACACGGAGCAAGGGCCTCTGGCGATATCATTACGAACCAGGTCAGGACTTGCTCCCACAGGATGAGCTGGACAATCTGTCGGAGGACATGAAGACGCTGCATGAAGATTACCTGAAGATGTCCAGAGATCCTGGTACATTCTGCCAATATTGGAAGGTGAAGGTGCCAAAGGAATACAATTTTTTCATGCAACATGACCAAGACACCTTCGACATCAACTTTGAAGACCTATTCCACATGTACAACCTCTATAGGCTCGACACCACCATGATCAGGCTATGGGCTCTGTACCAAGCCCAAGAGTGCAGACGTCTTCGGGACTCCCATATTGGCATAGTCGATCCGATATGCATGAACGAAGGCTATGCCGGGACCCCAGAGGGTCAAGGATTTCTTCAAGAATACCTGTCGAATGCATTCGTGGTTCATAAGGACAAGGACTGCATACTAGCCCCCTATAACCCTCCGTAAGTACTAAACTTAGCACCGTGGAGTTTATTTTTGTTTTTTACGTACGTATCTTCGCCTGCTTACGTTCAGTTGTTCACATTTACGCAGCGACCACTGGGTCCTAATTGCGATCGTTCCAAGCTGGGCCAAGGCTTTTTTACTTTGACTCCTCGTCGAACAAGACAGCGGACTTCACAAATATAACTAAGATTCTGGATGCAGTCTTTTTCAGAGCCAAGTTCTCGGGCCATCAAAAAATACCTGTGAAAGCGAAAAAATTGGTACACCATTACAAGTTCCCTTGCAGAGTTCAGCCGGAAGGTTCCGTGACATGTGGGTACTACACCTGTGCCCATATGGACCTATTTGTCCGGTGCAAGAACAAGCATTGGAAAGATATGAAAGAACTGAAGGCTTGGAGCGAGCTGGGAAGTCATATGTACGACTGGCGACAGGACTTTGCTCGGATCCAAAAAGTCTTCGCCAGACTCATCAACCTTGAAGTCATCAATCCGATGGGTGAATTCTACGCCGGCCCCCAATTTCCGAAGCCAAACTTAAGCGGGAATCATAGAATCGTTGTTTCTGTAATTGAATAAACAATTGTTTCATACTTGTGACCGTCGTTGGAGTGTACATACTATATATGTGATTATAAATGTTATGCGATTAAGAGATTTGACTCTGTGAATGAATAGTTCGTATAGCCTGTGATTAGGAATAATGTAATACTATAGTCTATTATTATGAATAATCTAAGTGTGATTATGAGCTAACACAGATCCATTTCGGTTAGCAGGAATGCATACCTCTACTGACGGGCACTTACGGACAGCCCGTCAGTGGAGTTTAACCTCTACTGACGGGCTTTCATTACGCGCCCGTCAGTACTGATAGAACTAGGAGCCCGTCGACATATCTCTACTGACGGTCACTTACGGACAGCCCGTCAGTGAAGATATACCTATACTGACGGTCATTTATTACGCGCCCGTCAGTACTGATACAACCAGGTGCCCGTCGGTTAGCAGGAATACATATCTCCTCTGACGGTCCCTGTGTGACCGTCAGTAGAAATTAACAGTACTGACGGACCGTATGACCGTCAGTGGAGTTACCCCCTCCACTGACATTTCCAGGGTGACGGGCCCCCTGTCCGTCAGTAGAGGGGGTTTGGGCGACCGTCAGTAGTGACCTGTTCTGCAGTAGTGTGGGAAGGCAAGTTTTTCAAGAGGAACCACTACAATGCCCAAGCCATGTTGGCGAGGGATGGGATTCCGATGACTCAAAGCTCCAAATCTGACTCCAATGATGGTGTCGCTGGTCTTGCCATGGCAAGTCCAAGATCCGCCAAGTCTCTCTTGACCATTCAAACAACGATGTGGCACCTATTTGTCTTATGACAAAGGGGTCTGTTGGATCAGTGACTTCCGACAGAGGGGGGGATGTCCATTTCAATTTTTTCTTCTCAAAACAAGAGCATAAAGTTACTGATGAGTAAGTATATCCAAGTCAAAGAATGCATGGAAAGCAATCGACAAATGCAGTGAAAAACAGACAAGCAAACACTAGATAGATCAGAACTTCTGAAATAAATATATCGGACGTTCTGATATTACAGGAAGTTCCAAATTGACTCTAATTTTGAACTCTCTAGAAAATCAGAATATCCAACTTTTGGATCAAAATTTCCGAAGTAGAAAATCAGACGTTTTGAAATTGGCAAAAACATTTAACTGTTGCTCAAAGAAATGTGTGCTGATTTTGGTCTACTCAGTGGAATTGAGTGAAATTTGACATAGTGGTAGAGGAGGGGATTAAGGAGCTAGTCGAATTGGAATCATGTCAAAATACGATCTGTGCCTCAAGTAATCCTTGATTTACTATCAGCTGTATCAAAACCAACTAAGAAGCAATTTTGGGAGAAAAAGGTAGCTTGTGAGAAATATTGATATGAGATCAATATGGGATAATCTCACTTGTCCTAACAACCTACTCCAAGCCCCAAACCACCGGATTAAAGCCTCTAAGAGAATGAAACTTGAAAACCCCAAAAGCTTGCGTTTCCTTCGATAAAAACTCAAAATTGAGAGGGAGATAAGAGATTCTTTGCACTACCGCAGATTGACCCTCTCCTGGAGGACCTCCACTGATGGGCACCGAAAGGACCGTCATTGGAGAGGATAATCACTGACGGACACGTACGAGACCATCAGTGGAGGAGACTGCCAGGCCACAGGCGAGGACCTCCACTGATGGGCACATAAGTAGCCCGTCAGCGAAGCTGAAAACATGGTGCCAGAAATTGGTACAGATGACGTGATCTCTCCGCTGACGGGCTCCACTTAAGAGTCCGTCAGTGGTGATTGGGCCTCTACTGACGGGCGCATCGCATGTTCGTCAGCGTTGGTTGTTCGCGGGATGACGGTCGTATCACTGATGTGCCCTTTTCGTGGGCCCGTCAGTGCTAACTTCTCCTATATAAAGCAGAGGCGGCGCTGGCTACTGGCCAGTGCTCACGCGCCCACTGGCCAGCAGCGAGCGCCACCACCCGCATGAACCCGTTGCGCCGCCGCCGCCGCCCCCACCCCACATTCAAACCCTCCTATCTCCCCAACCCCCTCCTCCTCTCCCTCCTTCCTCCTCTCCCTCCTTCCTTCCCACACTAGATCTAGATCTAGAGATCATGCTAGATCTCTTTAATTTCCCAAAACCCTCCCATTTCTTTTAGATTTCTTGACCCATCTCTAGATCTCTCTTTTGAACCCAACAAAATTTCTCATCTCTCCCTCCTCCTCTCACTCTCTCCATAGATCTCTCTTCCCTCCATGAAGTTCCATTCACTCGCCGAAAAGATCGCTAGCGCTCGGTAATAATACTCTTTTAATTTGGATGAATGAGATACGCTCGCCGAGGCCTAGTGTTTATTTTTTCGAACTGATTAGTTTCGTGTCGTAGGAATTGATCGATGGATCGCAGTTGGATGTACGATAACCGGGCGACAGAGAGTTGGGCTACGACTTTGAATGAGTTTCTTGATGTCGCGGAGCAAGATACGAGAAGAAAAGGTGGCACAAAGATTTGTTGTCTGTGTCGCGATTGCAAAAATTTGGTAGTGTTCGATACGAGAGGGAGGGTGACGGTACACCTGGCGCTTAAGGGTTTCATGCCAGGTTATACACGTTGGATATGTCACGGTGAGGAGGAGGAAGATCAAGTGTTACAGCAAGATGCCAACGAAGAAGACGAGGGGAGTTTCGAATCTGACCCCGAAGAAGAAATGGGGAACAATTTGGCCGATATGGTGCAGGACGTTCACATGGTGAAGCAGGTCGTGCTAGATCCTGAGAATGAAAGAGAGGCTGCTAAGTTCACGAGACTAGTTGAAGACTCGCAAACCCCGTTGTATACCGATTTCGATCCAGAACACACGCATCTGTCAGTCACGCTGGAACTTCTAAGGATCAAGGCAGCCCACAACTGTCCGGACGAAGGCTTCGATGAGACATTGGTTTTTCTTGCAAAAGTTTTTCCAAAAACAACTTGCTGCCTACGAGCACCGAAGAAGCCAAGAAGGTTGCCTACCCTCTTGGGTTAGAGGTGCAGAGGTTCCATGCGTGTCCGAATGACTGCTTTATTTACCGCAAGGAGCACGAGAAGCTGTACAAGTGTCCCACGTGCAACACGTCCAGATTCAAGAGGGGTAGAAACCAAGCCAATGATGAGGACCCAGTGACGAGTGGCGCTCCAGCGAAGGTTGTATGGTATCTTCCGGTCCTTCCCCGTTTGAATCGTTTATTCGCTAACAAGAAGGAGGCAAAGCTGCTATGTTGGCACGCCGAGGGGCGAAAAACTGATGATGGAGTGATGAGACACCCTGCTGATGCTTCGCAGTGGAGGGCAATCAACGCCCAATACGATGATTTCAGAAAAGATCCGAGGAATATCAGGTTTGGTATGAGTACGGACGGGATCAATCCATTCGGCAACATGAGTAGTAGACACAGCACTTGGCCCGTGGTTCTATGGATGTACAACCTTCCTCCATGGCTGTGCATGAAACGAAAGTATATACACCTCTCTATTCTCATACAAGGGCCGAAGCAACCTGGGAATGATCTGAACATGTATCAACAATTATTGTTTGAAGAACTAGCTACACTGTGGGAACCAGGGGCCCAGGTCTGGGACGCATACGAAGAAGGGTACTTCAATCTGAAAGCGCTATTGTTCATGACGGTCCAAGACTATCCCGCGTACGGATATTAGTCCTGCCAGTGTGTTCATGGGTACAAAGGATGTGTGAAGTGTTTGGAGTCTACTACAAGTTTACACCTAAAGGGATCCAAAAAAATCGTGTTCATGGGCCACTGAAGGTGGCTGAAACAGAACGACCCATGGAGGCAAGAGAAGGAATTGTTTGACAATACTGTTGAGGTCCGTTCGGCACCTCGGGAGAAGACCGGGGTGGAAATCTATGACGTCGTGAACACAATGCCCGCTGTTACGTCGGGTAAGACACAACCGTCTGTTCCCATGTAGGACGGCGTCTGGAAAAGGAAATCCGTATTCTAGGATTTGCCTTACTGGAGATTCCTAAGCACACATCACAGCATAGACGTCATGCATGTCGAAAAAAAACGTGTGCGAGAGCTTGCTTGGTATCCTGCTCAACATTTCAGAAAAGACAAAAGATGGACCGAACGCACGAGCTGACATGGAATTCTTGGGTATAAGAAAGAAGCTGTGGGCTATGAAGCGAACGACCAAGTTGGGGACGGGTGCAGTTAGAATCAAGACGGACTGTCTCGCTGCTTGTTACACTCTCAGCAAAAAAGAGATCGTTAGCTTTTTGGAGTGCCTCCAAGGTGTCAAAGTTTTTTTCGGTTAGTCGGCAAACATCGGGAGAATAGTTGACATGAAGAGTCGCCGAGTAATTGGTATGAAGTCTCATGACTGTCATGTGATGATCACGCAGATACTTCCTGTTGCAATTAGAGGTCTCATGGAGCCGGAGGTCCGCAAGACAGTCTTGAATCTTTGTAACTTTTTCAACACGATATCTCAGAAGTCGATCTCCGTTACGCGTTGCCATAAGCTGCAGGAGGAGATCATTGTCATACTGTGTGAACTTGAGATGTAATTCCCTCCAGCATTCTTCGATATCATGGTACATCTCATAATCCATATTGTCCCGAAGATACTGGACCTAGGTCCCGTGTTCCTACACAATATGTACCCATTGGAAAGATACAATGGGGTTGTGAAGCGCTACGTTCGTAACAGGTCACAACCAGAAGGTAGCATCATCCAAGGCTATGTTGCCGAAGAGTGTGTCGAGTTCTGCACTGATTACTTGGCTGATCAAAAGTCCATAGGTGTTCCTGTTTCACGGCACACGGGTAGGCTCGATGGTGAAGGCCATGAACGCGGACAAAAGCCTTTACATGTCTATAATTCAGTACCGAATAGGTCAAATGACTATGACAGAGCACATCTCATGGCCTTGCAACACCTGACGGTGGTGCGTCCCTATCTTTGGATGCACATGGTAAAGCTTAAAAAAGAAAACCCGAAGAAGGGAGAAGCGTGGCTCTCGAAAGAGCACAATGGAAAGTTCGCAAAATGGCTAAAGAACTACTGGTATGAAAGGCCTCCGACAAATTTTGAAGAAGAGACGGTCAAAATGTTGTCACAAGAACCTGCGAGCAAGGTCCTGACATTTCAAGCATATGATATCAATGGATACACATTCTATACGGAGGCTCAAGACAGGTACGTATCAGAACAGTGGGGTGATGATGGAGGCTAAAACCGGTAACCGTAAGGACATATACTACGGTGTTATCGAAGAAATTTGGGAACTGGACTACACCGTCACAAAGATTCCCATGTTTCGTGTCAGATGGGCGAAAAATATCCGGGTAGGTTGCGGGTATTATTCCGGGTACAATTTGGTGGTGTGAGTGTGATGTTTGTAGGTTGCAGCTCTACATTTTTACCCTTTTTTAAGAAGGGAGAAAAAGATTTGTGGTATTGTGCAGCCAAATAGCCAATTATGATATTTTGGTTCCACGAGACCAATGAGAAGGCCCCCATCATCGTCCTCTCTCTGTTATTGATCTTCGTTTTGCATGTGGCACGTCTTCTTTTTATGTGATATGACAATGGAAGTATCAGCAGAGGACTACGTCCAAGTAAGAAGACAGTTTAGTTTGCTTCCTAGTTCTTCTCTCTAATTTATAACAATTTTGTAGAATGCCATGTATACACTATTTTGTGCCTATTTTGTTCCTATGGATTGTTTTATGGTGAGCTAACGAGTGGTAACTCATATGAATTGGCAATAATCAGTAAGATGTGGAAAGTTTTCCTGGTTGGTTATACAAAGTTCATTTATATGTCTACTGATAATAGGAAGTGAGGGCTCTCTTGGGAAGATAGGAATATCAGAAAGGCAAAGTAGCTGACATATGTATGATCTGTTGTGTTTGTTAAAGCATGCTATTGTTTTTCTTCAGTTTTAAAATGGCCGCCAGTAGTACTCCCGCTGGGTCCCCGACCCGAGCACTAGAGCCCGTTGATGACAGCACGGCCCCCCTCGTCGTGGCCGCACCGATCGATGCACCGACCCTGGAGGCACCCAAGCAAGTTGCCTCCGAGGCGGCCAAGGAACCTGCCCTCGAGCTGGCCGAGGATCAACCTCTCTTAGCGGCCATCACAGCTGGACAAGAGCAACCTGCCTCGGAGTCCAGCTCTGGCTCTGCCTCCGAGTCAAGTTCTGAAGGGGACGAGGCGCGTGAGGAGGAGGTACCGACTCCAGCCCCGACCAGGTCTCTGAAAAGGAGGAAAGGCAACCAGTTGCCGGACAAGACGTATGTCATCACCCGTGTCGACGACGTCAAAGACATTCCAGCGAGTCCACATAAGGCCGCTAAGACCTTTAGCAACGCCTGCGGGTGCTTAGTACGCGAACAAGTTAAGATTACATGCAAAGAGTTCAGCCAGTTGACTCAGTCCACAAAAGATACTCTCTTGAAGAAACTGTGGGACAAGTACCAGATTCCTGCAGCCGACAAGGAAAGAGTCGAAGCGCAAGCCCTGAAAATCATGGCTAGGGCTCTGAAGACTTGGCGATACGACGCACAGAAAGTCGTAGACGAGGATTGGGAAACCAAAATTAGTAAAAGATGGTCCAAGATACAAAAGGAAGACTGGGACGAATTCGTTGCTCAAATAAGGAGCCCAGAATTCCAGGAGAAGAGCCGCTGGGGGAAAGAGCTTCGTAAGAAGAACACATTAGACCACAAGCTCGGCAGCCGTGGATACCTGGGGAAGAGACCGAAGTGGGCCAGAGAGGACGAAAAATTAGCCGCGGCTAGGGAAAGCACCTCCTTTCGCGCATCTCAGGGAGCCACGCGCTAGGGAGTACATGAGGGCGCACACAAGGTCTGACCCTGTGACGGGGTCACCAATTTATGAGTCCGAGGAACTGCAAGTGGTGGCCGACCGGCTGGTAACGACTCAACCCAGTCTCTTTTCGTACTTAATTACGTTGCATCCAAATACGCTGTCTTCTCATCAAGTAATTTAACTTTCAGACAGAACTGAGCCAGCAGCCTGGAAGCTCGCAGGACTCCGTCACGAGCTTCCCAAGATGGAACGACGATCTGGACGAAGGCCCGACAGAAACCGGAGCATCGGGGCCGTGTAGTAGGCGTCGGGGATGGCGTTAAATGGGACAAGGTATTCCCCGAAACCCCGAGGGTCGCCGCCGCCCCCGGAGAGATAGCCAGGAGTTTATGGACAATCTGCGGGAGCAAATGCGGGAGATTGCCGAGCAGACGTGGCTACGTATGCAAGTGGCCGCAGCGCAAGGCCAGCAGAGCATGCTTCCCGTTAACCAGCCTGTAGGATGGAGTAGCTGCGCATCCACCTCGGACGGCGGCCCCTACTCGGTGAATCCCGTCGACAGCATCACCGTAAGTCTCGTCCGCTAAACGAGTCGTTATAGTACAAGCTGATCTCATTGTCCTGACTCCAGTGCGGACGGCACGTCTATCCTCTGTTTCGCAGGAAGCCACTAGATGCACACTACGGTGCAGATTCCTGGCATGAAGGTCCCAGTGGCGTAAGGCTAGGTTTTCCCAACACCGGAGGGGGCAATCCTGCACTGTGTTCCTATGCGGGAGCACCATGCGAAGGTGCAGGTGGACCTCGTCCTCAACGACTACAGTGAGGTGTTAGTCCCTGTCCCCCCCGAAGAGGAGCTGACGAAAGCTAGGGCAGTGCAAAAACTGCTTCATCCAGTGGCCGAAGAGCTAGATTACTATAACCGCGGCGGCCTCTCCTCGCACGGGCCCCTCGTCCAACAACCCCTCTCCATCAATCGGACGATCTCCGTTGGGGCTCAGCCAATCACCTCCGTCCTTTAAAGACCTGGAAGACCATCTTGTCGGGGACCAGCACATGTCACCAATTTTGCGGTCCCCGGAAGTGTCGGAAAGGCCCTCCGAGGTTCAAGGCGACCCCCTGGATCAACGGAGGGGGAAGATTTTCTCTCCCGCCACACTAGCTGGGACGCTGGAAGCAGCGTTGGCGGCAGGCAAGAGCCCGGAGCCGGTACAGCAGAGGAGGAAAAGCAAAAAGAGACGGGCCGGCACCGGCGAGAAGGAAAGAAAGGAGCAGATGCAGAAATCCTTATCCTTCTCAACATCATCATCCAAATTATCTACACGGAGCATGGGTCTCTGGCGAGATGTTTACTTACCAGGTTAGGACATGCTCCCACAGGATGAGCTGGACAATCTGTCGGAGGACATGAAGACGCTGCATGAAGATTACCTAAAGATGTCCAGAGATCCTGATACATTCTGCCAATATTGGAAGGTGAAGGTGCCAAGGGAGTACAATTTCTTCATGCAAAATGACCAAGACACCTTCGACATCAACTTTGAAGACCTATTCAACATGTACAACCTCTATAGGCTCGACACCACGATGATCAGGCTATGGGATCTCTACCAAGCCCAAGAGTGCAGATGTCTTCAGGATTCCAATATTGGCATAGTCGATCCGATATGCATGAACGAATGCTATGCCGGGACCCCGGACGGTCGAGGATTTCTTGAAGAATACCTGTCGCATGCATTCGTGGTTCATAAGGACAAGGAGTACATACTAGCCCCCTACAACCCTTCGTAAGTCCTAAACTTAGCACCGTGGAGTTTTTTTTTGTTTTTTACGTACGTATCTCCGCCTGCTTACGTTCATTTGTTCACATTTACGCAGCGACCACTGGGTCCTAATTGTGATCGTTCCAAGCTGGGCCAAGGCTTTTTACTTTGACTCCTCATCGAAAAAGACAGCGGACTTCAGCAATATAACTAAGATTTTGGATACAGCTTTCTTCAGAGCCAAGTTCTCGGGGCATACTAAAATACCTGTAAAAGCAACAAAAATGGTACACCATTACAAGTTCCCTTGCAGAGTTCAGCCAAAAATAGCGTGACATGTGGGATACTACACCTGCGCCCCTATGGACCTCTTTGTCCGGTACAAGAACAAGCATTGGAAAGATATGAAAGAACTGAAGGCTTGGAGCGAGCTAGGAAGTCAGATGTACGACTGGCGACAGGACTTTGCTCGCATCCAAAAAGTCTTCGCCAGACTCATCAACCTTGAAGTCATCAATCCGATGGGTGAATTCTACGCCGGCCCCCAATTTCCGAAGCCAAACTTAAGCGGGCATCAATAGAATCGTTGTTTCTGTAATTGAAGAACAATTGTTTCATACTTGTGACCGTCGTTGGAGTGTACATACTATATATGTGATTACGAATGTCTTAAGTGCCAACCGTTATGTGATTATAAATGTGTTATGTGATTATGAGATTTGACCCTGTGAATGAATAGTTGGTATAGCCTGTGATTAGGAATAATGTAATGCTATAGCCTATTATTATGAATAATCTAACTGTGATTATGAGTTAACACAAAGCCTTTTCGGTTAGTAGGAATACAGATCTCTACTGACGGGCACTTACGGAACGCCCGTCAGTGGAGTAAAACCTCTACTGACGGGCTTTTATGATGCGCCCGTCAGTAGTGCCACAACCAAGTGCCTCCGATTGGGGGTCTCCTCTGACGGGCCCTATGCGCCCGTCAGTAGTAACAAACACTACTGACGGTCCGTCTGACCGTCAGTGGAGTGACACGCTCCACTGACATTTCCAGGGTGACGGGCCCCCTGTCCGTCAGTAGAGGGTGTTTCGCGACCGTCAGTGGTGACCTGTTCTGCTGTAGTGTTGGGTATGCTAGGATGGAACCAAATGAGAGATGATCTTTTCATCGCTAGCTTGCCATACCCAAGAGAGATCAATGGGTAAGAAAAGAAAACAAAAATCAAAACAAGTTGAGAAGGGGAAAACTCAAGAACACAAGAGATACAGAGAAATCTTGTTGTATTGCATTTTCTTGGATTTTCTTGGAGTCTACAAGCCTCTCAACTAGGCCAAGGCTTTCTATTGAGCAGTTATTACAAAGGAGTCTTTCTCTCCCCAAAAGGGCTTCTCTCACAAAGCTTGTTCCACAAGACTTAACGCCCAAGACTTAAGGAGATAAAACCCCTCATCATCTATTTATAGTGGGAGGGACAAATCCCTCTCACCACTTGGGCCTTAATGCCCTATGGGCCTAATCTAATTAGCACATATCTTCAAGCGTCTAACTAGCTTACTACTCTCCAATGTTCCTTCCACCCCAAGCAATCACCAAACCGCTTCCTTGGGCATCTCTGCCGTGGTTTCTTGAAAAGCTTCGGTGGATTTTGTGCTTTTACCAAAATGCCCCTAGGACTCAACTTGGTCATCACGTCCTGGCTCCAACCGCTTCCTTGTCCACCAAGAAAGTGCTTTGAGCCGCACGGTGTTGTTGCCACCTCCGAACGCATGTCTGTCCTATGCTTCATGCTGGCCCATGTGGCCAAACCATCATTGCACTCGTAAATTATGTGCACACCAAGGACCAAGCAAACCATCGCGAGCACAAGTTTTTGGCCTGACCAAAGTTAGCTGAAACAACCTATTCCATCAATTTTCTCGAGAAAAATTGACCAAACTCGAATTCATCAATCAACATGTTGTCAAAAATAATATAAGTATTTTTTTTGTGGACTAACCCATTTTCTATGTGTGAGGAAAATGATTGTGGGTTAGGTACCACTTGGTGAGATGGCACCAAGAGGATGATCTCACAAAGCTCAAGTGAAGATTCACATCAATTGATGACGTTCATCAAGATGCAAGGGTCATCACCAAGGGCTTAAATAGATAAGCATTAAAAGGTAATGAC
The DNA here is from genome assembly GCA_019208055.1 of Stipa capillata. NCBI lineage: Eukaryota > Viridiplantae > Streptophyta > Magnoliopsida > Poales > Poaceae > Stipa > Stipa capillata. The sequence goes on along the minus strand of JAGXJF010001636.1, from coordinate 846 downwards.
TACAAGACGAGCAAGATGAGTTCAAGTCAAGTTCATTTGTGGGAGATGTACTTGAAACTTGCAGTTCATCAAGTGTTGATGGATACGTGAAGATAGTCTTAAGGAGAAGGCTTCCCATAAGGGAATATAGGGGAGCCAAATAAAAGACTTCATCCAGCAATGGTGATCAAGGTGATTAAGGCTTGGAGCATGGATGATCGTGTTCAGCGAGGCTCAAGTGGAATGCGCAAGGCAAATGTATGCCCTACACTAGGTTTTCCTAGTTTTGCCGGTCTCAAGGTGTTTGGTGGGAGACTGGCCGGATTATATGATAGATAGCCAGACTATCAAGAGGGCTACTAGATGAGGAGCTTGGTCATTTCACGTGTCGATTGCTCAGATCATTTCATAATGTGCATCCTCCTCTGTGTCGATTTTGGTTTGAATTTTGTGTGATTCAATCATTACTCTATTGGTCTCTTAGGACTCGGTTGCACCGGTGCATCAAGGAGAAGACAATTCTCAACTCGGTTCACATGTTTGCCTTCTAGGTAGTTTTCATTATGCTGAAATCTGCCTTCCTGGAATCACCGAGTCGAGTGCATCCGAACACTCTGAGTGTTGAGATGTGTTTGTCCAGAGAGCATTATCTTGGTCTAGTGCTTCCGAGTGGCTTTTGAAATGTCTTTATTTAGGGAGCATTTTCTTTGTCTGGAGCCTTCGAGTGAGTTTTTTTCCGGAGCCTACGAGGGAGCTAGGTTGGTTTGCTTTCGCGAAGTGTTGAACTTCCGAGGCCTTCGAGTGGGAGCAATCGGAGCATTCGAGCGAAGTTTTCTTCTCTGGACAGAAGGTTTTTGTAAGTCCCAA
>JAGXJF010001635.1:0-135541 GCA_019208055.1 Stipa capillata | reverse complement strand
ACACTGTGTGACAGCTAAGTGTTAATTTGCATATCACATATTGTCTGTGTCATTCACCTATCTCACAGCTAGCTATCCTAGCAATCTGTTAAGGTTTTAAAATGATAACCAAAGTTAAAACAAGTGAAAAAAAGTTAGCTCCTATTCACCCCCTCTAGTCGGCATCCTCGGTCCTTTCACATTGCACTATAATAACTGCCCAGCCCGGCCCTCTTGTATTACATGGTTAGACGTGTGGGTCAAGTTGCAATCACGAAGGCAATAGCTCCGCGCAGTACCTATCTAGCTATCATAATCCTAGAGATCTATGCACTAGTCATAAGAGTGAAAGCTCTATAATGCCGTAATGGACATGAAATAGATTTTTCGTTGCTATTGAACTAGTGGTGGCAACGGTCATAAGAGACAGAGGAGGAAGGCGGTGGGGTGCACAGATGATGAGACGAGGCAAGGTGGGGTCTAGGGCGATGGTGGGACGGTGGCAAGCCTAACCATGATCGAGACACCTCTCCGATCAATAATCAATAGCGGGACCATGGATGTCCATATTGATTCCCACATATTCAACGAATATTATTTATCGGTTGAACCACGATGTCGAATGTTCCATTCTTTTGTCTCACGATATTTTACTTGCCCGAGATTTGATCGTCAGTATCACCATACCTAGTTCAATCTCGTTTCCTGGTAAGTACTCTTTACTCGTTCCGTAATACAACATCCTCTGTGACTAACTCCTTAGTCCCTTGCTTGCAAGCGATATCGAATGTGCATTACCGAGTGGGCCCAGAGAATATCTCTCCGTCATGTGGATGGACAAATCCCACTCTTGATACATGCAACCCAACAAGTACTTTCCGAGATACCTGAAAGACACCTTTATGATCATCCTGTTACGGCGTGATGGTTGATGCCCTCAAAGTATTCTTCCGGTACTAGGGAGTGGCATTATCTCATGGTCGAAGGACTAGAACATTTAACATATGATAGCTGAAGCAAATAAAACTTAGTGACACGATCAAATTGCTACGCTTAACTTGGGTCTATCCATCACATCATTCTCCTAATGATATGACCTTGTTATTAATTAACAACTCATGTTCATGGTTAGGAAACCTTAACCATCAATTAATCAACAAGCTAGTGTTAGAGGATCACTAGGGACACGGTGTTGTTTATATAACCACACAAGTAATAATGTTTCCAATTAATACAATTATAGCATGGAGAATAAACTTTATCATGAACTTGAAATATGACAAATAACAACTTTATTTATTGCCTCTAGGGCATATTTCCAACATAATTATGGGATAATCTCCCCTTGTCTTAAACCGCAGACGGTTGTCTCTCCTAACAGACACCTCTTCGAAGAGTCGTGTCTTTTCGCTTGTGCCTCCTTAAAGAGACGCATCCCTTCAAAGGGACATGTCTTTTGAGAATAGTAACTACCATCCCTTGTACTCATACATATACTTGTAATCACAAGTGCATCAATAGAAGAAATCACTTCATTGTGTCCAAACTCTGTTCTACATTTCAATTCCAAACACGTTATCAGCACGCTTCGTTCCTACCACGAGCAAGAATCAAAGGAGAAAGAAAAAAAAGGTTAGAACCTTGACATGCCTCGGGATTTCTTCTCCATGATGAGTTTGTTCCGTCGCTTCTCTGGGAGGACGGCCGTCGCCGTCACTGTCGCCTCGTCACTCACCGCCGCCGGGGAACCAATGGCTACCGCCGCTCCTTCTATGGCATGCGCCGCCTTGGTGCCGGCTATTTTGCGAAAAAAACCCCTGCCTTTTTGGTTTTTCGAATATTAGCCCTCTAGCAGTATTTCTAGCAGTATTTAATTCTGTTTAGACTCTGTTAATTACAGTATTTTAACTTCAGTACTGTATTTTTGTCGAATACTCTGTATTTCAGAACAAAGTGTGATGCAATATATTTCGTGTTATTTTACATGTTGAGATTAATTGCGTCTATTATTTGCAATCGAGATTTTAATCTCTTGCAAAATAAAAATTACTTCATCTTAATTAAGTCTTTTTGACTTAACGCGAGCAAGAATTAATTTGCAAAATTCAAAGTGATTTTCTTCAAATCAAGTTATGACACATGGCATTAGGAATATGAGTATCTACTGATTTTTCAGATTATACTCGAGTATCTACTGATTTTTCAGATTATACTCGAGTAATCTACTGATTTTATCAGATTATACTCTCTAGTGCTACATGTGGCATTAGGTACATAAGTATCTACTGATTTTATCGGACTATACTTGAGTATCTACTGATTTTTATCAGATTATACTCCCTAAATGCCACATGAGATTAGGTATATAAGTATCTACTGATTTTATCAGATTATACTTGAGTATCTACTGATTTTATCAGATTATACTCCCTAATACTGCGAGATTTACTCTACACGATGTATTATACTTAGCAAATTTGAGATTCACACTAATGTTTCCAAGCCAACTTCTTGGAATTTTTATTAATTTTGCAAAGTTCATTACAACGTTAACCATGATGGTTTTTAATTACTAAATGTAAATTAATTATCTCTGGTTTACCCATATAGGTAAACGATGACCGCAAAAGAATTTGAGGAGCTTGCCCTCAATGGTCACAACTACCCTACATGGGCCATGGACATCAAGATCAGTCTTGCGTCCCGTGGGATAGCGCGTGCAATCCAGGATCCGGAGACTCCTCTACCGGATGGAGCCACGCCACTGACAGAACAACAAAAATATGCTGCCTTATACATCATAAGGCACCATATTCACCCAGATCTAAAGTCTGAGTACTTAGAGGAAGAATCTCCTCATACTCTGTTTCTGGCCCTCAAAACGAGGTATGAACAGTAGAAGACAGTTGTCCTGCCTGAAGCACTCCACGATTGGACTCATCTCCGTCTTCAGGACTTCAAGTCCATCGGAGAGTACAATCACGAGATTCATAAGATTAGTTTCAAACTACGCTTTTTGCGGGAAGGAAATACTAATGCGGAGAAGATAGAGAAAACTTTATCCACTATGCTCCCTTCAGATAGGATCCTCCAGCAGCAATACCGTGCTCGCAACTGCACCGTCTATTCCGATCTCATTCATATCTTACTTCAGGCTGAAAAGCATGATGAGCTACTCGCTAGGAATGGCTCTCAGCGCCCAGTTGGGGCACAACCTTTACCTAAAGTTCATATAAATATTGCGAATGGACAGAGGTTTGATGGTGCTTTCCGAGGCAAACCATCAAATTTCCAGGGTAAGCGAAAGCGCAGTAGGAACAAGAAGCCTAGAAACTCAGACAAAGGGAAAGGCACCGTAGAGCCTAAGTATGACAAAACTAAGCTTTGCAACAAATGTGGATGCTACACGCACCCCACTGAAAAGTGCAAAACTCCAAAGTATCTGGTTATTCTATACCAACAATCCCAGGGACACAGAGCACCTCAGGAGAAAAGGTTCGAAGCCAACTTCAACCTTCATCCAGAAAGCGCCAATGGATATGGTAGTTCGCACGACGTCCCTCCCGGACCGAGCAACACCATGACTGTCCATCAGCCTCAGGACCCTGCCGACACGAAGAACATGATGGTTGAATATGTCTCAACCGACATGTTTGGAGACTTCGACTAGTCTCTCAATCTCCTTTGTGATCTATTTATTTATGTCTATTTGTGATGTTGTACTAAAAACATAAGTATTGTTGTCGTTTTTACATTGTATCAGCACATTTGATATAATAAGATTGTATTCTACATATTTGCATGAGTTTTCTTATTGAAAATTCTTCATTTATATAGTTCTCTACGGGGACAATCCGATGGAGGAGGAATTATGCCTTGTGGACAGTGCTACCACAAACTCCATACTAAGGGAGTTAAAATATTTTCAAATTCTGAAAAAGATGAATGGAGATATTTTAACTATCGCTGGACGCGATACGGTAATTGTTGGCACTGGACGTGCCATATTTACTCTCCCAGGGGGTACACAATTGACAATTGAGGATGCTTTGTTGTATCCCGACTCGTCACGTACTCTAATTAGTTATCGAGATATCCGTAAAAATGGCTTTCACATCGAAACTCATGAAGACAACAAAGAGGGGTATCTACTCTTCACTAAAGATTACGGATATGGCAAGCAAGTACTTGAAAGAATTCCTTTTCTATCGTAGAACATGTTGCATACAAGGTAATTTTTCAGAATTTTAACGCATTCCAAACCTGGCATGATCGCCTAGGTCATCCCGGTATCGAGATGACGAGAAAAATTACTCGCAATTCCATTGGTCATAATTTGCTTGAGTCAACATTTCCTCAATCATCAGACTTCGTGTGCACATCTTGTGCCACGGGAAAGCTAATTTTGAGGCCCTCGCACCTCAAAATACACGCTAAATCACTTCAGTTCCTCGAACGCATTCAAGGAGACATTTGTGGTCCCATCCAATCATTTTCTGGACCTTTTAGGTATTTCATGGTCCTCATTGACGCATCTACATGATGGTCACACGTGTGCCTTTTGTCCACACGGAACCATGCATTTGCTAAAATAATGAGACAAGTAATTAAATTACAAGCCCATTATCCAGAAAGTCGAATTAAGACAATTCGCGTGGACAATGCTGCAAAATTCTCCTCACGTGCTTTCAATGATTATTGCATGGCCCTGGGGATTGAAATTCAGCACTCTGTCCCATATGTCCATACACAAAATGGTTTGGTTGAATCACTGATTAAGAAGATCAAATTCATCGCAAAACCTTTGTTGATGAATTGCAACTTACCAACTTCACGTTGGGGTCATGCAGTTTTACACACTCATGACCAGACTGTATTATTCCCCTCTACCTTTGATACGTGGAAATCTACCAAGTATTTCCTATCTGCGATAATTCGGTTACACACCGATATCACCACCCCGACATACATCATTGGCCCCTCACCATGTTTTTTTGGGATCCATGTGAGGAATAACTGTATTTCCGTCAATACCTCAAACCCCTCACATGGGGAGTTATTCAAGGCCAGTATGCTGATTCAACGAGGACCATTTCCAGGCATTAGGGGGAGATCTCAAGTACCATGAAGAATGCCAGGAAATTAGTTGGAATGTCCAAAACATTTCCACCTCAAATCCACGTACTCAAAGATCTGAACCCATGTTCAGTAGATTTGCAAACATATTGCAAAGGAAGAAGTGTATATTTCGTCCCTCAACTATTGGCCGAGTGTAGCTTTCGTCCCTCAACTAAAAAATGGGCTAAATTTATCCCTCAACTATTTAAACCGGGTAACTTACGTCAGTGAGACGATTTTGACCGTTTATAAGCGGTTTTATGCCAAAAATTCAAAAAAATTCAGAAAAATCAGGAAAATTCAAAAAAATTCAAAAAAATTCAGGAAAATTCAGAAAAATCAGGAAAATTCAAAAAAAATAGAAAAATCAGGAAATTCCAAAAAAAATTCAAAAAAAATCCAAAATGATCAGGAAAATACAAAAAAATAAGGAAATTTCAAAAAAATCAGAAAAAAATATAAAAATTCAAAAAAAAGAAAAATTAAAAAAAATCTGACCCTTTTTGCGGCGCCATGGCTCTTAGGTGAGGGACCCCTTAGCATATATATTTTCTAAGAAGAAGCGAGACAAAAGGCCACCCAATAACTTCAAAGGTTTTGAAGAGCCGTATGAGCTGCCCACCTCAAAAGGTGGGAACATGAGACCATTGAATATACTTTGGCTGGGGACACACCCCTTGCAAGGCAGGATGTCGAATCACTACTTTGTCACTATTTCTTCGTAAAAAAGATCAAAGCACACGAAATGATAAACTGGAGAACCACTGATCAGAACAAACTCGACATCAGTTACCACTCCAAGTCAGGCCAAAGTGCCGGACGACAATTTGTAAAATCATAAACAATCGCTACTCGGGACCAAAACATCACTGGCTTCCCGGTGTCAATCATGACGACCACACCAGGACAGTGATAAAATTTGACTCTTTTGGCGGCGCCATGGTCCACGGTCTGCGGCGCCAAAATCTGACCCTTTCTGTTTTTTTTTGAAATTTCCTTATTTTTTTTGTATTTTCCTGATCATTTTGGATTTTTTTTGATTTTTTTTAATTTTTTTTTGATTTTTTTTAGTTTTTCTGAATTTTTTTGAATTTTCCTCATTTTTCTGAATTTTCTGATTTTTTAAATTTTCCTGACTTTTTTGAATTTTCCTGATTTTTCTGAATTTTCCTGATTTTTCCTTCTTCTTTTTTGAATTTTCCTGATTTTTCTGAATTTTTCTGAATTTTCCTGATTTTTCTGAATTGTTTTGAATTTTCCTGATTTTTCTGAATTTTTTGGATTTTTTTTGGGCATAAAACCGCTTATAAACGGTCAAAATCGTCTCACTGACGTAAGTTACCCGGTTTAAATAGTTGAGGGATAAATTTAGCCTATTTTTTAGTTGAGGGATGAAAGCTACACTCGGTCAATAGTTGAGGGACGAAATATACACTTCTTCCTATTGCAAATAACCTGTCAAATTCATTTACTGAATATAAAGGGGTCACACAATCCTATAAATCCTGCACAAATGCGCCTGAAAGAGTGGAGGTACCAACAAAAACCACTCAACTCCCCGTTCAAAACAAGAGGGGGAGAAGTACGGCCACAGTACATCAGGATTCAGCTTCCCGCAAGCAATAAAGGATATCGAGGCCTCTGAATCAGTAAATGCAAGTCAACTTCACGTTGACAGACACCTAATGGGTAGTATACACCCGGTGGATGGGCAGCCTCCACCAACCCAGCTCATAGTGCACACAATGACTGGGACATCGGAATACCCAGACTCAACCACATTGGGAAATCACGAACAGTCACCAAGGGTAATGATATTTTCATCAACTATATTCACATATATAGATTCTAGAGAAACATATAACCGGAAATCTACAATTGTCGACATACATTTCTCAATTAGATTGCAAACAACCTTTCAAATGATTCAGATCTAAAGACCATGGCCATGGCAAAGTGTGAACAACACTCGGACTGAACTGAAGCAAAGGATGCAATCCAAGAAGAAATAATCTTGCTCAATGAAAGGAAGGTATTCACAAAAGGCAATACCTACACCAGTTTTCTTCCTGAAACGGAATGAGAACAACGAGGTGGTGAGACATAGAGCGAGTATTGTAGCACAAGAGTTCACGCAGATACCCAAAATATATTCTCCGGATGTGGAATGTCTTTTCTGATACTTTATCTTAGTGGCAGTACAAATCATCTATATTTGCAGTTGATAGATGTAGTGACCGTATCTCTTTATGTGACTTGATTCAGTCATATAGGTTCCCCATGGAATCACAATGTTGAATCCAAACAAAAAATGCAACATATATTGTGTAAAATCAATAAGTCATTACATGGCTTAAATTAGTCAGAATATATTTGGTACAACCGACTTAGTGAGTTCCTTATACAAAGGATTACTCCTACAATGATGATTGTCCACGCGTGTTCATCAAGAAATCCTCTACAGGATGTTGCATTATCTCAGTGTATGTTGATGACCTATACATCATTGGCAACACACAAGATATTGATAAAGCACGCAATCACCTAAAGACGGAATTTGAGATGAAGGATTTGGGTAAAACCAAATTTTTCTTAGGTCTTCAACTTGAGCACCTTCCCTCAGAAATCATGGTACACCAAGCTGCCTATATCCAGAAAATATTGGAGAAGTTCAATATGGACAAATCCTACCCATCTAAAATTTCCATGGTTGTTCGTTCTCTAGACGTAGAGAAAGATCCATTCAGACCAAGGGATGATGGAGAAGAGATGTTGGGACCCGAGGTTCCATATCTCAGTGCCGTTGGAGCGCTCATGTATCTTGCAAATTGCACGAGACCTGATCTTGCTTTTGCAATGAATTTACTTACTAGACACAGCGCAGTTCCCACCAAACGCCATTGGTCGAGAGTCAAGAATGTCCTTCGATATCTCCAAGGCACAAAGGATCTTGGACTATTCTTTCAGTTCCAGAGAAATCAGGACTCCAATATGATTGGATACACAGATGCTGGCTATTTATCTGATCCCCATAATGCCAGATCACAAACCGGCTTTGTATTCCTACATGGTGGAACTGCCATATCATGGAAGTCTTCGAAACAGACTCTTGTGGCAATATCTACCAATCATTCTGAAATAATTTCATTATATGAGGCATCACGTGAATGCGTGTGGCTTCGCAGAATGATAAACCATATACAACAGTCATGTGGAATTGGTTCTATCGAATCACCTACCATTATCTACGAAGATAATGCGGCTTGTGTTGCACAGATGCAAACAGGATACATCAAGCGCAATATCACTAAGCATATTGCCCCTAAGTTGTTTTTCTCCCATGAGCTCCAGAAAAGCGGGGAAATAAACATCTTGCAAGTCAAATCATGCGACAACCTCGCTGATTTATTTACGAAGTCTCTACCAACTTCTACATTCCAAAAATGTGTTCATGAAATTGGTATGCGACGACTTCGGGATTTGCAAGAATCAGGAGGAGTATCTTCTTGAATTATTCCTGTTCAAAGCATCATATTACACTCTTTTTTCCTTTATGAGTTTACTTTACAGGTTCTCATTAAAGGTTTTTAATGAGGTAATATCAACATAAGGAGATATGTCATATTTTTCGTTTTCCCCACCGGGGTTTTTAGGAAAGTATATACGACGTATTTATTGTCCTCTAAACTCTATGGGTTTTCAGTTAAATGAGACAATAATAATTATATGCTGTAGCATTTTCTCCTTATTTTCCCATTGGGTTTACAGGAGTTTTTGACAGCATATCAAATTCTATACTCCTCACTTTTTCCCACAGGGTTTTTGGAGGAGCCAACATTCAAGATGATGGTGCTATATATACAAGTGTAGATTAGGGGGAGTGTTAGAATTAACATGTGATAATTATGGGGTAATCTCCCCTTGTCTTAAACCGCAGGCGGTTGTCTCTCCCGACACCTCTTCGAGGAGTCGTGTCTTTTCGCTTCAAAGGGACTTCGAGGAGTCGTGTCTTTTCGCTTCAAATGGACATGTCTTTTGAGAATAGTAAGTACCATCCCTTGTACTCATATATATATACTTGTAATCATAAACTCTGTTCATTGTGTCCAAATTCTGTTCTACATTTCAATTCCAAACATATTCTATTGTTACTTTCAGGCTTCAGGTTTGGGGCTAAGGACCGAACAATTGGTCACAAGCGGAATTGGGCTAGCAGGATCCAATTGGACTCAACGTTGGGCCGCTCGTGAACATTCCAAATATGGTCACCGGATCTCAAACATCTTAACTCAAGACAATCTTGCTTAGGACCCCAAGTTTACCAACCTTACGCCAGAGAAAACAAAGGTCTCAGAACCAGATACAAATGGTCCCGGCGGGGCTCGAACCCGCGACCTTCGGCTCATAAGACCAACGCTCTAACCAACTGAGCTACGGGACCGCTTGGTGGTCAATTTTAATCCCACTTTTAGTAGTACACCGGTCCAAACGTAGCAGCACCACCATTAGCAAGAACACACGTATCAGCAGAACCAGATTGACACCAACCACAAAACAGTCGATGAACTTGGTTCCGATCACCGGTATGAATAGGAGCATTTTATTTGATACGGTACTCGTAAATGTCAAGGTCAACTACATGAAGGACTACAAGTGGTAGCTTATTAATGTACGTAAACAGACGCCTAATGTTCTCCCTAGTCAATGCAACCATGTCCATGACGTCACGATCATCAGTGTACATCCACAGACTGCTTGGCTTCACCTTCTGGAGGCAGGCGCGGCAGAAGGGGCACGACTGCGATTTAGCATTCCTGAGATGAGAGTGAACTTTGTTAGATATGGCCCACCATTAGACTGACTTGCTTATCGATAGAATTCGTCAAACGAGGTAAGCGTCGGAAAGTAACGAACGAGGTGACAAGTTGGCAGGAAGAATACGGACGGAGTTGTTATGCTTGATGACAAGCACAATAATGACCCCCTCAATGTTAAAGATTGACATAACGAAAGTGAAGGAAATCTCCTGAAGCTATCAAGACATTGAGCTGAACAGCAGAATTTATTGACAGAACATGATGAAAATATGCAGCAACTTTGTATGTGCAAGTATGTCTCACAAGGTAAATAAATCCTGAGCAGGCACAATCTGCATGTCTGAAACTGATAGTTGAACTACAAAAGTTTGCTTTATTCTGACGATGGTCATGCAACCAAAATGAAACTGATTGTTGGACTAAAAAACTTCACTGTCGCACCGAGTTTAAAAACTCAGGAACAGGCTGGTAGAGATCAATAAAAATTTGTTTCTAGAGCAGATGAACTACTTGAGTATGTAAAGCTAACAAAACAAATGATGTGCGAATACTCTAAACAATGACTCTTTGCAGTGTGGCTTATATAGGAAACAAAAAGGTGGAAGAGGAAAGAGCTCGTACCAATCCTCGAAGCACCTCATGCACAGCGAGTGCGCGCAGTCGGGCAGCACGATTTTGGCATTCACCTCGAGGCAAATCCCGCACTCGAGCTCCCTCTCCAAATCCACCTGCGAGAAATCGCCATCCCTCCTCCTGTGCTTGTCCATGCACAGCCTCCTTTGCTTCTTTTCGTCCAATTCGGTGATCCCGCTCGGCAGCTGAAGCAGCGACGGGAATATAACACCTGCCGCAACGCCAACGACATCGGATCAAACCCCAATTATATTGGCAAACATGTGCAGTCTTCCATGGTTTACTTGGACCGGGAGAATATTATTATTACCATAGAATTCTCTGATGCTGGCCTCCCTCTCCCAATCAGGCAGCGCCCTCGTCCCATCCGTCGTGTACACCTGCATTACGAGGAACCAACAATCGATCAAAAGTCAGTACATAACCAGACACAAAGAAAGAATCAACCGAAGAGCTCGCGTGAATTTTACAACGGGGACGCAAGGACAGAGAATTAGCAAGCAAAAAGAGGACCTTGTAAATCATAATCTTGAGGAGGCCTAGCGCGCCGGCGAGCCTGCAGTCCGTCCACTGGACTAGGAAATGCGCGACGGCGCTGTACGCCATCCGCATCTGGATCACCGAGCCGTCGTAGTCCCTCAGGAACTCCGACGCCCTGAGCCACGAGCACCAGACGAGCAAGAGCAAACAACCCAAAACCCGAATCAGCAACAGATTAAGGTTTCGCAACAGTAAAAAAAAAGCATCGACCTTTAGTTCTTGCACTCACAGCGCATTGGCGTGCTCGATGTCGGCCTCGAGGGCCTTGACGGAGTCCTGGAACTTCCGCATCGGCGTCGTCGACCCCTCCTCCACGGGCGCGGAAAGCACCCAGGAGCGAATAGCAGGAGAGAGAACCCTAGCAAAACCTCCTCCCCTCCGCTCTCCGCGGGCGATCGGATTTTGACTGGATTGGATTGCCCTTCCTCGCGCACAGGATTTGGATTCCTTTTGATACTTTCCCTCGCTTTTGAGCTCTTGTTGAGTCCAACTCTAACCCGACCCGCACTCCTGCTTTTGTTGCACTCTCCAGATGGGGAGAAGACGAACGCGATGACTAGCAACAGTAAACGGGCTCGCCTGGCAGTGGCCGGCAAATTCGTCAGCGCGATCCGGTGGAGCATGAACACCTCTCGTGTACCCGCTGAAACCGTACAAGCTCCCGAAATTATCACCGACAGGTGGGACCACAGAGTAGTGGGTCCCGTATGTCACGGTGATTAGCGTTTGCGTGGGTACGTTGGTGATAGGACGAGGCGGGGCCGGGTTCCCTATCATCACGGGCCCACGTGAAAATATCCGGAAGCAACGTCCAGCTTCGGTAGGTGCGCCCCCAGCCCGCGTCACGCACAACTGGCCAGCATCACCGGCTGAAATGTGGGGCCCACGGTGGCCTAGGCCGACATGGCAGATTAAGGGTTAGGATATGTTAAATTCTTTTTGAGTTGAATTAGATATTGTCCGACGGGTTGTGAATTTTGTGGGGCCCGCAGGAGGGGGGTAGGTCCGAGGGTGCCGACGCGTGCACTCGGGATGGGAGGGGAATGGAATCAGGGGGCTTCTTCGCCCTGGTTTGGTCGCTCGGATGGTCGCGGTGGGGCCGGTGGAACCTTATCGGCAAAGCCGAATGCGCTGACGGCTGGCCTTGGCCCTGGCCAAGAACACGACGGTGCCGTGGTGGGTTGGCCAAGCACTCGAAGACACGAGTGTGATTATCTCTCGTTGCCTTGCAAATGGGGTTGGGGAAAACATTAAATGGCTCTTTCTTGGGCCAGGGGGCGAGTGAATTAGACCGGTTAACCAGTTCAGATCAAAGGCAACAAGGAGAACTCTGCGATTGGAGTGATACATCGAACAAGAACCTAATAAAGGCCCGCGTCTCCTCAGCGAAGCGACTCAGGGGAACCCTAGCCACCACCTATGGAGAGAGCCTCTCGACCTTAACTCCCCGCGTTATTACTGGTGGTAGCCAACGACCGGCAGCCAGTAACGCGAGGCTTCTTTGTATTTGTTGGTTTTAATTCTATATTAGTTGTAGACATAGATAAAGTATAATTTGTAAAAGAAAATGTCTTCTACTAGGTTAGTCTTTTAGTAACAAATGGCTCAAAACCTCTTATAAATTTGTATTGCTTTATGGTTGGATCTACGGGTGTAAGAGCCCAACAGACTTGAAGCCAGAGGTTCGTATAACGGGCTCGCGGCGCAGTGGAAGTTGGAATGCTGGTTTAGTGGGTCCAAATTTGTATAACACGTTGTAACAGAGCCTAGGTGTCTGGATACAGATCTCGGAGATCTCATAGTTGTCAGTTATGGTTTGGTAGGCTGGACCACTGCTGTTAGTGGATCTGGTATGACCGATATGTGAGAGGAAGATTTGTTGGGTTTAGTCTTATATCGGTTGTCGACAGATGCGGAACACTACTTACAAGAGTGAAGTAGCCCCTCCTGTCAGGCTAATTATTTAGGCGAAGACGATCCAATACCTCTTATAAGTCTGTGTTGCTCTGTAGTTGAGCCTACGGGTATAGTAACCCAAACAACCCGGGGCCAAGATTGGGGTGCAATGGGAGCTAGAACCTTTATTGAATATGTGTTGAATATATGTACGAGTTGGTTAAATGTTAGATTTAGAAAAGTTATAGTATTGTAATGGGATGTTACAAGGACTGCGTTTAGGATACGAATAAAGTAAGAGTAAAATTCTTTTACTCGGGCCCCTCATAAGTAGAGGCACCAAACAGTGTAACCATGAATGAGCGATAACGAAGCGACTCTGATGGATATAGGGCTCGGTTAGACCGCGAGTATATAGATATGTTAATGTTTAGAATATTATAACAATATATAAGGCGTAATGCGGTGCTCGAAGATATAAAGTGATATAAACGTGTTCGTCAAATTTTATTAACAAATTTCTTTATAAACTTTTGTGTGTCTCTGATTGCAATGGTATAGAGAAGTCCTCTGGAGGAAGGAAAGAACTCACGGGAGTGAATCGCAATCGCTTGGTCCGAAGATTCGGAGAGCTGCAGGCGCATAAATCGGTGTCTGTCGGCGAGAGAAGACTACGTGTCCGTTATCGGGGAGAAGAACCGCTAGGGGCACCAGGAGCGTTGGCGAGAGAAGACTACGCGTCCTTCGTCGGGGAGAACCACCCCTGGGGCAGCAGGAGCGTTGGAAGCAATCGGAAGAAACCGAAGTAGAGGAGTTGCTTGGTCGTGGCTATACCAAGGCAATCGGCATACTCAGGGGCGGAGCTAGAATTTAGACATGAGGGGGGCAAAGAAAAAACAATCACACAAAAGATATAACAGAACAATATATTAAGTCCCAAGTAAAGCATTAATAATGTATAGAATCATATGTTTGGTAATAAAAAAAAAGCTATATTTCTATTAGTTTAAATTTAGCTCTACGACTACCAAGCTCATCGAACAAGTTGATGATCTCTTCGGTGGTGACCTTTGCAGCTAGTTCCTTCTCAATATAGACAATCATGTAATGTCGAAGAAAGTCATTTCCCATTTTATTTTGAAGATGTGTCTTGACAAGTTTCATAGCTGAAAAAGCTCACTCGGTGGTTGCAGTTGACACCGGAAGAGTTATAACCAACCACAATAATCTATCAACCATTGAATACATAGAAACTTTACCTGTTTTAACTAGTCCAATAGTCAAATCAGCAAGTGAAGGCAAACTTTTAAGATCTGGATGATTGCAAATATCTAGTCGGAATTGTGGAAGTTGACACTCCAATTGAGCCCTTTCTTGACTAGAAAAATCTGTAGGATAGAATTTTTCCACCAGAGTGCATATCTTTGATATGTCAAATGAGTCATTTCTTGGATCCAAGGATGCACAAAGTCTCAAAAGCTCTGTAGTTTGAACGCCAAATCAATCATTTAGCTCAACCAATTGTTGATCTATGGCAACATTGAAAACATCTGCTTTATAGTGGTGAAGTGTTGTGGTGTTATCATGCTTGTTTCGAGACTTAGTCACATCAACATACCTGCAAATTGCGACAATATATGTATATATATATATATATATATATATATATATATATATATATATATATATATAAGAGAAAGTAATTGTGATGAATTACTATTCCAAGTTAGAGATATAGGAAAAGGGACATACTTGCGATTCATATCGGGGATCTCAATGTCATGCTTTACACAAAAAGATATAACCTCCTCTAGAAGAGGTTCCCAACCATCTTCTCTTAAGTCAACAAGTAGCACCTTTTTGTTTGAAACAGAATCTAATGCATTTAAAATGTCCAAAAACTTCTTTTGGAGTGTTTGGCACAAGACATCAGTTATCTTCATAATTTTCTCCATAAGGTGTAGAATGAACACAAAATCAAAAGAAATAATAAGTTTTAGGGCGCCTGTAGCATCTCCTCGAGAATATTTCGAGACTGAACGATCATTCGGTGTACTTCGTAAGACTGAAATTGTAGCACCAAACATCTTTCTCAAGCTTTGAATTGACTTCAAGTGAGAACTCCATCTAGTGTCTCTTGCTCTTTGTAAAGAGCCTAGCTGGTTTGCCCCTTTTCCTGTATCAAGTTCCCCTAATTCAATTTCACATGCAATTTTAGCGGCTTGATTTGCTAGTAACTCATCATTGCGTTTAGGTGACATACTAACAACATTTATAATGAAATTTGCATGCTGAAAAAAGTTGTGCACATCATGTACCTCCCTTGATGCTGCAACAAGAGCCAGCTGCAGTTGATGAGCCATACAATGAATATAATATGCATAAGGGCACTCATTCAGAATTAGAGCCTTCAATCCATTCCAGTCCCCTCACATATTACTTGCCCCGTCATAGCCTTGGCCTCTAATATCTTGCATACTCAAGTTATTATCTGCTAGGACAGCATAAATTGACTCCTTAAGAGTTGATGCAGAAGTGTCATTAACATGAATGACATCTAGGAAATGCTCTGTTATGAACCCTTCACTATTGGGAAACCGAAGGACCAACGCCATTTGCTCTTTTTTAGACTCATCTCGAGCTTCATCAACCATCATACAAAACTTGCTATTACCAATTTCTTCTCTGATTGTTTTCTGCACTTTTCAAGAAAGTAAGCCAAGAATCTCCTGCTGAACAGGATGAGAGGTATACTTGGCATTTTTTGGAGCATTTTCCAATACAACTTCTTTGACGTCCTCGTTATAAGAAGCCAAAATCTTTACCATTTCAAGAAAGTTACCCTGGTTTATTGATCCTAGAGTTTCATCATGGCCTCTGAAAGGACAAGCTTGGAATGTTAACCACCTAATCAAATCACAAACGAATAAATGTTACTTGTTACAACATATAATATTCTAATTGTTGAAATAGAAAAATAAAATAATTTATAGCTTACCTGACAGAATCGATTATAACTTTAAGCCTTAGTCTTGCATCTGCAATCATTTTTGCAGAGGCTTGTACAATCACCCTTTCAATTTGATTCATACTATTTTTTAGATTATCAAAACACCAAACTGAAAAATTGTGAGCTGAGTTGGAATCTTGGCCCATGTGAATTAAAAAAGCACACTATTTTCCATTATTTACCTTCTTCCAATTTTTAAATCCATCAATTATGAATGCATTTGAGCCACACCTCCCTGTTGGCTTTTTTGAAAAGATGAAACATGGCAAGCAATAGGCACAATCTGTGGTCGGTGAATACTCTAGCCAAGGAAATTGTGTGAACCAACTGTACTGGAATCGGCGATGATGTTTTGTTGGTCCACTATATGGGTTCACTTTCTTGTATGGTTGATATGGGCCCTCAGAAATATAAAATCGTCGTGCTTCTTCTTGCTTATCATGAGGGAGTTTCAAAATTTGTTGGCGTTTACCTGGGTCCCGTTCATATGTTGTGCTTCCAATTCTAGCTTGTTGTGGAACTTCTACTGGTGCCACAGTAGTCTGATGAGGAATTTGCATATCATCCAGAATAGAATTGGAGCTATTCTGTCCAGAAGGTTGCTCCTCAGTTGGATTTGCATTTTCAACACTAGGGTTGGAGCTTCAAGCAATTGGCTTGAAAAAGGTATTTATTGTCGGTGTCTTCCTTTTCATCGTTGAAGCAATGGAAATAATAAAGCACATAAGAATTAAAAAATGATAAATTAGATTTCTAATCTAATCAGTGCAATTCTTTGAAACACTGTAGTTTTAGAGGAAATAGTGCAATTCTTGCGTTTCAGACTGAGCCTTAGGTATTGCAGTATTTTCCCTATAGAAATTAACAATTGGTTAAAGAACGATCCATAAGCGAATTTAAGTTGTATAGAAAAAAAATGCAAGAATTTAGTTCTTTAATAAAACAAGGTTTCAAATTAGAGACACATATACTCTTGTTAAGATTACGGTGTGACAAATGTACAATATTTTGAGTACTAATTGTGTCCTCTTACCTCCAAATGATTGAGATGAGTTTTATTTTTGTAGTGGGTAAGTTTGACCAGATTAATTGGTGCTAGTACTAGTACATTGCATCATTAGGTCTTTGTAAAATTACATCTAGTTAATAAATTAACCCCTTACTTCTTTATAAGTATAGCCCATTAGCTCTCAACTCTCAAGAAAGGTATTGATTATTTTCATCAAAACTTCTTTGACTAGTTGGTTATACGGTAATACAGTGTACCTTGGCTTTGGTGATCGATTCAATGGGCGACGACAGCCAGTAGAATTGATGGTCAAGCGATAGACGACAGGCAACAGAAGGACATGGACAAGGAGGTTAAGGTGTGTCGCAGCGTCGGTGCCCAATTACCCTAGCTTCTGACTGGTGAGCGGCGGCGGCGGCCGAGTTAGACGAATAGCCGAATCAAGAACTTGCGTACGAAACGAAGTCAAGTAGGTTTGTTTTGTGCATGCACTTTCTAAAGAGGCAAGGACACGCATTGTTGATCGTAAGGATATGGGCTGACTTGCTTTTCTATTGAGCCTTAATCCCTTAAAAGACTTAAACCTTATTAGTACTACATAATTAAGTAGTAAACTTTTCTAACTACTACGGATGCCTATATAATTAGTACTAGTATTTCCTGGAAATTGTTTGGGGAGGCCCCCCCCGGCAGGCTGGGGAGGGGGGGGTTCTCCGCCTCTGGGCGTACTGCAGGTTTCGACGAGACCAGGTAGCAATCGGAATCGCAAGCGAAAGGTCCCGTGTCTCGAGACACTGTTAGGATCGGTTTCCATTTCCGGAGCAGCTATAGGCCCAGTTCTTTTCGGCTTCTCCAGGGACTTCTCTCAGAAGCTGTCCCCTCCCAGCTTCTCCCAGAAGCCGCCCCCTCAAATTCGTCGGGGTTTCTAATTTAAACATACCAGGACTAATTTAGAAGCCCCGACGAATTTGAGGGGGCGGCTTTTGGGAGAAGTTGGGAGGAGGCAGCTTCTGGGAGAAGCCCCTGAAGAAGCCGAAAAGAACTAGGCCATAGGCAAGGAGATTGAAAAGCGAATCTACAGCGGGTGTTTTGTCTAGAGACCAGCAAAGATTGGTTGGCCGGAAAAGCTAGAGGCAGCAGATCAGCACGCAATCAGTTTGCAGCGAAAAGGAAAAAATGAGAGCACGCAATCAGTTTGCAGCGAAAAGGAAAAAATGAGAGCTGTAGGGCACACAAAATCGTCTGTGTTGCTAAGTGCACTCGTTTATTGTACCATAGACTTTTCAGTTTTGGTCATTTCACTGGATCAGCCGTACTAGAAGGTGTGATGGTGCTGACGGACACCCGGTTCGAGGTGACAGAACCAGTAACGTTGGTTTAAGGCAGATAAGGGTGAAGGATTTGTCGGTGCAACGTGGATGTTGAAGATGCTGCGGATGCCAACCTAGCCAAGATGGAAGCCGAGGATTGGCAAAAATTTGGCAGCTAGAGGCAAGAGGCGCTCAACGGCGTGCGCTGACTACCTAAGCAAGCAAAAGAAAACTAAACAAATAAACTACTAATAAAAGCTAAACTAGAAAGCAAGTAAATGTACGTAATATAAGTAAAGACAAGAAAATTAAAACGATGACAAAATTCGGAGTGAGACCAATGTTGTTTCTTCGACAACAATGCTGAAATATTAGCTTGATTGCTTCCAAATATACATGATCAATTATAGCATTTTTTATGAAGAAGAGTATCGAACCCATAAGAAGCGGTGATTAGTCTCACTTGACCTAAGTTTAAAATGACACTTAAAAAATAAGTAAGATTAAAATACACAGCTATATTTCTCAAATAGTTGTGAACCTCTAGAATGCAGTAGATAACTAAAAGGTGAAATTACATAAAACTAGAAAATTGAAACTATTTTTGAAATAGATTAAAAAAACTAAAAGTGCTAGGAGAAATGGCCTAATTGCTAAAAATTAGGCATGGGTCATATAAGTTCACTAGTAGTAGTTCTCATAAAAATATAGGGACTCTAGGCTAGGATAAGACGTACTATGATAAAGGGCTAATTAATGGAGAAATAGTCTCATTGGAAAAATACTATGCACATATACAATTAATCCAATTTTGTGCCACTATCACTATGCATGTGTTATGCAATAATGTATTATGATTCATACATTCTCCTAGTAGATTGGATCTTATAGTTCTCAATCTGCGGACTTCTATCAATCCATCAGGAATCATCTCCTCACCATCATTGTCGCCTTATCTAGCAAAGAGGGTCGACAAAAGAAACAAGAACTAGTATGATCTTTTTTGAGGCATTAGATAAATATTCATAATTAAGCTCAATAAATACATTGATAACGTCGAAGATATAGGCCATCACAAACATAGAGAATGATGCATAATTACTATTAATAACCTCATAGCCTTGATGGACTACTCACATATCATTCAAAATAAAAAAGAATGAATGAAAGATTGAATCTATAATTGATGAATACCAAATTATAAACTAATCTTGAAGGTCTTGATGATTATAAAGGAGATTACAAGGAGGAACTAGCTAATGGGGCTTGCTATATGGATGAATCTATGGTGAAATTTTGTGCTAGAAAACTAGGGCTCCCAGCGGGAGCTTCCGGTTCTTTCATGTCGCCTCTCTCTATTCTTTGTGACGCGATGGCTTTGGTATAAATAGAAAATCCTGCACGGAAAGGTTTCTGGAGTCGATGCGGATCTACTCATAGAAGGGCAGGGAGGCCGAGCCTCCATAGGCCCACGTGGCACCTTTGCCATGGCAGCCTGCCACCTCACCACGTGGTGGCTCGCTGCCTCCGTCCCTTCGTGCAAAGCAACCCCCCTCGTGAATATTCCAGAATACACTAAATTTTCTGATTTTTACGATGTTTTTCGTGCGTACACAAAATAAAAAAGAGAATTCATCAATCTGACTGTTTATTAAATAATACCGAAAATCAATCAAAATATACAATAGCAATACTACCAAAAGACATTATTAAACTCAAAAAACATAATAAGTCTTTTAGGTATTAGACACGTGGCAATGTGGTGGTCGATGGGGAGGCACCGCACAGTGAGCGCGTCAGTGCGGGAGCCATGCGGGTGGTGTAGTGGCTGATGCAACTATCGTCACGTGCAAGGGCGACATGACCGGTGGTGGCATGCGCATGTGATTGTTTCATGATGTGATTGTCAATTCCCGTTTCATTAGCTAAATGATCTACATTAGTCGGCAACTTCAGTCAGCAACATTTTATATGTGATTTCACACCATGAAACCAAAACAAATCTAGATGCCAAATTAACATACAAAATAAGATTTAGATGGATAGCGGAACTTATTTTCCACATGGGTTCACCGATTCATACCTTCTCGATCGATATCAAGTGAGCTTACACAAAGGCTCGATAGTGGAACATTGTGCTGATAACGTGTCGCATAACCTGTACCGACAAGTCCAGTCCAAAGATTGTACGGCTAGACCGTATAAGAAGTAGACGTAGCTAAGGAAGAAGATGAACTGAAAAACAATAGACGTAAAAAGACATGGTTTGTAGGCGAGACTTCTTCTTTTCTTTATTGATCTATCATTGTCTAATCATACGGTATAACCAATGATAAATCCTCCTATTTATAGCTAAAGATAGACTTAGATCAAAGGAATAGGTCTATTTATAACTAAAGATAGACTTACTAGATCAAAACAGTAAGGACCTAACTAAAACAATTTGGTGGAACCTTTTCTATATAAAGGTTGGGTTATATTACTCGTGGGCCCCAAAGTTTTTTTTTAACAAAGTGGATGTCTTGGCGGATTGGGATTGGGGAGTAATTGAATGGCTGTTTCTTGAGACAGAGGGCGAATAAATTACACTGGTTAACCTGCTCGTATAAGAGGCAACAAGCAGCGCTAACAAGCAGCGCATGTTGGAAAAGATAAGGTTGGTAACGTAGGATAAGACATAAGAGTTAGATAAGGTTGGTGACACATAGGATAAGACATAAGAGTTGATAAGGACACCGGTCCAATGATCATACGGTACTTGTTAATATACCGTATATTATGCCTCGTGCTCTACTGGCATCCCGATATTTTCGATCAGTAGTGCTTCAATTGGTAAATTTCTACAGAAGCCGCCGAGCCGGTATATATTTGGCAGGGACGAAGGGGCATCTATATGTATTGATTTCTCGTTATATTTTAGTAGTCTCAGTGCTTCACTATCGACTCTATCTAAATCATCTCATGTTAAATTAAAGTTCAGGTAAAAGAGCAATCAATGAAAAATAAAGATAAAACGTGTACGTGGATATAGTATCTTGTCCTAAACTCAAACAATCTATGAGATCTCATTTGCACATAACCAATCAAAAATTCTATTAGAAAGAAAAAAATCTAGTTGCATTTAGCACATCTCTAATATTAGAGAAGTTAATCTTTTTTTATACCTGCACGTTATCTCGAGATGACAATAGAAACATGTGGTGGTTAAATTAAATTAATATGTGCGACGATATACAACGGGTTATTCCTAAGTGTCGTCCATAGTAATGAATTCTCACATTAATGTAAGCATACGTGGTTGTGAAAATTAAATTAGAAAAAGTATGACGAAACTAATATAATAGAGAAAATAGTTTCTCCTTAGGTGCCAAGGACCAAGGAAAAGTAATCTTTTTTTTTCTTTTTCCTCTAACTCAATAAAAATCATATGTTACACCTTAAAAAAAACTAATATTACACTATTATAAATTTCTTAGTTTTAAAGTTCACGTTAGATACTTTTATTAAGACGATAGCTTGTAAGATTGTGTCTATATTATGTGAACGTGATAGATATAATATTTTAAATATAAGTGGGACTGTCACCCACCTAGTCACTCATCTAGTCACCCACTCCTCTCAAAAGTAGATAAGTATCACCTAGTCCTTAATTCGCTACTAATTAAATTGTCCCACTTAGGGCTGTTCAAGGCCTAACCCGTGCAAACCGAGTAAGGTGCTTGCCCATGTCCGCCGCTTGTCCTCTCAGCTACATCTTTGTATTCTTAATAAAAAAGCAAAATGCTAGTCAGTGTAAACGTGCACCAATCAATCGTGGTAAACTTTTTCTACTTGCGGTATTTTATCCACTCGCGGGAAATTTATTGGTCAAAAACCGATTCAGACTGTCGAAATACACGTCAAGCCTCCGTTTCGCACAGGCTTTTTGGGTTTGATGGTTAGCTTCCCGGTAGATAATATATCCTTTTAAAAACAAATTTTGTAAACTCGAAAAATCGCTGCTCTCAAACTGAGCATTCAAATTAAAATCCGTTTTCATCATTGTCTTCATTTAGGTCCTGATTGGATATATTTTAATATCTTTTTTGTCTACTTTATTCGATATTATTGTGTATTCGATATTATTGTGTACTGTATTATTTGGTAGCGTATTTAACGATGAGTAGTACAACTCAACTGTATACGATGGTTATATCCGTATGTGATACCTTAGGGATCCTTTAGATACCCAGAGCAATGACTGTATCAACGAGGGACTATAGGAGGATAAGGAAACCATCCACAGATGTTCGAAAACTCTTTAAACAAGGAAGCTTATCCCGACGTTTAAGGATGATACAAGTCCTACTCGGAGACGAGTTCGTGCTAGCCACAGATACCCTCTTTATAAGGAACTAGAAGGCCCTGCGGAGAACGCGCACAAGCCTTGAAGAAACAACACTGGAGAATCCAACCAGATCGACCAAGACACGAAGCCTAGCAGATCCATCTAAGGAGACTTCCGAGCCAAGTAGATGGGAAGACACACCCCGCACATCAGCTTTCGACAAGTTATAGATCCCATCTAGGCTAGTTTTTCCTCTTGTACTCTATCTCAAGATCAATATAAGACACACACGACGTAAGGTTATTATCCTCCGAGAGGTTTGAACTTGTATAAATCCTTGGCTCCCAACGACTTGACTTAGCATGACTGGGTGTCCTCTACCCTCACACTTTTATCACATTTAATCGCAAGATCGACGGTTTACCAATCATTGACAGTATTTTTCTTTGATTTCATATTGTACTATAGTTGCACTACATAGTTTTAGTTGTCTATTGCATTTTATGATTGTTTTATACTTCATATATTTCTCTATCATATTTTCTATTATTCTCTACTACGCATTTTTATGTGCTGCATCTTTTTATCAGTTGTCCACTGCATTTTCTATGTGGTTTCTACTTCATTTTCTATGAATTGTCTACTGCACTTGTTGACATTTATATACTGCATACATTTCTTGTAAGTTGTCTACTGCACTTGATGACAATTGTTTACCGTATATTTGTTTACTATATTTTCTATTAGTTGTCTACTGTATTTCTTGGTAGTTGTTGGCTTCTAGCAAGTGCAAAGGATCAATTGTAGTGTTTTTTGATGAGAAAGAGTGTCGAACCTATAAGGAGGCAATAATTAATCTCACTTGACCTATATCTAAAACCACACTAAAAATAATAAAAAAGTGAAAGCTGAGATGCACAATTATCTTCCTCGATTAATTGTAGACCTCAAGGACGAATACTACAACAATTACACAATTATTTGAACTAGGAGATAAAATAATTTTAGGAATAAATAAAAAGCCAATTACACAATTATTTGAACTAGGAGATAAAATAATTTTAGGAATAAATAAAAAGAAGAAAATAAACAAATACTAAAACTATTAGAAGATGTGTTCTAATAGCTAAAATTTAGACAGGAGGTATATATGTTCACTAGTAGCAATTCTCAAACAAGTAATAGGGATTATACAACATAAAAGTTGCGACTAAGAATTTGCAAGAAATAAATCAGATGCTAGTATATCTAATTCTACCATTTGTCCAACCACCAAATCAAGGCATACATTAAGGCCTAAGCCGGAACAGTACAAACAATTTCGCTGGCGGAATATGAAAGAGGAACACATAGTTGGCTCTCTACCACATCCTCCATGCTTACCAACAAACACATCACTAAGTGTCATGCATGACACATTCATGACACACAATCAAATAAAAGTACTAAAGATATATCATGCATAAGATTAATCCTAAGCCAATATTTATCTACGCTGAATGGATGGTAATTGTAATAAAAATTGATGGTGCTGAAGATGGAAGACCATCGCACATAAATAGAGAATGCTACATAGCTACTACTATATACCTCGTAGCCTCAAAGAACTACTCACACATCATGCAGTCATCAAAACCAAATGATAGATAGATTTCTATTTGACATGAGAAATAACCTTTTAAGGAAAAGCTATCTCTGGGAAAAGGAAAAGAATGTGGGCGTGCCAACGTACTGTTGTACACAAAGAAAAAGATAAGGAAAAATATTTTACTAATCATTATAGAGTAGCAAATACAATTCCCAGGATTGCGCTTCGTGGCCTACTAGCTCGGCGAGCTTGAGCATGGTGATGTGGACTCCTGGTTCCCTAGGCCTCGGAAGGCTCCTGGTTAATTACACTCGTGGTTGAACCATGAGACACCTCCGATTAAGCCGCGTGGCTATTGTCTTCAGTCTTTGCTTCGCGTTCCCATGCATAATGATGGTGGTGTGTGTGGGTGGATGGCGGTAGAGTCTGTGTCCTTGTTGGTACACGTGCCGTCAGTGGCAGGGCCATTGTTCTGGCCATGTTCACCCTAACCATCTAGCTTCATTGGTCTTGAATGGTGTAGATGTAGTTGTTGGAGTCGGTGTAGCATGCATGGTTGTGTTTTTAGATGTTGTGCTGATTCAACAGTTTTGCCTGCGTGAGCAAGGAGTAAAAAGAGGGAGTAGATGATTGGTGGAGACCAACACCGATGTAAAACCGACACATGCACATATCGACGTACAAGCATTGCCTTCAATGGACCTCAGGTTGGTCCGCTGGTGACGACGTCTCGCTGAGGAGTAGACGGCAAAGTCACGGTCAGGGCCTATCAGCTCGGCAGCACAACTGTACTACCCAACAGAGCCCTTCTTGTTGAGATGTGAGCCTCGTATACGTATGTATAACCATGCACAAGCTGCATGCATATGCAACCATATATAGGCTACATGCATATGAGTAGCCTTATATGGGCCACATGCATGGCCCGCATGAGAGTTCACCTGCAAATACTCATACCTCGGTTGCCCACTCTCCAGCACGATAGTCCTCACCTCTATCTCCTTCCTATGTTATGAGGTTGCTAACTCATTCTCCTACCTCGATCGTCAACGTCACAGCTCCAACGTCCACTCCTACTAATCTTCCTTCAACATCGATCGTCAATGATCCTGATGTTATCTTAGGATGGGTTTAGTTCCTCCTTGTTTTTCTCTTTTTGGTGTCTTGATGTCAAAGGAGGAGGAGAATAGTGCTAGACTAGCTTGTGTGGGTAGTGAGGTTTTTGAGAGTTACAAGACTTGCTTTTCTTTTGTCTTTTTTTCTCTTGTAAACTCTATTCTTTGGTGGTGATGTCGATGCATACCTTGTATGCACTCTAACATGCTCATGTATATCTATGTCAGTGCATCCTTGCCATGATCACCTCTCACACGCATAATATCTTTATTATATGCTTATCTTGTACACTATGTATGTCCACGAATCCCTAAGATATATGGGGTGCTCCGTCACATTCTTCATGATATGTGCATTGGCATTTAAAAGCAAACATAAATAATGCAGATCTTCAGGGGGAGCTCATTCAATGTCATAGGATCCAAAACATCTTTATGCATTCTTCACTGAAGCTTTAATCGTGTTATCATCAATCACCAAAAATGAGGAGATTGAAAGTGCATCTTAGCCCCTAAGTGGGTTGTGATGATTAATGACAAAACAATTAAGAGACTAATGTGTGCATCAAGATGCTAATCAGGTTTTTTTTCCCAAAAGGCAAGTCAGAACTAGCGTTGACCCCTAAAAATATTAAAAAGAGATGACATCAAATCTAGAAGATTAAGAATACTTTTCTAGCCCTTTGGGTGATCCAATGATCACATTGAGAATACGACAGTTGTACTATAAAGGGGAGAGCTAGTTAACAACAAAAAATGAGATAACTTGCCAATAACTCAAAGGAAATCCATTCAAAGAGTCTTTGGAAATCTCTCCACACCAAACTTCTATACCTGTCTGAAACCTTCAGACTAGTTGACTGAAAGTT
Source organism: Stipa capillata (assembly GCA_019208055.1). Lineage (NCBI taxonomy): Eukaryota > Viridiplantae > Streptophyta > Magnoliopsida > Poales > Poaceae > Stipa > Stipa capillata. Next base: position 109,330 of record JAGXJF010001635.1, on the reverse strand, counting down.
CCGAGTGTATGTGGGAGTCTCAGGTGACCTAGGATATTGTCTGGGGTCACCAAGTTTTTTCTAAGTCTTGATCTAGACCTTCTGAGTGAAAGTTGTTTAGACCTTTTAGAGTTTTTCGGTGGTTTTGTCCCGAAGGGTTCTTGTTATCCGGAACCTCTGAGTGGGGTTTGTCCGAAAACTTCCAAGTGGCGATAGAGCTTCTGTCCTGAAGCCCTAGCTTCGTTCAAACCTTCCAAGTGAAGTTCATCTAGAAACTTCGAGACAGGACTTTGCTTATGTCCTAGTGATTCTTTAGTCTAGACCTTCTATGTTTGGCACCTCCGAGGAAGCCAAGTCGGCTCTAGTTTGCTTGCTCGGAACCTCTAAGTGAGGATTGTCCGGAACATCCGAACTAATTTGTGTTTGGGAACAGTAGGGTTGTTTTCATTTAGAACCTTCGAGATTTAGCTATCCGAACCCTCATGGTCAAGGATATTCCACAGGTTTTGAACTATCTGGTATTTCTGAGCGGCACCCTCCGAGCAATGCTTTTCATTGATATAGCCATTTGGTTTTGAATCCCAGAACCTCCAAGCGAGGTTGTCTAGAACCTCTGAGTGAGGTTTCTTTCGTGAGTAACTAGTCTTTTTAGGGCTGCCTATATATACCACCAACCATCCTAGGTAAGGGGGGTTGCTTGCGTCCCAAATCTAGAGCTGGCCCTTGTCTCTCTTCTGTCCTGCCTTCTTATGAGTTCCTTTGAGAGGTAGAAAATTTGAGAATTTGGATTGGATTTTCATTTAGCATTCAAGAAAGTTTCACCTCCAAGTTGAAGATCAACCTCTTGTTGCTCTTGGAGTTTGGCGCCTCCTAGACGGTTATGCATCGCTTGGGAGTCTTTCAAGCTTGTAAAGAAAACCAAAAAGTTTGTGAAGGTTTGACCTTACCTACCACAAGATGAAGAGCTACCAGGAAATGAGGGAGGCTTTGAATCGGCAAGTATATTGAGGAAAGAGTACGTTCCAGTGCCGGTTTTGGTCATTGGACCAAACCGTTTCGGTGCCAGTTTTGGTCATTGGACCAAACTTCCTGAACATAGATGTAGGGCCTAGCGAAGGGTCCTAACTCGACAACAAACAACCATGTCTCCTCATGCTAGGTTGACATTACTTGTATCTCACTTGCTAGGTTGTTAGTTTTTCATTTTCACATTTTTGTTATACATTGGCATATTTAATAGTAAATTTTGAAAGAGTCTATTCAGCCTCCCTCCATGCCATCCTCAATCCTTCAAAGGTGGGACTAAAGAAAGGTCTGGTTAGTAGCATATGCAATGCTCTACATGTCTGTGATTTGTTAGGCTGCCAAAATGATTCTCTCCAACCACAGGAAACCAAATGAGAACGCAGGAGCCTATGCCCCCCATAGGACCTACTCGAACAGCCAACCACCCACCTCCTTCTCTACATCCACAAAAAGACTTCAGGTAAAGAGTGTTGGAAATATGCCCTAGAGGCAATAATAAAGTTGTTATTATTCTATTTTCATGTTCATGATTAAGTTTATGTTCTATGCTAGAATTGCATTGGTTCTTGAATATGAGATTCAGAGAAAAACCTAATTGCATGTGTGGAATAATAAACACCATTCAGATCCCTAGTCAGGCCTCTGGACTAGCTCATGTATTGTTGATGATCTTGTTTTCCTGATCATGGGCATTGTTAATGTAACAAGGATGCCGGCAATAATGGGAACACATTGTTAGGGTAACAATGGTGTTGGATAGACCCCCTTATGAGATACTGCGAGATCACTTCGTCAATATGTTGTCAGTATCTTCTCATGATGTGTTAACGTTTACTTGCGTCCTTAGACCATGAGAATATCATAGACCCGGATACCGGATGGTTGCTTTGGGGTCATCAAACGTTACTCCGTAACTGGGTAATTATAAAGGTGACTTCCAGGTACACCAGAAAGTATATCGTGGTTCTAGATATGTCAAGACTGGGATTTGCCCATCCGGCGATGGAGAGATACACTCTGGGCCCACTCGGTATTACGGTGTCCAGCATCGCCTGGCCAGGTATTGTGACTAAAAGGTTAGTCACGGGGATACCGGAATACGGAAACGAGAAAAGAGTACAAACCGGTAACGAGGATAACTAGGTATGGTGATCAAGGAGTTGATCACAGGGATACCGTCAAAGTCTCGCCTCGGGTTGTGTAACGTATCATGAGACAAAAGGAATTGTATGCGACAATACAAGGTTCGCTCGATAAAGATCTTCGATGATATGTGGGAGTCGTTATGGGTGTCCAGATCCCGCTGACGATTATTGACCGGAAGGTGTCCCGGACATGTCCACATATACTCGAACCTATAGGGTCACACGCTTAACGTTTTAGCGACATTTAGGAATGCTACGATTTATGGAGAACGAGAGAGAAGGGTTCCGAAAGTGTTTCGGATGATCTCGAAAGTGTTCCGGGAGGTCCCGGATGGTTCCGGTGATGTCCGGAAGTGTTCCGAAAAGTATTGGAAGGTTCTAGAAGGTTCTGGAAGGTTCTAGGAGGTTCTAGAAATTCTAGAAGGTTCTGGAAGGTTCTAGAAATTCTAGAAGTTCTAGAAGGTTCTAGTGGAGTTGGACTCCAACTCCAACAGGGTGTCCCTGCTGGAGTAGGACTCCACCTGCCTAGGGAGAGCTGCCCCAACCCCTATAAATAGAGGGGCAGGGCACCTCAAAGAGCATCCAGGCAGCCCCAGAAGCAGCCCTAAACCCTAGGCCGGCCATCTTTAGATTGACCACAGCCTTCTTTTTCTCTCTCTTCTAGATTGGATCTAGTACAGCTGCCGGCGCGCTGCTGCTTCTCCTTCTTGTAGATCCCCGCTGTTCTTGTGCGCTGGTCCACACATTACTGCGGTGTCGCTGATCCGGTACGCGTGGATACCTCGGAGACGTCGTATACTTCGGCGTTCGATCGAGCGAACTATTCGCGAGGAGATCGCTCTCGCGGCTGGGAGGTATAACCTAGCTGCGGGAGTCTGCGGACTTCATCGACATCGGTCAACTTCTCCGCTGCATTGACGTGATCGTTGAAGGTATGATCTCGTTGCCTGCACCTCGATAGTGATCTTGGGGTGGATTGTGCACGGTAAATTTTTGTTTTGCGTAGCACGTTCCCCAACAGTGGTATCAGAGTGGTACTATGCGTAGTTGTAGGTACGACTAGAGCATATGTGATATGCGGCATTGCACATATGATGTGCGGGGTGTTAGATGAGATCTACCACCGGATTTTCTTGTTGTTTTCCTCTCATTGCAAAATTTTGATCTCGGCGGCATCGTGAAATTTTCAGATATCCGGCGAACCTTACGATCTTCGGATCGAGACATGCTAAGGATGACTTTGGTTTCACTTTAGTTGAGAAAGATAAATTTGCAATGAGCGGGCTTGTAGATGTGATCTACACGGGGGTCATGCGTATGACGAAGTTTAGTATGGGGTTCGAGATTTCCGAGTCTCCAATTCCAGACACCCCGACAGTTAAATAACTGCAAGAGCAATCATGCTTATGGTAACGTAGGTAGCAAACGGTTTGCAACGTAGCCATAAAGCCACGTATTGTAGCATAAACGTTAGAGGCGTCTAACTTGTTTTTTGCAGGGTATGCATGTGATGTGGTATAGCCTATGTGATGCAATGTGATTGTATGAGATGCAAAGTGTTTGTAATTTTAATTTTGTCATGACCTGCGTGTCATGAGTATGGCAATCGGCAGGAGCCAATACGATTGTCATTATTTATTGTATTGACCTACGCATCAACTAGAAAGCCATGTAATGCATTTATTTTATTAGCTATGTGATAGCAAATAGTTGTAATTGTAAGGACATGGTGGTGACAATCTTACATCGATGGACCTCGACGCTACATCGTACGCGAAGAAGGAGATCTCCGCCAAAAGATGTTGAAGAAGTCTTCTTCAACAAAAGGGGCTATACCATATCACAATAATTTAATTGCATGTGATGTTAATCCCTTTTATGCACCTTGTTTGATGCGTGGTAGACGTTGTTAAATAGGGTGATCCCTCACACAAATATCAAAGTAGTTAGTGTTTTTCCAAGTGTAGCACCGTCTGGAGTATTTGCCATTCTAAGGTGCGCCATGTCACATGGGTACGATATGTTTGACATATATGAGGCGGGCGCGAACCGTTCGCGCAGCAGAGCACTCGGTTGTCTTGACGAGCTTTGCAAGATCGTCTTGGGCTCGGAACACACCCATCGAAAGATTAACAAGAGTCATATGGGATATGATTGGCATGTTGACCTACCGGTCTCGTTATTCCGTCATCAGTGATGTCACATCAATGGTGGAGTAAGTGAGTCGTGGATCTTGAATCACTAATAATCAATTATGAGCGATATTGGTTTTAGTGGGAGCTTACTCTAATTAAGTGTTAATTTGAGTTGCTTTAATCATGAACAATGTCTAAAGTGTATTTCTTTTTAAGTTGTAGATCTATGGCACCCGTAACCACCTTTCCACTATACGCGTTGCTTGAGAAAGAAAAACTGAATTCATCTGGGAACAACTTTACGGACTGGTACCGTAATGTGAGGATTGTCCTCAAGAGTGCCAAGAAGGACTATGTCCTATCGTAAACTCTCGGTGAACTCCCCGCTAACGCTACGGATGATGAGACTCGTATCTATCAATCTAAGAGCGATGATTCCATTGCAGTACAGTGTATCATGCTTGCCTCCATGGAACCTGATCTTCAAAAGCATTTTGAGAATTGGGCTGGTTATGAGTTAATCCAGGAGCTGAAAGTTTTGTTTCAGAAGCAAGCAAGGACTGAAAGATATGAGATATCCAAAGCCTTGTTTGAATGCAAGATGGCTGAGGGCAGCTCAGTGAGTCAGCACGTACTCAGATTGTCTGGGTACGCGCAAAGGTTGGATGCGCTAGGTTTTCCAATCTCCCAAGAGTTGGGCACTGATCTTGTTCTTGCTTCCCTCCCTTCGAGCTATAGTAGCTTCATCATGAACTACAACATGAATGGGATGGAAAAGATTATGGGTGAATTGTTCACTATGCTTAAAACTGCTGAGAGTGGAATCCAGAAGGACACCAATCATGTGATGATGGTGAATAAAACAACCAACTTCAAGAAGAAGGGCAAGTCTAAGAAAAAGGGCAAATCCAAGGGTGCTAGTATGACTGACACGCCTAAGAAGTCCAAGACTGGCGCCACTTCTGATGTTGAGTGCTTCTTCTGTAAAGAGAAAGGACACTGGAAGAGGAACTGCAAGAAATATCTGGCAGAAAAGAAGAAGTCTGGAAAGTCCAGCTCAGGTATGAGTGTCATACATGTTATTGATGTATTCCTTGCTGGTCCGCAATGTAATTCTTGGGTATTGGATACCGGATCGGTTGCTCATATTTGCAACTCGATGCAGGAACTACAGAGGCCTAAGCGACTGGCAAAGGATGAGGTGACGATGCGCGTCGGGAACGGAGTAAAAGTTGCTATGCTCGCCGTCGGTGTCCTACCTCTACATTTATCTTCAGGATTTATATTAGAGCTTAGTAATTGTTACTATGTTCCGGCCTTGAGCAAAAACATTATTTCTGGATCATGTTTGTTGCAAGACGGTTATTCGTTTAAGTCTGAGAACAATGGTTGTTCGATTTATATGGATAATATGTTTTATGGCCATGCTCCCGTTGTGAATGGGTTATTTATTATGAATCTTGATGGTAATACACACATCCATAACACTGACGCTAAACGTCGCAAGATAAACGATTTGAATTCCACTTATTTGTGGCACTGCCGTTTGGGTCATATTGGAAAGAAGCGCATGAAGAAACTCCATTGTGATGGACTTTTGGAGTCATTTAATTATGAATCATTTGACACTTGCGAGCCTTGTCTAATGGGTAAAATGACTAAAATGCCGTTCACAGGCCACGTAGAACGGGCGACTGACTTATTGGAGATCATACATACGGATGTATGTGGTCCAATGAGTATAGCTGCACGCGGTGGATTCCTCTACTTCATTACCTTCACGGATGATTTGAGTAGATATGGGTATATCTATTTGATGAGACATAAGTCTGAAACCTTTGAAAAGTTCAAAGAATTTCAGCATGAAGTAGAAAATCATCGTAACAAGAAAATCAAGTTTCTGCGATCAGATCGCGGAGCGGAGTATTTGAGTTACGAGTTTAGCGAACATCTGAAGAGTTGCGGAATTGTTCCACAGCTTACGCCTCCCGGAACGCCACAGAGGAATGGAGTGTCCGAGAGACGTAGTCGAACCTTGTTGGACATGGTAAGATCGATGATGTCATTAACTGAACTGCCATTGTCTTTTTGGGGTTATGCTTTAGAGACTGCCGCTTTTACACTAAATAGAGCACCATCTAAATCCGTTGAAATGACACCATATGAGATATGGCATGGGAAGAAACCCAACTTGTCTTTTCTTAAAATTTGGGGATGCGATGCATATGTAAAGCGTTTACAACCAAATAAGCTCGATCCCAAATCGGATAAATGCTTCTTTGTTGGTTATCCCAAAGGAACTGTTGGGTATTCCTTCTATCACCGCACCGAAGGCAAAGTGTTTGTCGCAAAGAACGGTGTGTTTCTCGAGAAAGAGTTTCTTGCTAAAGGGGTGAGTGTGAGGATAGTGCAACTCGACGAGATTGGTGAATCTTCGTCATTAGGTCAAAGTGATGCAACGCTGGAAGTGGTTCCGGAGTTTCCCACAATGACTGATACGGAAGCCCCTACATGTGATGTAGAGACTTCGGTCGAGCCAGTAGCTGAACCAAGAAGCTCTAGTAGGATTCGCACGAAACCACAGTGGTTTTCGGACGAGGTATTGTTGTTAGACAACGATGAGCCTGCGACCTATACGGAAGTAATGATGGGCCCTGACTCCGTTAAATGGCTAGACGCCATGAAATCCGAGATAGAATCCATGTACGAGAACCAAGTTTGGAACTTGGTGGACCCTCCTGAAGGCGTGAGGCCTATCGAATGTAAATAGATCTATAAAAAGAAAACAGACACGGATGGGAATGTATACATCTATAAAGCTCGACTTGTCGCAAAGGGTTTCCGACAAGTTCAAGGAGTTGATTACGACGAGACATTCTCTCCCGTAGCGATGCTTAAGTCTGTTCGGATTCTTCTAGCGATTGCTGCATATTTCGATTACGAGATATGGCAAATGGATGTCAAAACAGCGTTCCTGAATGGGAAGCTAACCGAGGACGTGTATATGATACAGCCCGAGGGTTTTGTCAATCCAAAGGATGCTGGAAAGGTATGCAAACTTCAGAGATCCATCTATGGACTGAAGCAAGCATCACGGAGTTGGAATCTTCGCTTTGATAAAGTGGTCAAAGGGTTTGGCTTCATCAGGAACTGCGAAGAGGCTTGTGTTTACAAGAAAGTAAGTGGGAGCGCAATAGCATTTCTAATACTCTATGTGGATGACATATTGTTGATTGGGAATGATGTATCTTTTCTTAACAATATTAAGACTTCATTGAAAAATAGTTTTTCAATGAAAGACTTAGGCGAGGCAGCATACATATTAGGTATAAAGATCTATAGAGATAGATCAAAGCGCCTAATAGGGCTAAGCCAGAGTACATATATAGATAAAGTACTGAAGAGGTTCAGTATAGAAAACGCCAAGAAGGGGTTCTTGCCGATGTCGCATGGGAAAAGTTTGAGCAAGAATCAGTGTCCTTCGACAACTGATGAGCGAGAACGCATGAGTAAGATTCCATACGCATCCGCGATTGGGTCAATCATGTACGCCATGATATGTACACGACCAGATGTGTCCTATGCTCTAAGTGTTACGAGCAGATACCAGAGTGATCCAGGTCATGATCATTGGACAGCAGTGAAGAATATCCTAAAGTACCTGAAGAGGACTAAGGATATGTTTCTCGTATACGGTGGTGACGAAGAGCTCGTTGTAAAGGGTTACACTGACGCCAGCTTTGTCACAGATCCGGACGATTTTCGATCTCAATCAGGCTTAGTGTATACACTGAACGGTGGTGCAGTGAGCTGGAAGAGTTCCAAGCAGGACACTGTGGCGGATTCTACAACGGAGGCTGAGTATATCGCCGCTTCAGAAGCGGCAAAGGAGGGCGTTTGGATTAAGAAGTTCGTCACCGAGCTTGGTGTGGTTCCGAGCGCGCTGGATCCTATGGAGCTCTATTGTGACAATAGTGGCGCCATAGCTCAGGCCAAGGAGCCAAGGTCCCACCAGAAGTCTAAACATATACAACGCCGATTCCACATCATTCGTGAATTGGTGGAGCGTGGAGACGTAAAGATATGCAAAATACACACGGATCTGAATGTGTCAGATCCGCTGACGAAGCCTCTACCACAAGCAAAGCATGAGCAACACCGGAATGCCATAGGTGTTAGGAGCTTAAGCATTGGCTAGATTATTGACTCTAGTACAAGTGGGAGACTGTTGGAAATATGCCCTAGAGGCAATAATAAAGTTGTTATTATTCTATTTTCATGTTCATGATTAAGTTTATGTTCTATGCTAGAATTGCATTGGTTCTTGAATATGAGATTCAGAGAAAACCTAATTGCATGTGTGGAATAATAAACACCATTCAGATCCCTAGTCAGGCCTCTGGACTAGCTCATGTATTGTTGATGATCTTGTTTTCCTGATCATGGGCATTGTTAATGTAACAAGGATGCCGGCAATAATGGGAACACATTGTTAGGGTAACAATGGTGTTGGATAGACCCCCTTATGAGATACTGCGAGATCACTTCGTCAATATGTTGTCAGTATCTTCTCATGATGTGTTAACGTTTACTTGCGTCCTTAGACCATGAGAATATCATAGACCCGGATACCGGATGGTTGCTTTGGGGTCATCAAACGTTACTCCGTAACTGGGTAATTATAAAAGCGACTTCCAGGTACACCAGAAAGTATATCGTGGTTCTAGATATGTCAAGACTGGGATTTGCCCATCCGGCGATGGAGAGATACACTCTGGGCCCACTCGGTATTACGGTGTCTAGCATCGCCTGGCCAGGTATTGTGACTAAAAGGTTAGTCACGGGGATACCGGAATATGGAAACGAGAAAAGAGTACAAACCGGTAACGAGGATAACTAGGTATGGTGATCAAGGAGTTGATCACAGGGATACCGTCAAAGTCTCGCCTCGGGTTGTGTAACGTATCGTGAGGCAAAAGGAATTGTATGCGACAATACAAGGTTCGCTCGATAAAGATCTTCGATGATATGTGGGAGTCGTTATGGGTGTCCAGATCCCGCTGACGATTATTGACCGGAAGGTGTCCCGGACATGTCCACATATACTCGAACCTATAGGGTCACACGCTTAACGTTTTAGCGACATTTAGGAATGCTATGATTTATGGAGAACGAGAGAGAAGGGTTCCGAAAGTGTTTCGGATGATCTCGAAAGTGTTCCGGGAGGTCCCGGATGGTTCCGGTGATGTCCGGAAGTGTTCCAGAAAGTATTGGAAGGTTCTAGAAGGTTCTGGAAGGTTCTAGGAGATTCTAGAAATTCTAGAAGGTTCTGGAAGGTTCTAGAAATTCTAGAAGTTCTAGAAGGTTCTAGTGGAGTTGGACTCCAACTCCAACAGGGTGTTCCTGCTGGAGTAGGACTCCACCTGCCTAGGGAGAGCTGCCCCAACCCCTATAAATAGAGGGGCAGGACACCTCAAAGAGCATCCAGGCAGCCCCAGAAGCAGCCCTAAACCCTAGGCCGGCCATCTTTAGATTGGCCACAGCCTTCTTTTTCTCTCTCTTCTAGATTGGATCTAGTACAGCTGCCGGCGCGCTGCTGCTTCTCCTTCTCGTAGATCCCCGCTGTTCTTGTGTGCTGGTCCACACATTACTGTGGTGTCGCTCATCCGGTACGCGTGGATACCTCGGAGACGTCGTATACTTCGGCGTTCGATCGGGCGAACTATTCGCGAGGAGATCGCTCTCGCGGCTGGGAGGTATAACCTAGCTGCGGGAGTCTGCGGACTTCATCGACATCGGTCAACTTCTCCGCTGCATTGACGTGATCGTCGAAGGTATGATCTCGTTGCCTGCACCTCGATAGTGATCTTGGGGTGGATTGTGCGCGGTAAATTTTTGTTTTGCGTAGCACGTTCCCCAACAAAGAGACATATATCCATTGTCTAATTCTCTCCAACTTCCAGTCATCAACAAACAAACAGTTTCACCTTCTTAGTACACGAACAAAGCCATATCTAATTAGTACATCCACCTGATGTTGTAGTTACACTCATAATCATCAAATTTGTTATACACTCGTGTTAGTACCAACATGTTTCTATCGCTCACTATTGTCGCATTACCTCATCAACTTAAACTACAAGAATCATAATATATAACAGCCAACTAAATAATAGTTAGCAGACCTAACATAGGTACTATTTGGTATTTGGGCCATGTACATCCATACAATTTTACCACGTTAAATAAGATATTTACTTAACTCCTATAGCACTACAACCTTTGTCGGAACCAACCATTAAACTTGAGAACCAATTAGCACAAGGCATGAAATGCTGATTAATAACTATTCAAATTGACTCCCCCTTTGTTGAAAAAAAGAGAGAAGAAGACATTTACATCAATTTCTTTTCAACTTTCAAATTTGTAATGAAAACATTAGCATAAAATGAAGAAACAAGAACATTGTAACAATCATCATTGTTATCACCCGGAAAGAATGTTAGTTATCATGTCATTGGTGGTTAGTTACTATGCCATTTTGTTCACAGTTATTGACTTTGATTGCATCCATTAAAAACTTGTCAACTGGGTATAAAGTTTGCAACTATCATACCACAACATAGCTATATATTGAAATGATAATCAGGCACTATTGCATTCTTATGACTAAAAGTTATCTATGTGCATACACCACTTGTTGTCTGATAACTATCACTCTTAATTTGTGCTCATGAAGTTACCAGGTCATTAAGTTTACAGATAGCAAGACAGACCATTAAGCTAGGCATTGAAGCAGCCTAGCTACAACATCAGGCAGCAACATGCATGTTCGCCTTTTCGAAGATGAAACTTGGTTTTGAGTAACCGAAAATGATCCTAACATCACAAGAAAATAACATGTAGAGCAAGGTCACTTATTAGAACAACTTACTAGTCCATGATTACAGCAAAAGAAATCCTTGGAACATCACAAAAGAATTAAACAACTGCTTAACAAACACAAGAAATTTGGCAAGTGTCGACACCATGTTACTAGCTGCCTAGTGCAACAGATTAGCAAGAACTTAAAACCATTCCATAATAGTAGTCAATTAGTTTAGAAAAGTGCCCATAGTACTTAGGGTACCTAACATAGTCTTGACATGAACAAAAACATTACATGACTATATTTTGAAAACAATCCAAAAATAAACCTTTGCACTGGTCGTAACTTGCATCTTGTTCCCCAATAATGAGCAGGTTGTTTGTGTAATGGTTATTGGATTATCTTCTCTATCACAATACTTCTACATGGTTATGAAAATCGTTAATTAATTGCTAATGGATCATTAGTTCTCACAATCGAGGTCTATAATATATGAGTGCTACTTCAAAAAGTTATTTTCAACTCATGCAAGAGATTAAATCATGAGCTCTCTATGAACAAGACCATTAGGTAGCCACAGATGACTGGAACTAGTGGTGTTGACTAATTATTAAGTAGATAACTCAACTAGAGCATACTCCCCTGTAGCAAAGCCTCCCCCATTTGCACACCTATCTCAATCAACCAAGCAGGCCAACCATCCACTACCAACTAGCACGACAACCAGCCATAGCTTATTCGATTCGGTCCAGCAAGGAATCAGCTAGCCAATCAATAACAAATTCACAACACCGTTGCTTAACCAGTTGAAAGGACATCTAAACCCCTAAGTGGGTTTTGGTGTAAATGACAAGTGATTAGGGGACTAACCACGTTTACAAAGTGTATGAACAGGTGTTAGTCCGAAGGTTGATAAGCAAAGGTGGTCGGAGACCCCCCTAAGCAAAAAGGAGAGAAGAAGACGGCGTATTTAAATTTATGCATTTTTATCTTATGATTGAGTCATAGGAAAGCCGGACTATTAAGAGGGGTAATGTGATGAACAAGAGGGTGGTAACAAATTTCCTATAAGATCTCTCTTCCACATCCCATGTTCGAGAAAAACCCCAAGAGAGAGCAAGTAAGAAGCCATATAGAATACCCTGCTTTTGCTCTCTGCTGTGATCTGGATGCTCAGTCCGAAGGTTCCGGACAGAACCTCCGGGTGGGCCGGAATCTGGATGGGTTCCGGGTGGAACTCCGGACGAGTCCAGTAGCCTCTGGACTCGCCCGGAAGGCTGTCCGGAGAACATCCCGGAATCCGGGTGGTTCGGAGTTACCGGAATTCTTGGTTGCTCCGGGTGTTCTCCCCAGAGGTCTGGGTCCGGAGGTTCCGGGCTGAACCTCCGGGTGACCCTGTTTTCCGGATGGACTCTGGATGAATTCCGGATGAGTCCAGTAGCTTCTGGACTCACCCGGAAGGCTGTCCGGAGGACAGCCCGGAATCCGGGTGATCCGGAGGTTGAGTCCGGAGGTTCCGGATGGAACTCCGGACTGTGCGCGCAGAGCCCCAACGGGCAGATTTCGGGGGCCCTATATAAAGCCCACCCCTTCTTCCCCAAGGGGTACCCAACTTTGCAGCTTTGAATACCTCTCTCCTCCACCATTATTGACCTCCAAAGCTTGAGGATCTCCTCCCCTAGTGCTCAAATCCCATCAAGCCTTTGAGGGAAAAGAAAGAGGAGACCTAGATCTACAATTCCCCCAAGCCAAATTTGATTCCCCCTTGAGTTCATCACGTTGCTTGTTACTCTTGGGATTGTGGGGATCCCTAGACGGTTGGTGTCTCCCGGAAGCCTCCAAAGTGTGGATTCGTGCTCCGGGATTGTTTGTGAGGGTTTGTAGGCCACCTCAAGGTCTACCACGAGTTATTTGAGCTCGGGCTTGGTTTGCCGAGGCTCAAAGGAGAAGAAAGCGAGACTTTGTGTCGCGAGGTGCTTTGTTGAGCCTCCGCCTCTCCAATGGAGATTAGCACCCCCCAAGGGTGTGAACTTCGGGTTAATTCTTCATCTCAACCTTGTGATTGCTTTTTACTCATATCTATTGTGCTTGTGTGGTTCATCTTGTTTGCCTTGAGTTATTCTTTGTGCTATTCACCTTGTGACATATAGGTTGACTCACTTAGTTGGACATTTAGAGAAGTTATATTCCACACTTCCCTAAAAGCAATTAAGAAAAAGTTAAAATTTGTAGTCACCTATTCACCCCCCCCTTCTAGTCGACATCTTTGATCCTTCAATTGGTATCAGAGCCAAGGACTCTTTGTTTGGGTTTCATCACCTAAAGAGTAAAGATGACGACCTATAGTGAGGCGGAGGTAAACCAAATGATGGCCAAGCTTCGTGAGGAGCTCACGGCCACCATGAAAAAGGAGTTAGTCGATGCTATTAAGGCCATCTCCACCGAGGGCTCCAAATCCGCTAATGTCGAGGTTGATAAAGCCTCGGGGGAGCAATTTAACACCGGTAATCTAAGTGGATTCAATGCGGTGCCTTACTCCTATCCCCCTCAACATATACCTCATGTGCATATCCACAATCCCAGCCCCGCACCTATCTTAGATGGCACTCAATATCCATATTGGAAAGTTTCTATGGAATCTCATCTTCGCAGTGCCTCTAACCATTTGTGGAGCATCGTGGTGCGTGGATTCAAGCCAATCGACCCCGACAATCTCACCGTCGATGAAAAGAGTGATGCTCAACTCAATGCAACCGCTCTCAACATGCTTCAAAGAGCGTTGACACCCGAGCTCTTCAACTCCATCATCTTATGCAAGACCGCCAAGGAAGTATGGGATGAGCTCAAGATCATGCATGAAGGCAACACAAGCATCCGAAGATCAAACTATGAGATGGTCAAGAATGAAGCCAACTTGTTCGTGATGGAAGAGAATGACACACTCCAAACTCTATTTCGAAGACTCAACTCCATTGTGGTCTCTTTGAAGGGTTATGGGTGTGCATGGGCCGATGATGCATACATCGTGAGCAAGTTCCTTGGCGCCATCCTCCCTTACCAACCGTCAATGGTCTTCAACATTCAACAAAGGGCGGACTACCTCGACCTCACTCCCAATGACGTTCTCTCACTCTTTGTCACTCATGAGAACATGGTCAAGACCGCCGAGAAGACACTTGCTATTGCGCGTGGGTCAAAGAAGGCCAACCTAGCATTGAAGGCAAAGCAAGTTCAAGCTCAAGACTCTAGCGAAGAAGAAGAAGCTAGCCAAGAGACTCCATCACCAAATGACTTTGAAGAAGAGATCTCTCTTGGTTAGAAAATACAAGGGCTCTATGGGCAAAAAGAGAAGCAAGTTCTCCAGGGGCAAGTCAAGCATGCCTAAGAGACTTTGCTACAATTGTGATAGTCCAAACCATTTCATTGCGGATTGCCCAAAGGAGAAGCGGGACAAGAGAGAAGGCAAGGACAAGGAGGAGAAGACATACAAGAAAAAGCCCTTCTTCAAAGATGGGAAACCATACAAGAAGAGGGAAGCAAAGGCCTTCATTGGTCAAGAGTACTCCTCCGACAACTCCGATGCCGAAGAAGAAGGAGAGGATGTGGGCGTTGCCGGGATAGCCATTGTCTCTCCCTCCAAGCCCACCTCACTCTTCAAGTTCGACTACTCCAACGAAATCAAGACCGACCATAAATGTCTCATGGCTAGAGAGGCAAAGGTACTTCCTTCATCCAATCCTACCTTGTTTACTCCTCTATCTCCTATGTCCTCAAACATATTGTGTGAAGTTAATGTGGAAGGAGATAGTGATAGTGATAGTGATGATGAGGAGGATGATATTGCAACGATAAAATTCATGACTTCTCTTCGTGGTGAGGCGCTTGATAGATTTCGCTTTCTCATGAATTCCCTTGTGGAACGTAATGAGTACATTGAGAGAGCGGAAACCCTTATCATTAGGGAAAAGGAGAGTGTCAAACTCCTCGAGCATAAACTCCACGAAGAGCAAGCTAAAAATGAAACTCTTAACATGGATCTCTTTAAAACTAAAATTTGTCTTGAGAGAGCTCTAGAGGTGGCTAATGGTTTCAAGGTTTCGAAAGAAAAGATTGAGGTTGCTCATGCTAAACTCTCTAAAGATTTTGAGTACCTTGACAATGGCTACAAGCTAGTCAAGGGTGAACTCATCAAACTTACCGAGTCACATGAGGAACTTCAATCCACTCACAAGAAGCTCCTAGCCATCCCTAGCACTCCTACTATTATTAATGTTGATGCTTGTGCTACTAACTCTTTACTTGATAAAGCATCACTCATTGAGGAAAACAAGAAGTTGAAAGCTCAACTTGAGAGAAGTTTAGTTACATGCATTCAAGGTGAGAAAACTCTCAAGGAGCTAATGAGCAAGCAAAGGGAGAGGGTTCCTAGAGAAGGACTTGGCTTTACTCCCAAGTTTAATGACAAGGGCAAAGCGTGGCTTCCACATCATTATCCCAAGACCAAATTTGTGCGTGGAGGACACAAGGGAAATGTTGGTGATGATATTGTGAATGGCAAAGCTACTAGGAGCTATGTCACTCACAATGATATGTTAGGCACTTTTGATCCATCCTATATGCTACGTAAGGGCAAGGATGGACATGTATTTGCTAAATTTGTAGGTGCTAAAATTCGTAATGTTGCTAAACTTAAGTCTATTTGGGTTCCTAAGACTCTTGTTACTAACATCAAAGGACCCATCTACAAATGGGTACCTAAAATCAAAGCATAATTCTATTGTAGGACTATACCTCCGGTGAAAATGCTTGGGTGATCGATAGCGGTTGCACAAACCATATGACCGGAGAGAAGGGGATGTTTGAGCAATTCGTGGAAGACATATCCTCTACATCAAACATTGTCTTTGGTGATAACAACAAGGGAAAGGTACTCGGTTTGGGCAAGGTAGCAATCACTAATGACTTATCTATTGAGAATGTTATGCTTGTCAAATCTCTTAATTACAATTTACTTTCCGTTTGGCAATTGTGTAGTGTCGGTTATGATTGCTTATTTTCTATATCTAAAGTGACGATCTTTAGAAGAGATAATCTCAAAGTGGTCTTTGTTGGACATGTGGAAGGCAAGCTATATGTTGTTGATTTCTCGAAAGAGAACACTAAGCTTGAAGCATGTCTAATGGCCAAGACCGACGTGGGGTGGCTATGGCATCATAGATTAGCCCATGTCGGTATGAGAAATTTAAAAAATCTTCTAAAGGGCGAGCACATTGTTGGACTAACCGATATTGCATTTGATAAGGATAGAGTTTGTAGCTCATGTATTGCCGGAAAGATAGTTGGAAAGAAGCATCCCACCAAGAGCATCATCACAACTTCGAGGCCTTTGGAGCTCCTTCACATGGATCTCTTTGGACCTCCATCCTATGATAGCATTGGTGGAAGTAAGTATGGTTTAGTCATTGTCGATGCTTTTTCTCGTTTCACTGGGTGTATTTTCTTCGATCTAAGGATGAAACTCAAGATACCTTCAAGTCTTTTGCCAAACGAGCTCAACGACAACTTGATGAGAAGATCTTGGCAATTAGAAGCGAGAATGGAACCGAGTTCAAGAACACCAAGCTTGATGAATACTTGGATGAAGGGGGGATCAAGCATGAGCTATCTACTCCATATACCCCTCAACAAAATGGTGTGGCGGAAAGGAAGAACCGGACATTGGTGGAAATGGCGAGGACCATGTTGGATGAGTACAAGTCTCCATACAACTTTTGCGCTGAAGCCGTCAACACCGCGTGTCATGCATCTAACCGGCTCTTCCTCCGCAAGATCTTGGACAAGACACCATATGAGCTACTCACCGGAAAGAAGCCTAACGTCAAATACTTTCGAGTATTCGGTTGTAAGTGTTTCATGCTCAATAAGCGAGATAGATTAGCTAAATTTGCTCCTAAGTCTATAGAAGGTATATTTGTTGGATATGGATCAAACTCTCACTCATATAGAGTCTACGACAAATCCACCGGATGTGTTGAAGAATCTAGTGATGTGGAGTTTGATGAAAATAACGGCTCTCAAGTAGAGCGAGTTGATTCAAGTGTGTTAGGTGAAGAAGATCCGTCTCAAGCCATCAAGACCATGTGGATTGGTGAGATCTTGCCAATCGAACAATCTAAGGAGAAGGAAGGAGAAGAATCAAGTTCAAGACAAGCTGAACCTCCCACCTCGACACAAGATCAACTCAATGACCAAGTACAACCTCAAGATCATCAATCAAGTGAGCAAGATCGAGGTCAAGATCAAGCTTAAGATGGAGCTCAAGCTTCAAATGAAGAAGATCAAGCTCCACGTCAACAACGGATCCCATGCAATATGAAAGGACTCGACGTTGACAACATTCTAGGAAGCATATCTAAAGGGGTAACCACTCGTAGACGATTAGCAAACTTTTGTGAACATCACTCGTTTGTTTCTTCTTTTGAACCCCTTAAGGTAGGAGAAGCATTGGAAGATCCGGAGTGGGTGTTGGCAATGCAAGAAGAACTTAATAACTTCACCCGCAACAAGGTGTGGTCTCTAGTGGAGAGACCGAAGGACAAGAATCACAATGTCATCGGGAAAAAATAGATATTCAAGAACAAGCAAGATGAAAATGGCCAAGTCATAAGGAACAAGGCAAGGTTGTTTGGCACAAGGCTTCACCCAAGTCGAAGGTTTGGATTTCGGTGAAACCTATGCCCCCGTTGCTAGATTAGAGGCCATTCACATTTTACTTGCATATGCTAATCATCATAACTTCAAATTATATCAAATGGATGTTAAAATTGCTTTCCTTAATGGTCCAATTAATGAATTGGTATACGTTGCACAACCACCGGGTTTTGAGGACCCTAATCACATCAACCATGTCTATAAACTCCATAAGGCCCTCTATGGATTAAAACAAGCTTCTCGAGCTTGGTATGAATGCCTTAGGGATTTCCTAGTTATGAATGATTTTGTGATTGGGAAAATCGATACCACTCTTTTCACAAAAAGGGTTAAAGGTGACTTATTCGTATGTCAAATATATGTTGATGACATTATCTTTGGTTCCACTAACAAAGCATTTAGCGATGATTTTGGTGAACTAATGACTAGCAAGTTTGAGATGTCAATGATGGGGGAGTTGAAGTTCTTCCTCGGATTTCAAGTCAAGCAACTCAAGGAGGGAACCTTCATCTCCCAAACAAAGTACACCGTCGACATCATCAAGAAGTTCGAGATGGACAAGGCCAAGGGGTGCAAGACGCCAATGCCTACCAATGGACACCTCGACCTCAACCAAGAAGGTACCCCGGTAGATCAAAAGGTATATCACTCCATGATTGGATCTCTTCTTTACCTTTGTGCATCTAGGCCGGATATTATGTTGAGTGTGTGTATGTGTGCAAGATTTCAAGCCGCTCCAAAAGAGTGCCATTTAGTGGCGGTTAAGAGAATCATTAGATATCTTGTTCATACCCCAAACTTAGGACTTTGGTATCCTAAGGGCTTAACCTTTGATCTTGTTGGTTTCTCGGATTCGGATTATGCCGGTGATAAAGTAGATAGAAAGCCCACTTCCGGAACATGCCAACTCCTTGGTAGATCGTTAGTTAGTTGGATATCCAAGAAACAAAATTCCGTTTCCCTATCCACCGCCGAAGCCAAATATATTGCAGCCGGTAGTTGTTGCGCTCAATTGTTGTGGATGAGGCAAACTTTGAAGGATTATGGTATAATTGTTGGTAAAGTGCCTCTTTTGTGTGATAATAAAAGCGCAATCAAAATAGCCAACAACCCCGTCCAACACTCCCGAACCAAACACATAGATATCTGTCATCACTTCATTAGGGATCATGTTGCCTGAGGTGAAATAGAAATATCTCATGTGAGAACGGATAAACAACTAGCGGACATCTTCACTAAGCCCCTAGATGAAGCTAGGTTTTACGAGTTGAGGAATGAGCTTAATATCATTGATTCTCGAAACTTGTCTTGAGCTCTTGCATACACACATGTGCTTTACATTGTATCTTGCTATCTAGGTGCGTGCATGGAATAAGGGGGAGTGTAGCTCAAGCCATGAGCTATCACATCCGTAGAGGATGCAAATATTGAAACTTGTATAAATGATTACTTGTGTGATTTATATGCTAAAATGAGTTGGATTCTTAGGACCCATTACTCTTAATAGAACTCGCGGTCCTAGATCAATATGCTCAAACATATGGTAGAAATACCTCTTCAATGTCTCTTATGCTCATTGTTCATTTCTCTTGCAAAGTAAGCGTGGAATTGAATGAGCAAGTGAAACAATGATTTGTTGCCAAAGTTCGGATCCTTGGAGGAATCCTACGTCTCCGTTTGGGAAGCTCGATCACACGTGATCAAGAGCCGGCTTCCTCTCAAGCCTTTATACCTCGAGGACGCTCTTGCGTCTCGACTTCTTCTTGGTGATTCTTTCCTCGCGGAGGCGAATCTCGGCCTTCACAAACTTCTTAAGGCTTAACACAAGGATGGGAGCTCTCAAGAACTCCTAACCGTCTAGAAAACCCCAATCTCCAAGAGAAATGAGATTGATGAACACTTGGAGATGAACTCAACGCGTCGCTTGGATTGATTCTCAACTCGCTCAAGTCTTTCTTTTCCTCACAAAGTTTCTCTCCTGGTGCTTGGAGGAGTGGAGAAATGCTCTAGAGAATGCAGGAAATGAAGTGGGCAAAGAGTTCCCCTTGCTTTGAGCAAGGGGGCTTATATAGAGGCTCCCTCAAAAACTAGCCGTTTGAGGGAATCTGCCAAAATCCAGACTAGTTGGATTTAGTCCGGACCCTCCGGATTTTCAAATCCAATGGCTATCGGTCGAGGTGGCAGAGGGAATCTTTTTGGCGAAGACAATCTCAGACTGTTCGGATTTCATCCGGACCCTCCGGGCTCCCGGACTGTCCGGGCTGAGGTCCGGGCAGTCCAGTACTGATCCGGACTCTCGGCCGGACTGTCCGGGCTGAGGTCCGGATTTCCTCTGGACGGGCTGGACCCCTAGCCAGACTGTCCGGGCTGAGGTCCGGATTTCCTCTGGGAGGTAGGGTTAGGGTTTTTCTAGGAGCTTTTTGGCGACAAAGGCTTTTGTTCGACAAAGGTTCTCCTCGACCATGTTCATCAAGCCCCTCTTAATAGTACGGTGTTTCTAGACTCAATGTGACTTTCGTCACTTAAATAATAAAATCTACATCTAGGAGATTTACCACCTTTTTCTTCTCCCTTTTTCTTTTGAGGGGCCGCCGATACTCCTCTATTTCATCTGTTGAGAACTAAACCTGTTTACATGCTTACAAACGGTCATTAGTTCTCTAATCGTTTATCATTAACCACCAAAACATATTTAGGGGTCTGGATACACTTTCAGAGGGCAAGATGTCACATCCCGATTTTCAAAACCTGCATCAACGGCATACCATCACATGTGGCATGACCCCATTAGCTAAGCATGAAACCAACACACGCACACACGCACTACCCGAGCTAAAACCCTAGCGCTGCGTATACGCCGTATACGTCAGTACAGCTACGGCACCCCGGAACCGACCAACCCTAATTTGAAGGAAAGGACATTCGGAAGTTCCCATGCACTCACATCACCCTGCCGCACTCCAAAAACCCTAACCCTAGCTCCTGACCAATTTCCCCGTATTTAAATTCCACCTCTCCCGAAACCCTAACCGCGGAATCAAACCCTCCCCGACTCCTCCGAAAACTTTGGAATAATTCATGGGACACCCTAACACCAGTACCAACTCAATTATAACATATAATAACAAAGCCCAATACAAAAATATCAGCAAAGTAAATTAATAAACTTTCGGATCACAAGGAGCCTTGTACTACACCCCCTATAAATACATTTTGAAAAATTCTGATAAATTCACACAATAATCTCCTCACATTCAGTATCCCGAATATATGAAAATATGGGCATGTTCAGTATAAAAATCTCAGCTGGCAGGCATCAAACACCTGCGCCCAAATTCTTTCCGTGCATAAAGTCATGAGAAGGATCCAGCCCTTAGCTGCCAAAATTTCTGAGCAGCTCATCCTTGAACTCCCCAACGTCCCTGTATATCTACACACCTCATGGCAGCTCACGTCCTTTCAACACCAGATAAAAGCCATGACTTGACACATCAAGGCAATGCTTAGCAATCCCTGTACAACGTACCATTCGGTGCCAAACCTGGCAGAGCACTAGGACACGTCCCTTAGGAGCTCCAGGACATGGTGCTGCGTGGAGAAAACCCATAGGACGCTCGCTGACACCCAATACCGCTTCAGCTCGCGCTCTGCGCCGGCATCGGCATGCCACCAACAGCTCAACCGCGCCGCTCGCCGCGCTGTCCGTCGTCGGAGCAAACCCGAAGCACCCCTTCTTGCTCACAGCTCAGCACATCCTCGATTTACCTTCCGGAGCTGTCCCGTCCAGTGCCGAGTTCGCGCGCTGTGCAGCAACAGCGTCGCCGCGCCGCTCGCCTATAAAAGGCAAGCCCGAGCGTCATTCCCCTCTAGGTCATCTCCCAGCTCCTCCCCATTCCAAGCAGTTCGCCCCTTTACTCTCTGGCCTGAGCCTCTCTGCTAGCTGTCCCCTGCCACCGGGTCTTCCTCCCCTAGCTCCTACTGATCTCCTCAGCCCCAAGCCACCCCGGGTAGCCGGACCACCGTAGGCTCTTCGGACGAGTATACGGAGCCCCAGCAACCTCCTCCAACCGTGAGCTTCCTTCCTTCCGAGCTGCAGCCGCCGCCGGTCACCGCCCTTGCCCGAAGCGCCGCCGCCGTCAGGTCTTGAGCGGCCAAAGAAGCCCGACCAAATCGCTAGTAGCAGCCAGCGACCACACCGTGCGGGAGCAAGTGAGGCGTTGACGTGTGGGCCAGCCAAGGGGAGCGAACCGCAAGCAGGTAATGTTCCCGACCGAGCTACCGATAACTCCCGCGCATTAGTCCGCTCTAATTAAGCCTCAGCGTAATTAATAGGAGTGCATTAGCACTGTCGGCAGGCCTCTCTTCACCAGTTTGCTCACTGCAACGACTGGGTGCGCCACCGGTTCAACCGGCCAGGACCCTTGCCGTCCGATTTTTCCCCAACGTATTGGATCGGGTCCGAGACCCTTAGGTAAACCCCCAAGCTTCCCATTTAAACACGGTTTAAAAATCTAAACCAATTTTCGCTCAAACAGTATGACCTATATTAGGGTTGCTATATTCTTTAGAGCTAACTATACACCGTATGCATTTAATTCCCAGAAGTAGTAAGGGTAAATGTGTTAACATATCAGGGTATTGGAATAACCATAACGACATGATGACTAATACCTAATTAAAGGAATCAACATTTTATGTGGCAAATACACATACTGTTAGTATTCGTTAAAATTATTTTGAAACTCTAACAATAGGAAAATAAGTTGGAATATTACGTCCGTAATCTTTAAGCCACACCTACCCTACCCATATTTAGTTCATAGGAATAGTAAAATTGGATACCTTGACATAACAGCACAATAAGATAGCCATAGCACTCATGAATTCATACGAACGCCAGTTGGAACCGTAAACCCTAACGACACGATTATTACTACCTGATTAGGGTAATCATCATTTCATGTGCCATGCATACATACACTCTCTTTTCTGGAATTGTTCGGAGTGGTTGTTTCTCTCTTTTCATTCGCCGATTTCTTCGACGTGTAGTCGAGGGAGTGCCGTACGTACGTCAGGAAGACCCAGGGTCACCTTCACGTCAAGAGCAAGAACAGGATCCGGAACTGCTAGGCAAGCAATCTTCCCCTTGATCATGCCGAATCCTATATTTGCAAATATTTATTATTTTGTTTGCGAAAATGCATGCTATGTGTTATCACCGATATTTTATGTAGACTAGATATTCCCAGTAGCTGCAGTAGCCTAGGTCCGTAAATCCTATCCCTGTAGCCCTAGTATTAATTGCCGGTAATTGGAGTATCGGTAAAATAATTAAGGATATAGGCGTTAGCCCTGCTTAGCCCTGCTTAGAAACTAAAACCGTTTTGGATCAAGTTACCTCATACCCCTTTCGGGATTTGGGAATAAAACCCTCGGCCGGCAGCGCCGTCTGGGGCAATGATTCGGAAAGTGATGTTTTCGAAACCCTAAATGAAAAAAAGACTGGAGATGGTTTTTGATTCGGGCAAGAGATGTAAGGGTGAATGGGTGATGTTGTAGTAGCCGGAAGCTATATGGATGCTGTGTGATGGAATGGAGTCTTGCCCGAGTCGCTTAAGGACCGAGCCTAAGTGCCGCTAAACCGGTTCCATACCGTACGTCCACATGACCTTTGTGGGAAGGTCCTGGTGTATTAGCCCGGCAAGTGTTAGAGTTTGGACCCGTGGGAAGTTAGGAGTTGTGCTAGTTAGTTTGATATCTCTAGAGGGGCTCCACATGGAATGTGGGTAGAGTTCCGACACAAAGGCGAGTCCGCTCCGGGTTGTGGTGTCAGGCTGCCTGGGCACAAGCGGAGCTGGGTAGATCTCGTCTAGCGGGTTCAACTTTAGCATGGAAGCGGGTGAAAACCTTGTTGTAACACCACTGCCGGCACATCACTTGGAATGTGCTTACCGGGCCCTGGCGGCAAGGGTGAATTACATCTTGTGGGTAAAGCCGTACAACCTCTGCAGAGTATTAAAACTATTCGAATAGCCACGTCCTCGGTTATGGACATGAACTGGCAAGGCCACACACTGGTTAGACTAAGTTGTGTTTAAGAAGGATGGGCAATGGGATTAAGGACGTGGGCATGAAGTGTCCACAGTGTGCAATTAAGGCCATGTGGCGGTGGCAAGGAATTGCAGGTGAACGACCACCGGCTGTTTGGGTCGAAGGGTGAAGGACCATTCAGGCCGGTGCCGTGAAACCTAGGTGCCGGGTAGATGGAGCTATCGATTGGTGGATGGAGCTATCCGAGGATAGATGGAACCCCATCGATAGATGGAGCTGACGGCAATAGGAAGTTAGCCGAGTAGTAGTGACTACTCGTCGCATTGAGATGAATTACAATCTTTACAGTACCGCGAAGTTTTCAGAAATGCTTTTGAATCTACTAGTCGTATTTACATTGAAAACTTACTTTCTCGCACAACATCCAACCTAGAATAGAGCCACTTCTTTGAACTCTGCTTTGCATGAATTACTTC
Source organism: Stipa capillata (assembly GCA_019208055.1). NCBI lineage: Eukaryota > Viridiplantae > Streptophyta > Magnoliopsida > Poales > Poaceae > Stipa > Stipa capillata. Next base: position 84,939 of record JAGXJF010001635.1, on the reverse strand, counting down.
CGTATATATATTTCCCCCGGGTGATTGCTTGCGAGTACATTCCATGTACTCACCTGGCTTGTTGATTTGGCCAGAAGAAGAAGAGGTCTTCTCCGACGATGACGACAGTGACTACGAGGGCTAGGGCGTTTTCCCCAGTCAGTTGCCTGTGAGGTTGGCATATTGACGGGTCTATCTACGTTTTATTATCTTCCACTGCTGTTTAAATTCGGCCTTTCAGCCATGTTATGTAATAAGGACCATAATGGCCTATTTGTGTAATAAACCATTGATGTATGACAATGCTACTAAGTTGTTTGTGTGTACTGGCTACTGATCACGGGACCAGTACAGGAAACACAATGAGCTTATCCGGCCGTAAAACCGGGTACGCCACACAAGAAGAGTGGGCATGAGAAGGGACAGAGGAGGGAGCGAGCGGAGGCTTTGAGCAGATGGGAGATGGTGGTGGAACACGACGAGGTTGGATCGGGCGGCACTCCGCCAGATTCAGAGAGTAGGTGAGGAGAAGAAGCAAGATAGAAGCATGGTGGAGGAAAGCTGAGAGAGATGTGGAGGTGGGGCCTATGGTGCAAGATGCATATGAAATCTACCTGCAAGCCCCAATCGGACGGCCATGAGATGCGTTGTTGGTTAAGCCTAAAGTTGTGACGTTCAACATTTAGATTTTTCATGGAGTAAATTAACCATCGGAAAGTCTAATTTTGGGACATCCCAAATTTAAGCTTGCAATGGTTCTAGCATCGTTCGATTACACAACCACTCGTTCTTGTCTCAAAGGCCTTCACTCAAATTTTCCTCTGACTTTGGCCTCCTTCCCCCACTTCCTCCACCACCGCTCGTGCCTAACCTTAGAACATCGTACACCATCTTGTTAAAGAGCCCAGCGGTGGAGAAGGGCATCTCCGCCTCCTGACCACCTTCACAGCAGCCATCTCCGCCTCCCATGCAGGCGGTGAGTAACAAAAGGCGAAGAATGTGGGCCATAAGGTGAGACAGTGAGGGCCAAGAAGAAAGAAAAGAGACCGAGAGACAGACAGTATATGCATGCGAAACTGTGAAAGTGGTGTAAATAAAAGCTACAAACCCTTTTTATTTTAGATGCACGCATGGACGTACCAGCTAAAAATTTTTTGCTACATATATTTGGCTTGAAGCTATTCTATCAAAGAATGTTTTGCCAAATAATATGGTTATAATACAAATATACTTTGATGTTACCAATTTTTTGGTTGTACCCTAGTTTTGGTAGTTAGCATGATAAGTTCGGAAGAAATAATATGGTAACTGTGAAAAATATCTAATAACTTATTCGGTAACCACTAATTGATGTTTTTAATTATCCATGTAGTTAAACGCTAACTACAGAGTGAATTGTATGATAGCTATAAAAAAAGTTGATAATTACTAGAAAATGACATGCTAACTAGAGAAAAATTATGTGACAACAATGATGTTCCGATGATTATAGAGAAAAAGTTTGATAACTAAAGTGACAACGATTGGATAACTATGCACCAATATCATGATAAGTATTTTTTTTTGTTCTGGTAGTCTGCTAACTATCTAACAATGTTTAAATAAGCATTTCTCAAATAGGTTCACAAGTCCAAAATTATATGATATCTACATGAAAGAGTACGTGATAATTACAGAGGAAACCATATGATAATAACATTGCGTATTATATTATAAGTATAGAGTAAACTATATAATACATGCGACGGAAATTATATGAAGATGTGAATAATTCTTTGGTACTAGCCAAGAAGGTTAGAGGTGTTTGGTTTTTTAGTAGCTTTTGCAGTCCAACCAAACGGTCATTTTTTCAGCATTTTTGCCAACGGTAGCTGTGGGCTTTGTAGTGCAAATTTAGCTGTTTGAAAAACTACCTTCTGCCAGCTTTTTGCAATGTGCTGAAGTTTCAGTGCTCTTTTTCCAAAATGTCGTAGGTGGTTTAGATCAACCAAAAGTCATATGTTCACTTTTTTACAGCCAGAACAATTTTTCCAGATAGCCAGCCAACAATAGTTTTGTCAACAGTCACAGCCTAACCAAACAGGCCCTTAGTATAGTGAGTAGCGTGGCCTAGTCACATGTGACTCGTGTGCTCGGTAGGAAATACATCTGGACAACGTACGGTGAAACATGTCCAAACAACACAATACGAATGTGCTCAAGGAGAGGTGGGCAGCGTTGCTGTTTGGAGTTAGTTTTTGGGTTTCATAGTATTTATGTTTCATAGCCATAATATGTGTATGTGAAGCAAAGAAGGTAGGAAGCTTGACTAGTAAGCTTATGTAGCAGTTTACATAGATGATGAAAAGATAGACTTAAAATTGACCTTTTGGTGGCACATGCAACACTCGGAAGTGGTAGATGTTAGCCAAGAGGAAAGGATATCAGGAAAACGACAGAAAAAAAGATATCTTCTCACGCACAGTAGAGCGTTTGCGCTTGGACAAGGTGAGGCGCGAAGGGAAAACATATTTTGATAGGTAGCTGGTTAAGACTATCCAGGACACAACGCTGAACAGTCACGTCCATTAATGATTGCTATGTGAAGAAAATGAGAAAATATCTATTATAATAAACTTTAGGGCATATGATACGAGGCTACTCAACTCTGAGGCAAATAATCCATTCTCCCGTTGAGGCATGGCAAATTCATGGGCAACATGACCAAATTTCGGTAAACTTCTTCGGGAATAATTTTGGCAAATTTTGGTTTGTATCAACCAGTAGGCCCGATTCATCATCCCATGCGAGGGTGAAACAGTAATTCCACGACGCTCCCCTCCCGTCGCTTATAATCGCGGCGTGCGGCTCGAATGCAGCCGCTCCCGACCGGTCGCGCTGCTCCGCTCCCTCTCCGCCTTGGCCGCTTCCTCGCCACGCCGCAGGGGCCGAGATGGGGTTCATGTCCTTCGCCGGAAGGGTCCTCTTCGCCGCCGCCTTCCTCCTCTCTGCGTACCAAGAGTACGTCTTGTTCGGCTCCCACCTCGCTCCTCCTTCGTCCTCGTTCCTCACTCCTCTGTGTCGCGTGATCTGGTGCTGCGCTAGTGCCCCTCCTGGCCATCTAAGGTTTCGGAAGGCGGGGAATCTGAGACGTTTGGATCTCGTTTCTTATCTGCTATTGAGGCCTTGAGCCGTCTGAGGCGTTTGGATCTGGGGAACATGGTTTTTTGCGCAATCTGGAGGGAACTTCTGTTTCGGTCCCCAGTATGGCTAAATTATGGTCGCTGCTCAAATAAAACTCGTGCTCGCGCTACAACTTTTCATGAGTTAGTGTCATGAGATGCTGTTAGTTAGATAAAAGAGGTGTTCAAGCGTAATTTCAGTTTAGTTTAGGCGTGTGAACTGTTAGTATTTGTAAGTGAGGCATGTACATTGTTTGTACTCTCTCTGATTGCATATGTAATGTAAGACGTTTTAGGCTTTGTTATATGAATTAAGGAATAGGTTAGGTGATCATTTTATGCTCGGTTATTCTCAGGAAATTTAATTATTCTCATTGACGATGCACAGCATCCACGGACTAGTATTATTCTCCATGATGAATTTGTAGGAGCACTGGAGTTCCGATGGGAGGTTGTAAGAGAGTGGGATGGGTTATAAAAGGATCAAAGATGGGTTGAGTCATACAACTTAATTAGATGGGGTATAAAAGGATCAAAGATGGGTTGAGTCATACAACTTAATTAGAGTTAGGTGGGAGTGAATTAGAGTATTGGGAACTGAAACATAGGAATAGAAACCATTGATTGATGGAATCCAGAAAAGGCTAAATGGGAATACAAAATGTAAAAGTGCATAGAAATTGTAAAAGAATCTTGCATTTGGTTAAACGTAGGGAATGCTAAAATGACCTACATTTGGGATCAAAAGGAGTATTCTAATTCTCGAATGCATACTTGTTCATGCACTGTGCATCTACTTAAACATGTGAATGTATTAGGGACCTATCAAAATTTTGGGAAGTCAGTAATTCTGAAATAGAAAATCTGAAAATTTTACAAAACTAGAAAGTTTTTTTGAAAATTCAAAAGAAGGTGATCAACTAAGGAGTAGTTGTGGAGAGTGGGATGTTGGGCATTGCATTTACTCGGCTATAGCCTATAGGTGTGGTGAACTGGCTGGAACTATTGTGGGATGAGCTGATAGCCTGGGAAAAATGTAATCCCTCCAATTCTAAATGAAGGTTGTTTTGGTATTCTCCACTTTTATCTCAATGTAATTTGTTTTACAATTTTTATGCACTTGTACATTTATGTGTTCCTATACCTTTCCTTAATTCCATCAGTAAATGGGCTCTTTTCCCATGTTTCCATTCCTAGTATTCTATTTCACTCCCACCTAACTCTAATTAAGGGGGTGTTTGGTTGAGCTTTTCAGCAGCTTTTTACTAGAAAAAGCTGTAACCCAACCAAACGGACAGCTTTTCAGCAGTTTTTACCAACGATAGCTGTGAGTTTTGCAGTGTAAATTCAACTGTTTGGAAAAGCTGCCTTCTGCCAGCTTTTTGCAATGTGCTGAAACTTCAGTACTCATTTTCTAAAATACTATAAATGGTTTGGATCAACCAAAAACTATATGGTCACTTTCCCACAGCCACAGCAGCTTTTCCAAACAGTCAGCCAAAAGCAACTTTGTCAACAGCCACAGCCCAACCAAACAGGCCCTAAGTCATACAACTTGACCCATCTTTGGTCCTCTTATACTCCATCCTGACTCCTGTATTCCCTCCCATCCCAACTCCAGCACTTCTACAAACTCACCATAGAGAATCATTCTACTTGGTGAATGTTGTGCATCATCAATGAGAATAATTGCATGCTTTCGGAATAATTGATGGTAAATGGTCACTTGACCTACCTCCTTAATTCCTGTGCCAAGGCCTAAAACGTCTTATATATGCAATCAGAGGGAGTAGATTACTGGGAGTAAGAGAGCGGGATGGGTGACTAGGAGGAAGGATTGGCTGCGACTTGCGAAGTAGCAAGGCAAAGATGTAGAACTGGTGGTAGTACAGCAGTCAATTACTTTGGTGTCCCATGTTCACCAAATTGAAGAATAGCACAAAAGGTCCACTTCTTCTAATGTTGGAACTATCCTGTTCCCAACAGGATACTTTTTTTTTGGGCAGCTTTTAATTCTACTGAGCTTATTTTCCAACCATAATTCATCATCCAAATATGGCTGCAGCACATGGGCATAAGTAAGAATAGACGGCATGCTGAAAGTGTAGTGTTTAAACACATTAATCACAAGGAACTACCATATTTTTAGTGCAGGCAGAATTTTAAACAAAATATTAGCTTCCTATAAATGGCAGTTTAAGTACATATTACATACGCTGTGGTGCAATCAGAAATGTGTTGTCAAGATCTGAAGAGAATTCATACTTAATTTTTTCATCCATTTATAACTTTGTTTTTGGTTGACTACAGGTTTAGTGAATTTGGAGTTGATGGTGGGCCGACTGCAAAAGCCCTGAGCCCGAAGTTCAACACTTTTGTTGAAAATGTTTCTTCACATGCTGGAATTGTGGTGCCTCACATTGAAGTAATAAACCCTACTTGACTGTACATTTAATTCCTTTGTAAAGTTATGTTAATGCTCTTTCATAAAGCATCTAATTTTTCATGAGTTTCATTATTTTTTGTCTGTTTACAGTTGAAGCATGTTATTGCTGCAACCATTGCTTTGAAGGGTCTTGGAGGTCTCCTTTTCATCCTTAGCAGCTCATTGGGTGCTTTTCTCTTGGTAAAAGGAATGCAGGATTTCAAAAGAAGCCTTTACTGTTTTGTCAGTGTACTCTCATATCCAAATGCCATCCGTTGGTTTTGAATTGATGGTAACATTGTGCTTCACCAAGCGAAGAGTGTTTCAAAGCACTGTTCTTTGGTAACACTAACAAACTACCTTTTTTTTAAGGATAATCTGTGTTTCAATAGAACCTGGATTGGTCAACTGCTGAACACTAGTATGGTTCATTGCGTTGTTTTGATACTTGTACCATTGAAGTGTTTTTTTCATGGTGTTCACAATATGAGTGTCTTTTCGGTTTTTTTCTACCCTATTCCCAAGGCATGGTGATGTACGTGATAGTATATGAACCATTTCTCTGTTTAAGTCTTCATAGACAGTGATAATGCAGGGCCCAGGTAGGGTTTATGTTTACCAATCTGGAAGTATGGAAACCACACAAACACCTGATGCATGTGAAATCAAATGTTAGTTTGACTGGTTTAGAGAACTAAAGTGAAGGAACCTTCTCGATTTGATAGCCATTTTGCTAAAAGAATTAGTGATAGCTCCCTCTACAGGCCTGCCATTTTGCACCGCCAAAGCAGACTCTACTGCACTGCAGTGGTGTCTTTAGTTTCTCAGGTCCTCTCTATGGTTGTCTGTAAGTGTTTGCTATATGGCATATGCTATGCGACATTAACCATGCATAGATGGAGTTCTAGCCATGCATTATTTGTACTACTAACCACAGTATTCCAGTTATGAATGCAACACAATGCATTTACACATAATACAAATGAATTATTTTGAATCAAAACAGTAGCTACTTCTTTGTGAGATTTGCTAAAACATATAGAACATTTCTGGACCCTCTGAGGGAGAAGGCTTATAGTATAGATGATCAGGGCAGCAGTAGTGAAACTGGTTAAATTTAGGCCATTGGTCTTACTCAACTGTTGTTCCAGCTCCTTGGGCACTTATATTGGGTTGTCCGTTATCTGTAATGTTCATTGTTAATCCTGACCATCTTCTCTATTCCATTTCCCTGATTACTACCTAATGAAGTCATTTCTCCCTGCAGTTGATTTACCTCGCTTTTGTTACACCTATTGTCTACGATTTCTATAACTACGACATCGAGAGTGCTGAATTTGTGCGGGCTCTTCATCAATTTCATACAGGTAATTCAGCAACCCCCTAATTTATGTGCTCACAAGTCTCGTGTCAAGCTTGCTGGCCAAGTCTAATGGTGTTAAATAACTCGTAATCCTCTGTGACTGTAGGATTGGGCACTCATCGGGGCGCTGCTCTTCTTCCTGGGCATGAAGAACTCCACTCCCATGAGGCAGTCCCTCAGGAAGAAGACTCCCAAACCGAAGGCAAACTAAGGTTCTGAACGTCTGCAGCTACAATTTTTTGCCTACTCGGTAGTGTCAGGGGATGGCTCTGTCCTGAGAGAAATTTCATTCCCAATCCTTTGGCTGGCCTTGGCAGGGCAGCCTTTGAAGGTGGTGCCGATACACCTTGACCTTCGAAAGCAGCTAGATATCAGATATGATGACATTCTGACCCATGCGCCGGATTTTTAAGTGCGCAGCCCTGATTATGTGCTAATCGCTTATTAAGTTAGGTTATTGGATGGTGAAATTCATTATCTGTACCTACCAACATGTACTCCCGTTTGGCTCTTGAGTTAGGTTATTAGGTAGTAAATTTCATAATTTATTCGCAGTTCTTTCATTCTACTCCATTATGATTATCAATGCAAAAATTATTGATCTTTATTTGCTTGCTTGAACCTTCATGCGTACGCCAGAACCATATCTGGTATGGCGCCTGTGAAACCTCGACCTGGTGCCGGGTGGCTCATCGCTGTGCTTTTTTCTCCCATTTAGTTACTCTTCCGGGTACATGAGATGGAACTAGGCAAACTCTTCCGGACAGATGGAACTACGCAAATGATAAATCGTGTTTTGTAAGTAATATAAGATGGAACTATGCTCTGATCAGCTTATTTCAGCAAATATAATAAGCAATGACAACAGCCTGCAACGCAAGGGCATTGCATCTGCCATGTCCCTATGACTTACAAAACAAAGAAGGAATATTGCATTCTCTTATTCATGTACTACTATGAAGAGAAGGGGACAAATTTACCAATCGAAAACAAGCATGTGCAAAAACCCTCTCTAAAACCCTCAGTCCCACCCGTCGCCGCTGATGATGTCCTCCTCGTCCTTGGGTGGGCGGACGACGGTCACCACCTCCGCGGCGGCCTCGCTGATGCCTTCCTCCAACAGCTTCTTGCCCCTCTCCACCACCAGCTTCCCTGCCTTCTCCAGAATGTATATCCCCTCGTCCATCACCTGCTTCCGTTTCCGGTCGGCCACCACCAGCACCTTCTCCTCCTCCGCCGACCGCCATGGTAGGACCCGCCCATCCGCCAGCTCGATCACTACCGCCTCGTCGGCCACCGCCACTACGGGCGCCCACCCCGGCATCACCGCCCACCGCGCCCATCCCTTGTCCACCTCCACGATGCCGAGGTCCGCGTCCGTCTTCGTCCTTCTCGGCGCGAGGTCCACGGCCTTGACACCGTCCGTCTCTCTCACCACCGGCAGCAGCAGCACAACCGACGCCTCGGAGACTTCGCCGTACATGAGCGCGCACCACCGGCACCGCGGGGCGCGCGCTGACGTCGGCCTCGGGCTCGTCCACTTCCTCACCGGCGGCCTTCTTCTTGGCCCTCTCCATCTCAAGCTCCAGCCGCGCCCTGGCCGTCTCGGTCTCGACGACGTCGAGCGCGCGCTCGAGCTCGGGGATGCGGTCCTCGTTGGCGATGGCCTCCCGCGACAGCCGTAAGCGCGCGTACGCGAGGCAGTCGCGAGCAGAGTGCCTGTCGAAGGCGTTCCAGCCGTCGTCGCCGCGGCGCTGCGGGAAGTCCTTCATGGAGCGCGCGAGCTCGCGCACGCCCTTGGACTCGAGGCGCCTGTCGATCACGTGCCTGGCGGCGTTGACGCGCTGGCGGGCATTGAGGAAGCGGAGCTCGTAAAGGAGCTCGGGCCCGCTGTAGGAGTCGAAGTGGTGGAGGAGGTCGGCGGGGAAGTCGTTGGAGATAAGGGAGTCGCGGACCTGGGAGGCGACGACGAGGCGGTTCTGCTCGACTCCGGACATGCCGGTGGCCTCCTCGATGGAGGCCAGGGTGAAGCCCTCGCGAGAGAGGGATGAGATGAGGGGCGCGTACTCGTACCAGCGGCCCATGCGGTCGCGGAGGACGGCGAGGCGCTCGGTGAGGTCGAGGTTGCGGAAGTTGGTGGGAGCGGGGACGGCGGCGGGTGGAAGGGCTGGTAGAGCTGGCCCGGCGGGGCCGTCGGGGGTGGGGTGCGGGGGAGCTTTCCACCACCGCCGCCTCCGCCACCGCCACCGCCGCTGCCGGGGAGGATGAGTTTGCCGCCGCCGGGTGGGGCGCCCCGGCCCCCGCCGCCGCCGGGGAGGATGAGTGAGGCGATGCTGAAGGTGAAGCGGCGTCGGCGGTATGGGGGCGTGGAGAGGGGCTTGCGGTGGCGCGGGCCGGTGGAGGCTGGGTGGGGGTGGGAGAGGGACAGCATGGTGGTGATAAGGGAAGGGAGGAGCGCAGAGGAAGCAACCGAGCTTATCGGGCTTATCTGCCTATCTGGCTCGTCCTCGGGACTCGTGAGTCGGGATGGAAGGGGAAGGGGGTCGGACCTCAGCTACAGCTGCGTCCCAGCTACCCCGCCAAATCTAACCGCGGCGCGATTCACAGGCGTTCCTCTGCAACCGTCAGTGTCGGTGCCTCGACCGCACCAGCATGACCTCACCCCTCCGACCACCCGAACGGCAAGGCCCGGCGCTACCGCTCGCCCGGAGCGTGCCCCACGGTCCGATTATGGAAGGGCACGTTTATAAAAGACGTGTAGTATATTTGATAGGCTGAATAAAGAGAAGGAAGAGAGAGAGCGTAAATTTAAAGACAGTAGTTTTGTTGTCGTATGTATATCGTTTAAATAGTAAGGTTTTAGATAGACAACTTTAAAGACTACTGTATAAATAGTATAAATGATATGGAGAATATGTATAGTGGCATAGACAATTTATACAAATGATACGAGGGATATGTACAATGGTACAAATGAGTGGTTGTCTGTAGTACTATTTATATTATTTCTAGACAAGATTAAAGATAATTTATATAATGGTCTGTCTGTATATTTTGTTCGCATAAGACCTAACTATTTGTGAGTGTAAGATACAGACAACATATATACAACAATAAAAATACCATATGTAAGCTGTTTATAAGGATCTTATAAACTTCTTGTAAAATAGCAGACATGCTCACTTCTCTTTCTTCCATCTTAATATCCTATATGACATCTCTTATAGACAACTTATGTCACTGTATTGTATATGCCCTTAGCCCGCACTCCTCCTCATCCAGGCTGGTGCCATGGCCAATGGGTGGTGTGACTGATGCACCGAATCAGTCATTTAGCAGCATTGCACAACGCATGGAGATGATTACCGTGACACCATAGGGTAGTGGCCTATGTAACTTTCGATGATTCTAAATCCCTTGCATTTATGTTCCGGGGATCTTTACGTTGGAAATGGATATGGTAAGTCTGCATTGAAAATAATTCTACGAAAGCTTAACTTTCTCTTCATCAAGTTAGATCTTCTAAAATAATTACCAAAGTGTCCTCCCCGATCACAAAGCATCCCTTCTTCTCCAGTCTATCATCTTCCCAATTCTCCACCTCCTATGACATATCTCACTGTTTGCAAGAACCACTGGTAGCTGTGCCGAGCTCACTGAGGCGTACTGATGAGGACATCTCCACTACAGTTACACCCGCAGCTACTCCATCTCCACATGATGCCACTCCTCAAGTGCGAAAATACAAGGACCTATCACTAGGGCTCGTGCTCAACAACTTAATTATTAGGTACTTTCATTTCTCGGTATTTTACTTAATATTAAAGAACAGATGATGCTGCCTAATGGACATGATCTTTTGCTTATAGGAATGAATGACCAAGCCTAGCTATAGGGATGGACAATGGAGCATGAAGAGAAGGAAGGAAGGAGATGGCAGCCAGCCTACAAACAAGAATGAAGATGCAGAGTTGTTGTCAGGCTATTTCAAGACATTAAAGCCACCATGATAACTTATGAAGATTTGGACGAACAATACAAATTTCCAACATATATTTTCTTCCATATTTATCCATAGGTGCGGTGCCACCTTATTTTTGGACCAACCCATGTATTTTTGGATTAGGCAAAATAGGCAAGTTTAGAGTCCGTATTCGAGAAGAGCTGCACTTTGGAGTTGGATTCGACCACCCTACCCATACGTGGCCAAAATCCACCTCTCCTCACCTCTTTAAATACCCCTTATGTGTTCCCTAAAGACCTCGGGTTTTCTTGAGCATAGTTTCACCTTGGGCCAAACAACATTGTCTCTAGTTGTGTTTTGTGACCACCTAGTTCGACTACTTTGCAGAACTCCACCATATCAATACATCATACTTGTCGACGATTGGTAAATTGCCGATCTTACGTAGTCGTGAGAGAGATACTTGTTGTTGGGTAGGGACTCCTAGAGCACAAGGCCAAGAGATCTGACGACAAGGAAACGCCCTTTTTATACAGGTTCGGGTCTCCATCAGGATAACAACCCTACGTCCGGTTCGTATATATTGATCAAATAGTATCTTACAAGGGAAGGCCCGCCTCGCAGAGGCTGAGTCTTTACTGAACCGGAGCCAAGCCTATGCGGGGAAGCTGGAGGAGGACCTTGACCATGTCATTTGCACGCTCGAGATGGCGCTCGTAGAGGTCGGAGTCACCGTCTTCCCCAGCCCTTCCGTGGGCTATCCAGTTGGTGGAGCTCGTGGCGTCGGTCTCCCGCCTGAAGCCTGTCGTCGAGAAGTTCCTTGACGACGAGTTTAAGCAAGGTGTACGAGACGCCTTGGCCTTCGCCCTAACTCTTCTTAAACGCCAGCACCCGGAGTTATCTTTGGACGCCCTCAAAGCCGACTTGTCGAAAGAGGAAGAAGGACTTCTCGATGCTGTGCAGGGTGTAGCAGACGCCTTTGCGGACCAGGTTCAGGCACCTGAGCTGCCTAAATAACTATGTAATATACTGTGATTAGTAACTGTGCATTAATCAGCGTGTTTTTGTTTTTTGGGAACCTGAACTCTTTGCAATCTATCCATGACGCCTTCTATTCAAAGTAGTCGGGATGCGGATAACCAAGTGGGTTTTGTTGGTCTAGTCATATTCGCATCTTCTCGTCTTCCCTTACTCGTGGTCAGGGGACTTTACTACGAAACCGGAGAGTTTAGTCGACCAGGCCTTAGAGCTGGTCAGGTGGGGGGCTCAGTGGCTCTCCCTGTCACCTGTAGACACGTTAAGGGGTCTTCCTCGCATCCCTGGCGATTGCAGCGCGGAACCATTTCCCTTTGTATAGGTCAAGTCATTGGTTGCGTCTATGCGTGGCTTGATCATGCTTGTACCTTCTCCCCTTCCCTCGCTCGGAGTCGGGGGATTTGCTGCAGGAACCGGGGAGTTCAGTCGGCCAGGCCTTAGGTCTAGTCAGGTGGGGGGCTCAGTGGCTTCCCCTGTCACCTGTAGACTCGATAAGGGGCTTTCCACATTTCCCTGGCGGTTGCAGCGTGAAATTCTTTTTCCCTTTGCTTAGGTCAGGTCGTCGGTATGCGCATGTGTACGCCAACTTCTTGCCCGATGCCACATACTTATCCAGCCCCCGACTGTCTTATTCGAGAAGTTTCTCGGAGAGGCAATCTAAAAGAAATAAATACTGAACTAAAAGCTTGATATTAAGAAACTGTGAACTGACCGAAGTATCATTTACAAGCTATTGTAAGAAAAAACTTCTAGGAAATAAAAAACATCATCCCCTCCTCTCTAGTCATCGTTGGTTGCTCTGGAGACTCCAGTGCTCTTGTCATGACCCGCTGACAAAGCTTTGTCGAGTGCGCGTGTTGGGTGACGGCGCCCGGAGCGTCTTATCATCGGTTTGTTCGTAGCTTGACGACTGGAGGCTAGAGCTAGTGCAACCTGAGACGGGCTGGCAGTTGGAGGGGTGATGATAGTGCGATCTTATCGAATATGCTTGGACTAAGGACTCTCTAAGGGGACTCGATTATCTCTTTGCTGCTAACTCGAGCGATCTGGATCGGGCGACTTCTCCTGTGGAGCAGTTGTTCAGCTAAGAAAACCCTTTTGCCCTGACCCCGAACTAGTCGTGGAACTCATTCTCTCCGGCTTGGAGGGGGTATTTTCTGAAGTCGTTGCTCGTAGTTGCGGTGGAGGTCTTGCTGGCGCAGGGTTGCGTGCAGCGGCGTCGGAGTCTGTCTCCCTGCTTGAGAATTGACGCTTTTCTGCGAGGTTGAGACTATGCTTGTCGCAGAGTACTGCTTCCTGGGGAGAACTCTTTATCGTGAGGATGCCCTTCGGGCTAGGCATTTTCATGCATTGGTAGGTGTAGTGCGTTGCTGCCATAAACTTGGCTAGAGTTGGGACGCCCTAGGATGGCATTGTATGCTGTCTCGAAGTCTGACTACATCGAACATGATCCTCTCTGTTCGGAAGTTCTCCGGTGTTCCGAAGGTAATCAGTAGTGTAACTTGCCCAATCGGCGTAGCCGATGAGCCTGGGACGATAACATGGAATGCTTGTGTCACCGTCTGAACTGACGATCGTGGCACTTGCATAGCATCGAGGGCGTTAGCGAATAGGATGTTGAGGGAGCTCCCCCCGTCTATTAGCACCCTGGCAACTCGGCAGTTGTTGATCGTTGGTTCAACAATGATCGGGTATCGTCCTGGTCGAGCACAGTTCTCGGGGCAGTCGGTTTGATCGAAGGTGATGGTGACCTCTGAGCATTTGACTGCCTGAGAGATTCACGGTATATTCGCGAGGACTTCTCAGGGCAATCGCCTTATATTGCCTTTTCGACTCGTAGGAAGCCGAGCCCCCGAATATATGCTCGATTGCTCTGACATGCCCCTGGAATGGCTCAAGAGCGGAGTCATCATCGGAAGTCGTATCCCGGCTGTTGCTTGCGACCTGCGGGTTCTCCCCACAGGACTTCTCTCTTTCTTCCCTGAGGAACTTCTTGAAGATGCGGCACTGACAGAAATCATATGAATGGTCGTGTGGAAGTCGCACTAGAGTTTTCCTGTCTTGTCGGAGGAAGTTGTCTGCTATCCTTGGTGCGTGGTCGTCAGGTACGCTTCTGGGGGAGTTCGGCCAGCACCTCATCGGTTTTAGCTCTCTTCTCCCTGTTCCCTCCGGAGGATTTCTTCTTGCGTTTCGCCTTCTTTGAGTCATCCCTGGTCCGAAGGGGAGACCTGGGCGGCCTATTCTGCTGCTGCTTGATGTAATGTAGGGTTTCTTCCGCACAGGCAACCTTTTCGGCTAGGTCCATCAGCTGTGTCATCGTCTTCGGAGGATGCATGATCAGGTCGTGCATGCACATCTCATTTCTACTGCCCCGAACAAAGGCGCGGATGACGTCCGAGTCGGTTATCTCAGGAATAGTGTTGCGAACAGCACTAAACCGTTTGGTGAATTCTCAGAGGGTCTCATCTGGCGTTGGACGACTAGGAATAAGTCGTCGACCCAGCCGAGACATGTGAAGGTACGTTGGAAATTTCCGAGAAGCATATCGCAAAGCTGTCCCCCAGGAGCGGATCGTTCCTGGGGGTAGGTTCATCAACCAGGTCTTGGCTGCTCCTCTAAGAGCGGTTGGGAGGTAGTTGGCCATGACCTTCTCGTTCCCGCCTGCTACCTCGATTGTCGTAGTGTAGATATGCAGGAACTCTGTAGGGTTTGTGGTGCCATCATACGACTCTAGGGCCTTAGGCTTGAAGCGAGACGGCCAGCGCACATGTCGGAGCTCTTGAGACAGTGCTTGGCATCCATTGATGGTTCTCCGATAAGGCGTGCTCTCACCGCTGTTCGGGGTCGGAGAACGTCCTCGACCATTAGCGTGGTGTCTGTGGTCTTTCCGGGGAGGAGATTGCTCTAGCTGGCGCCTTTGGGATCAACGCTTGTTGAGAGTGTTACGGAGGTCGACATATTGTTCCACCCGGCGAGACTGATACTTGGGGCGTCGCCCTTCTCTCCGCCTGATTCCTCTGGTCGGAGAGGGGTCTTCCCTGGTTAGAGCTGTGTGTTGCCGACTAGAGTCGAGAAGACTCGGCTTGAGCTTGGGCCTGCTGTAGTTCAGCCCCCAGCCGTCGTAGCCACTGTATTCCACCGGGTGTCTTCAAATCTGCCGCCAGTGGTCGTGACAGCAGATTGTGCACCTCGGCGAGTCTTCGAGCAGTTCGGGATACGTATTCCTCCATCCCTTGAGGGGTTCTGTCTACGGCCGTGGGCATATTC
Source organism: Stipa capillata (assembly GCA_019208055.1). Lineage (NCBI taxonomy): Eukaryota > Viridiplantae > Streptophyta > Magnoliopsida > Poales > Poaceae > Stipa > Stipa capillata. The sequence goes on along the minus strand of JAGXJF010001635.1, from coordinate 69,745 downwards.
CCGTTCCTACGGTGAGTAGCTGTCGGGCTTTGATGTTGTGAGCCCCCATCCTGATCCTGGTCCTCGAGATCTTCCCGACCATCCTGGATCGTGATAACCACTCGAGGGTCTGGATTAGATGAGGTGTAGTCCCACTCCATCGTGTCTTCGTCATTGGAAGGGGTACTGTGATTGAGATCTTGATCGACTGGTCGATCAGAAGTTACAGGCGACCGTCCGAACATTGGGCTGGTCGCTCCTCTTTGGGAATCGTCGGTTAGCACCAACGTTCCACCGAAGGCCCTGGCGCCCTCAGTCATAAAGTCATCAACTTCGCTATCCGAGTGCTCGCCAGTGACGTGTTCTCCAAGATCTACTCGGTCGGTTACTGGGTACAGATCTGCCTGGTCAAAGTTGTCGTAGAAGCCCAGATCTGAATACCAAGTGCATCGCGTGAGTGCGATCGAATCCCCGCCGAACCTGATTATTCCTCCTCAGGTCGAACCGAGGAGGGCCGTGCAGTCGGCGTCATGGGCTGATCGTGACTAGTTGCACATCTTGCCAACTCCGATACTTCCTTGACGGCTTGAGCCAAAGAGGTCCCCACGGTTGGCGCCATCTGTCGACGATTGGTAAACCGCCGATCTTACGGTAGTAGTTTGAAAGATACTTGTTGTTGGGTAGGGACCCCTAGGGCACAAGTCCAAGAGATCTGACGACAAGGAAACGCCCTTTTTATACAGGTTCGGGCCTCCCTCATGATAACAACCCTATGCCATGTTCGTATGTATTAATCAAATAGTGTCTTACAAGGAATGTATATATTAGTGGCTATCCTAGACCTAATCGAAGGCTATTTCGATTAGTTCCGTAGGGCTCGACTCCTTCGAGGCGGCGGATCTTCTCGTGGGAATCACTGGGGCTTCTCTATCTTCTTAGACCTGAAAGACCCGTGAGACTTGAAAGGCTTGAAAGACCTCCCTCCCCTAAAGGATTGCTGATCCTTTTATAGGTGGTTCCCCAAGTCGTACCGGACATGGACTTATACCCGAGTAGGACTCTGGCTTCCTTAAACGTCGGGATTGACTTCCTAGTTTAAGGAGTGTCATTCCTCCTTACGGGGGGTTACCTTATCTCCTGGGAATCCTTACCGGTTACATATTCTTATTTCGATAATCCAGGGAATCGTGTACGGATACTTCCTCGTATATGGGATACTATACTATACATCGTCAATACTTTATCTATATTTGCAATTTTAGATTGCCTTCAACTATTCGTGTTTATTCTTCGGTTGCTTGTAGGGATAAAGAACCTCGTGTTCAAGTCGATCGAGCCCACGGCAAAGTCAATAACCTCGAGGAGTTGGTTTAGCGATTGCCTAGCCGCTCCGTCGCTGTACGAGTGTAGCTGGATCGTCAAAGTCACCTCCACCAAACCGACGTCTGTTTCTTATCGAAATATTAGGGCACCCAAAGTTCTATCAAGTGGTATTAGAGCAAACCAGGTTGCTCGTTGAGAAAGTTGAGTGTTTTTACTAGATTAGTTGCATCTTTTTACCTATTGTCTACCTCAGCTAAAAATAAAAAAAATAGTCTAGGTTACCTTTTGTCCAAACCAATCCGAGCCTTGCAATTTTCATCATAATTCTTGCATTATTGAATTTTTGTTGCATTAATCGAATCAATTTGCTGGTTTAGATTGATTCGTAGTCGAAATTTGTCTACTAGATCAAACCTCGTTTTGTCGCTTCTAGTCCTTGTAGAAAATCAGAAAAAAGGGAGAGAAGAGTTGATGCCGTGGCAAGGCTTTTGCTGCCAATTTTCTTCCGCAACAGCCCATGCCACCCTCTGTCTTTGCCGCTCATCCATCATCTTGTGCCACCACACTTGTAGCCCCTGCCGTGGTATAATCTTTGCTGCCATGATGTGCATTGTTGTCACCGCCGCTTCCCTTGCACCCTTGTCTTGGAGAAGAACAGGGAGACGACGCCATGGTCACTTGCATCTTTGCTTGACCACACCAATAGCAGACTAGATCAGCTCTACAAAGTTTTGAAAAGTCCAACACAACAGGAAAGGTTGTGACTTGGAATTCAAGTTGAACTAGGCAAAGGAATCGTCCTGTGGTGCTTGGTTTTCTATATCTAACTATTGGGTAAAGACTTGTTTGAACCACAAGGCTCCCCCACATCCTTAAGAAGGCCGTTGGACAGATCTCCCACCAAGACTCGGACAGGAATTCACGTTTCAACTCGTTTTGGATTCAGATTCAAACTCCAAGTCAAATTCGGATTGAAAATTCAAAGTACCTAGAAAATTCTGACAAAATTCTATAAAGTCAGGCATGAACCCATGAGTCTACGGTTAAGGTTTCAGCACAATCCGACGAGTGGTTTGGGAGAAAAAGCCTATTTAAGTTTCGGCCTCCCATCGTTTTCATGTCATAGCAAGGTTTCCGCTGTTTTTTGCTGCTGCGGCAGCCCAACGATAGGAGTCGTCCAGAAGCCGACCTTGGAGCCTCTGAGCATGTCGGAGCGTCCCGGTCTTCCAACGAACCCATCCAAAAGTGAATCTCAGAACCACCGAAACCAAGGTCAGAGCATCCAGGAACCCACAGACATGCACTAAAGCCGAGTCCAGAAGCCAATCTCAGAACCTCTGAGTTTCAGGCGGAGCATCCAGGAATCCATCAGACGTGCACTGAAGGTCGTACCAGCAAGTCAACTCGGAGCATTCGAGAGCCATGTCGGAGGGTCCGAGTTTTCTACTCGCATGTCAGAAACTAAACTCGGAACCTCCGGGTTGTATCCTAGAGTCTCCGAGAACCTATCTATGTGCCGGTCAATTAGGCTAATGGGCCTTGTAAGTCCATTTCAGCCCAATTAAATTAGAGTTAGGGGTCGGACTATAAATACCCCTTCCCCTCCTCTCATTAGGGTTAGAATTGATGTTTAGAATTAAAGTAGAGCTTTGTTTCTTGACCTAGGCTTCATCCCTCTACATTGGGGAATCCACCTTAGGTCTTACTTTTCTATTGGATTTGTAAGGATCGGTGTATGCCTTCGAGTGGAACCCGTGGCATTTATCAGGAAGGTTGTTGATTTGGTTCCAAGTTCCCCAAAGGCTATCACATTGCTGTCTGTTGTTGGGATTGGTTTCCATGTAGGCTTCCCTAGTTATCGTTCCAACCCTGAAGATCGGGAACCTTCCGTATAGCTCGCCTCACCACGCCCATCGGCATGTGACATGGGCTGGCCTAGGTGCGCATATCCAAGATTTGAGATTTTTTTTGTGTTTGTCAGTGCAGGTAAATGAACAGTCAAACGTTACTATGGGAATTAATATGAAACGAACTTGCCACACATTTCTAGCTTATTTGAAAATGCATAATTGTCGAGTTATCGTGACCGTTGCTATTTATAACTCCTCCGATGACCTTTGCCTTACCTAGCAGTGGGCTATATAAGGAGATTCGTACCCCAGGCAGAGATAACTACAACACTCTCCATTTCCCTACACATTGCCTTGCTCTTTTGTTCCGTTCTACTTTTAGGCTACTCCACCTCGTCGCATTGGCGTGCACCAATGGACTGGAGAGCAGGCTTTCAAAACTGTCTGTTCCTCGTGAGTTTGCACTGAGTGGGAACAAATAAGATTTTTGGAGAATATTTGGCGTGACTTCTCATTGGTTCGAAACGTCTTCAAGATTTTCTTTATGTTGTTCAGGGCCTTCTCTATAACATTAAGACCACATCTATGAAGTCTAGGACATGCTCTACAACATCGGATTTTCTCTATTTCGTCCAGGATCTCTTCTATGTCTTCATCCACGATATCGGTTATATCATCGTTACCACAGCACCATCTTCTTTCAATAACGATACGTCTATCTAATCATGTTGATCATTTTTATTGATAGTTGATATACTAGTATTTGCATGTAAGACTGATATCGTGGGCTCGCGATAGCTACGACGATTTTGTGCAATCGATCTACTAAACATGGACCGCGGTTTATAGCAGATTATTTCCACCATAAAATATTTGTACTGCTAAGTTCGGCAAAATTATTGCCGTGTAGATCGAGTGGATGGTCATGGCATTGCATGGCTTCTTGTTCCGATCTGACGTTGTGCGGTTCATCCAATCCGATCGACTTCTTCACGTGTGTGTGCGTTCGGTGCTCTCCATATATCCAATCCCGAGAGTAGCATCGGCAACCAAAAGGCAAGTAATGATTAGTTTATTAATAAATCTAAGAAAGAATAAACGAATAAAATAATCAATGCATGCTACTCCGATCGATCTATGTAGATCGATTTTTCCTGCGTGTGCCGCGCGATGCATGCGGGCATGCTGCTTGGCGTGGTCGCGGTGCAGGCCGCTCCTGGACGGTGCTCGCGTGCGGCTGGGTGACTCGTACCCGGCGGCTTCTTCAGCGCTGCTTATCGTACGGGAGGCAGGGGCGGCGTGGTTGCTGTTCGCGCACACGGAGAAAGGGCGGCGGTAGATCGACGCTCCGGCTCAACAGGCTACGAGTGAACTGATGCTGATAACAGTATTGTAGATTCTTTGAGCGTCTTGTTGCTGGCGATAATCAATTACTTTATACGAAAAATAAAATAGACACGTGAGATAAAATATAAGGATATTATTTTCTTCTATTGATTGATTTCTTCACGATATATATAAAAAAACAATTATGTATCTTTATCTATATTAGTTCTACGGATAGCTTCGATAAATATCGATCAACTTATGCGTCCACGTTAGTAACACAAGTTAGCAACACGCTCGGACTCCGAACAACCGTCGTGGTGCAGAAAAGCAGACACTACTCGCTACTCGACACCTTGGACGCACGCACCGAACCTTCCGATCCCAGCCCACCCCGACCGCCAAGTCGCGGACGTTACCGCCTCCGCTCTGTCCCAGATCCTCCCTGCGCAGCAGCCGCAGCAGCGCCTGCGCGAGCGCCGTAGTGCCGATCAAAGCCAGCATTATTGCCCCGTCACTACTTCCACACGCGCGCGGCTCCGCACGACCGGGCAGGGGCTGGGATGTAGTGGCATGGGGAGGAGGTAAATAACTACGAAACCGCGGGGATAAAATGGAAAGCGAGGTAAGAAAAGTTCCCAGCGTACGAGAGACCACAAGACCCGAAGGAAAGGAGTACAGATCAAGAGACGAAGACTCCAGGAGCAGAGACGCGCACAGAGGAGGAGGGAGAGGACAGGACAGGAGCTAGCTAGCGCGCCCAGGCAGGAGCCCGTCCATCTCGCACGATCCGGAGCCGGCCGGGCCCATGAGGATCCGGAAGCGCACGCCGGCCAGGGCCGCCTCGCCGGGACCGGCGGCGCCGCTCCAGGCCGCCTACCCGCCGCCGCCGCCGCCTCCTCCTCCGCAACGTAAGCAGCATCCGAAGGTGAGGTCAATCTACCGCACGCGCCGCGGCGCCGCGACACGTTTTGTGCCTTTTACTAGTTCTTGGCTTCTTGGGTCCTGTTCATCTCGGTGTCTCGGATTTGGGCGATCGTGCGGGCATGTCGGAGGTGATCCTCATGCGCTCACAAGTTTGTTGCCTTGGATGTGCAGCAGGACAGGCCCCAGGAGGAGCAGGAGGAGGAGAAAGCGAGCCTAGTCGTCGGAGTCGGAGAGCAAGAAGTAGACCTGGTCCTCCCAGCTGCCTCCAAGAACAGGTGCGTGTCGTGTCAACCACCGCTCTCCTCTGCTCACCAACCCGCTCAGGCATCTGTGCGAAATTTTGGGTGGTCTCAGCTGAAATTTGGTCTTTTCCTCTGCCTGCGCAGAGCAATGGGCGTGCCGAAACCGGATCCGGAGCCGGCGGCGCTCCCCGTGAGGTGCAGCCGGAACGACGGGAAGCGGTGGCGCTGCAAGGGCGCGGCCGTGCCGGGGTACCAGTTCTGCGACCGCCACATCGCGTGGGCGACACGCAAGCGCAAGCCCAGGGCCAGCAAGAAGAACCGCCACGGCAGCATCTTAGATGACTCGGAGCGCACCAAGGAGGAGCCCGCAGAAGAGGAGGAGAACGACGAAGACGCGGCCGAGGAGGAGGAGGAGGCCATGGGCAAGGACGAGGCCGCCATGACGGCTAACCTGCGATCCGACGGCGACAACGGATTCTACTACTACGGCGGGTTCCAGCCGGGCTCCCGGAAGCGGGCGAAGAGCAGTGCAGCTGGGGCAGCGGCGTGAAGCTGGGCACGCGCGGTGCTCTGTTTTCTCATCGATTTCGCGTAGCTACGTCTGCATCATCAATCGCTCTCGATTTTTATACGGAACACAGTTTAATCGATTCGCTAGCTAACTGCAGAGAACCGAGAGGCAAATACCTTGGCGCCTTTTTAGAGGATATCTAGGACCCGATGCACACACATCTAGGCAAGGGAAAGAAATTGAAGGGCGAGTGATCGATTATTCGCTATGTCTTGTTCTTCTCGGATTGCTTGGTTCCGCGTGTCTGGTGCTGATGGCGGGGCCAGCCTCTTTTTCCCTTGGACATCCAAGCTCCAATTATGACCATCCTATCTGTGATCAATCCGCGGGTTCCTGTGACGCTCGTGGAAGTCGATTGATGCAGTATCGGATACTACTTGGTGCTGTTCCATTTCCGCAAGCAGCGGACACGCTCGAGTGTTGTGATGCGAGGAAGACGGCGTGCCCGAACTCTGCAGTGGTTAGTACTACTCGACCGGATTGTTCTCTGTAGCCAGCGGCACGGCCCACGCAGTTCAGTCTTCTTTCTTTTTTAGCAACGATATTGCGTTTTTATCGTTAAGCAAAGATAGTACAAAAAATCGAAGAATCTGAAACAAACTCGTTATATCAATATCTTTCAACGTCGTCATCTCCAGCCCTATGTTTACATCGGAGAGAGTATCCAGTGATACCATCTTTTAGGTGATACCGAGATACCATCGCACAGTATCAACTTTAAAGAATCGTGAAAATTTTCAAAAAAAAGTTGGCAACATTAACACTATATTTCAATGTTACGAAATTTCAAATACAAATTTGACACATGGCTCAAAAAAAAAGATAAATCTACTTATGAATAATACCAATTTCAAATCTTAAATGAATAGTATCCAATTGGTACTATTTATAGCAGGATTATCTTTTTATTTCTCGAGTTGTGGGTTAAATTTGGATTTGAAAATTTGTAACATGATAGATACAAGTGGTATAAATATTGTGAATTGATATCATACTTTGGTATCATAGTATCACCTAAAGACCAGCATCACTAGATATGTTCTCCTTTGCATCTTCAAGTTCCTTTAAGCCTCGGATGAAAAAAAGCAGAAAACCAAATCTACACAAACTAAACTAATCTCAAATGTTTTAAAGAGCCACATGAGCCGCCTAACCCCATAGGTGGAATCTAAGACCATTGAATGCATTACAGCTGGGGACACAACCCTCGTAAGTCAGGTTGCCGAAACGCTGCTTTGTCATCACACCGCTGTGAAAGAAGACCAAAAGCACGAAAGGATGAAACGAGAGAACCTAGAAGCCAAGACACATTTGGCACCACCAATACCACCACCATTGCCAAGTCAGGCTGAGACGACGGACGATAATCCGCCGAATCATGAGCGATCAATCCACAGGACCAAAACACCCCTGGCTCCCCTGGTCATGTCAGGACGGGGATGAAGCTTAAAGACCTTTATTCCATACGACATCGCCTCCATCTTCAGAATGCCATGTCAAAAACATATAAATTTAACATAGAAAAAAAACTATTTCTACATACCAAATATTGGTCCGAGATGTCTCGTCTCCCGGACTAGATCAGCCGCCGGAGACAAGAAAAACTAGCGAGAACGTTGATAAAAGAAATAGGAAACAGTGATCACCTCACTCGTTGATAAAAGAAACGGGAAACAGTGATCACCTCGCTCGCCTCCCACGGCGGCCAGTTCCCACGCAGTTCAGTTTACCGGGAGCACTAACTCGCCGCGCGCGGCCCAGCTAATCTTGCGGGCTGAAAGCCAGAGTGTGGCTGCGGTTTCACACCACCAACAGTGAGGCGTAAGAAATGGTGTGACCGACGTGGCCGGCGTTGGCCAGCTCGGCAGCCGGTCGTGCCGAGACGATCTTTTTTCCTCCGACGGCACAAGACGAAGACACGTACAGAACGCTGTGCCGGCAGACGAAGACTCCGTCGCACCGTCGCACGTCGTGTGCAGGGATGCAGGTATTCCCTGCTTAATTAACCCATGAGATCATACACCGATGAATCAATGTAGGTATACGGGTCAGAAGTTTATCGATGCGACACCGCGTTGCCTCAGTTGATCTTGTTTGGCCATGCAGGGATCGTGCACGCTACTCTGGCCTTCCCAAACTGATCAACATTTGCCTATTTTGAGCATTCTTTAGGCCGATGACTTAGCTCGTGGGTAGGTAAATCCAACCTTTTTGTCCACGTGCGCTACACGTTTGAAGAGTGGTTTATATGCATGCCCGGTCCGTTTCATTTCCCTCCCAAATGGGTGGTCATACGAAGAGCCATACATAAACAAGCTCCATCAAGAAATATGTCGTATTAACTTGCTCCCCAACCCACAAAAAGACACACAGTGAAGACTAACTAACGAAAGTAAAGACAATGACACAGCAAAAAAACCAGCAGTTTGTACATTGTACAGTAAGTCAACAACAAAACCGAACAAACAAAGCTAAGCTAACCTGAGCATAGCTAAGTAGTAACTAGCTTCTCTTTTACCGCGGAGACCCGCGCGCCCGTGTGTTTACATCAACGACTTGAGCGACCGGGCCTTCACGGGCTTCCTCCACCTCTTCTTCAACGGGCTCTTCCTCTTGCTGTCACCGTTGACGCCGACGACTCGGGGTTCACCATTGCCGTCGCAGCCATACAAGTCGTCGTCACTGCTCTCCTCGTCGCCGCCCGCGATCCCAGTCATATTGTCGCAGCTAGGCTCGTCATCGCGAGCTGTCACCGTTTGATGGGCAGCATCATCATCAGCTTGGCCTTGACCCGCAGTACGAGCAGCGTGGTCTTCGGGAGATGCCGCCTCTTCTTGTTCTGCAGGTGGACGTTCTTGCATGCTGCTGGTTCTGCAGTGCCTCTTGCTGCGGGACGGGCCGAACCCAGCGTAGTAGTAGAATCCCTCGCCTGCGTCAATGGCCTTCTTCCTACGTGGCTTGGAGCTGGTGGAGGGCTTGGAGGCTGCCGACGGAACCGGAGCCGGCGATGCCGTCGAGGTGCTCTCGGAGAAGAGGTTGCAGTGCGCACGCTTCTGATCGGAGTGGTACTCGCAGAGAGAGTTGGGCCGGCTCACTGGCCGCTGGCAGAACCACCTCTTGCCGTCGTTCTTCTTGCACGTCCAGATTTGTGCTCCTCCGGCGGCCACGCCGTTGCCCTCCTCTGTCTTAACCTTTGCCTTCTTCTTCAGCTCGCTCTCCGTCTTCTCCTTCTCCTTCTCCTTCTCCTTCTTTATCACTGTCTTCTTCGCAGCCATCTTCTTGGCAACCTTATGCGGCGGTTGGGCGCTGCCGTCGTCCACCTCCTTCTTGACGGAGGCGGCCGGCATGCTGGCCGGGAAGAGCCAGGTAGCCCGGCAGGCTACATGGACGAAGTAAGTATCCACCACGAGGTCCTCCTCCTAATCGATCGAAATTCGAACACACAGGTTAAACATCAAAAGAGCAGCACGTAAATACGCTTCTCCTCCCCCAGCTATCTAGCTACTGTGCCGAAATGGGGCGTGGATCTAGGGTTCGACCCGGCCGCCATTTCCGCGATTCCAACCCTAGCCGCACCGCCGGCCACAAATTACCACGAGAGAAGGGTAGCTAACGCGCCGTAGACCTCGATCAGACCGGCTCCTCCCACAGAAACTACTCCCTGCACACCCATTCGAAGCCGCGGAGGAACCCTAGCGACATGCACGAACCAGACCGCGCGAGCAGCGGGAACCGAACGGAACCTTCCCAAAGCCAGCGAGCTAGGGAAGCCTATGCCTTACAGAGCAAAGCGGAGTGCAGTCCAACGAGTAGAGCATGGAGAGAGGAGGCAAGGGGATGGGGTGCTGACCTGGGGATCGGAGAGGTCGAGCTGGGCGATGAGGTCCCACGGCGAGAGGTTGAGCTCGCAGGGCTCCCCGGAGGCAGTCTCGGCCACGAAGCCGCCACCCCCGGCGTGGGATTCGGGGGCGGAGGTGCAGGGCCGCGCTGGCGGCGGCGGCGAGAGTGGGAGCGGGAGCTCGAATCGGGGCGCCGGGTCGGGCGGCGTGGAGGAGTAGGCGGAGCCGAGGAGGCGGGAGGCGCACCTGCGGATCCGCATGGCGGAGCGATTGGGCGCGGCGGGGAAGCGAGGTGAGGGATCTGGGGAGCTAGGGTTTGGGATTTGGGGTGGGAGAGGCAGCAGGAGGTGGAGCCGTGGAGGTGGAGACGAGCAGGAGTGAAGCTGAGAAGGGTGTGGGTGTTGGGTCTGGTTATATTTCCCTTGTTTTCTCTTACGCGTGTAACGTGTAGTACCGTGGTGTTCCTTTTCTTTTCTTCTTCTGAAAAAGCCTGTATTTGTGCGGTGCTCTGCGGGGAGGAGCGGACCCACCGTAGACAGTAGAGGGAGGCACTGTGGGATTACAAGATGTTTCTGAATTCCAATTGTTGATAGGTCGAAATTAACTGCTCAGGTTTTGTTAAGCACAAGAGCAATGCATACCCCAGAATTTGATTGCCCTGGGTAGGTTAGATGCATTAGCTTTTAGTTAGAAACTAGTGTGGCTTTCAACTTCGCTATGCATCAAGTGTATATCCAATTGCCTACGATTATTAGCATAGTTACGCTTGCCCACGCTCCTAGTTTGTCAGCTTCTGTCTGCGGGAGAAACCAGCAAGTATGCTTACATTAACGACGGGTTTTCCATAAACAAAAGATACGCTTATATTAACAACGGTTTTTGCAAAAAAAAATGTGTTTAATATGTCAATATAATTCATGATATACACTACAGCTGTGAAGTTTGTATTCAAAACTTAGGAACATACAAAAACTTCTTTGTATGTCCGTTGTTTCCATCGTAGAGATGTTTATTAGCGTGCCAGCCATTATGTATTTGGAAAAAAAGAAATTATTTGTAGAATTATACTGATATTAGAGAAAAATGAAAAAAAAATCAAGGTTTTCAGGGCTTCAGGCTTGGCCATCCAATCTCAGTTTCTAGCCGGTCTGACGTCTCAACCGGTCTATAACATATCAATGGCTCATAGTATTTGATATTTTCTCTTTTAGAGATAAAAGACTCAAGAACCTACTATTAATGGATGCCCGTTAGACCAAGGGACACCCTCGGGTGACGTCCATTCATGTGATGGTTGATGTGCCCATCGGGTGATGAGGTGCATTATCGTGACCTAAAAGTCCACTACTTATGCTACTTTTTCACAAGAACACCATTCACTCAATCACATCTCTCTTTGTCTTCCACCATGAAGATTGACTCAAGAAATTGCTGCCTTCACCTTGGCAGCTTGTCAAGTAGCATACGCCGCCAAAGAGAGTTGTCTTTGATGATAAGCCCGCATACTCTACGCATTTGACTCCTCTTTCTCCTTCTCCTACTCTGTAAAATTCTAGGTTACACCTGCTCAATGGGTCAAGGAAAGGCGCACTCCTTTTCCTCTGATGCGAGTCTAAAGGCCTTCAAATCCTATTACTCGACTATCAGGCAGACAATTGTGGCGGAATTCCACACTTGGAGAGGAGGGTGATTGAAAGCTTTCATTCTTTTGAGTTGAAAGTCAAAAGTCCATTTGAATGTTGATTTTTTTAGATGAAATTTTGACAGCTTTAAGTTGAAAGTTTCAACTTTGAGTTAAAACCGGAGAAGTTTGGATTGAAATCTTTTGACACAGAGGGCTCTCACACCTCCATTCCATGTGTGTTAAAAATGAAACCAATCAAAGTACACCATGTTCACGATTTGTGAGATATTACATAGTTCAACATAACGAAAGTACAAAGCACAGTACCGTATGATCTAGCTCTCATAAATTTTACCACAAAATCTCTTAACCTCGCATAAAATCCTATTTCTCAAATACAGGAGCATTTTCCTCCTAATCGCTTAGCAATACGTAGAGGACTCAGTTATTTGACAGCATTGAATTTTCTTCTTTCAAGAGAAAACTTCATCTCCACGTCAACATATGAGCTTCCCTCATCTTGACTCCATTGCGCAATGCAAAGATCCATAAGTGGATAATGTGTATTCTAGCAAAGCAACCCGCAACTTCTTAAAGTCAATGCAATTCTTCTCCATAGAACTTTGTAAAGTAGAAGTTTTATGTCGAAAACAAACTATTATTTCTTTTCCAAAGATATCAATACTATATGAATTTTTTGCTACTCCACCATCTCCCTACAGATTCAATGTCAGCACCCAAGGACTTGCCAAATAGCTGAGATACCATCCCAAATGAACCTAGTGACATTACAAATAATGAAAGAACATATGTATGCTGCCTCATTTTCACAACAAAATAAGCAGGAAATATTATCAATATTATGTCTCTTAGTTAGACCATACCTAGTCAAGATCTTGATATATAGTAGATAACAACGACCAAAAAATCATGCAATCTAGCAGGCACATTGAAAATCCAAGCAACTAGAGTATACATAGACAAAATGCCACAAAAATTCATAATAGCATAAAAGGAGTGAACACTCTAAACAACAAAATTATATAACTCCTTAATAATAACATCCTTGTCATGTAAAAAGACAATTGACTGAGCAATGCTGACTACATCCAACTAGCTATTAAAAAGCCAGAACATCAACACACCTCTTAAAAATTACTTCCAAGTTAGAACTATCCCACAAATCATAAATGGTAGCATCTTTCTCATTAACAATAACGTAGTGATCCCACAATTCAATAGCTAGCACTACTACACATATCCATATTACAGACGGGTTGAAAATGTCATCAAAGACGACTTTCTAACCCATATGTAGGAAAGGGTTTGTGATAACAAATTGTTGTCACAAATGGTTGGATGAAACCTATCTATGATGTATATTACAAAAATAAAAAAACACACTACTTCTACTACTAACGACGACCACTTTTAGCTTCGCCACCGCCACCCGTTTCCACCGTCGGTGATGGCTCAGGCTCTTCTTCTTCCTCCTCCTTCTGTTCGCCTTCTCCTTCCTTGCCTCCTCCTTGCAACCTTGGCAGTGGCTTGGGGAGGCATTGTTGTTGGAGCAGCCTTGACGCAGTTGCACTTGAAGCCCGCTCCTCCATCTTTCACATGCCCTCTCTCCTCATGCCTAGCACCGAATAGCACTAATACGTGCTGACCGTGCCCACCTAGCCTCTAATTTATTCAAAACGGTGTCCAATTTTACTAGTCTTCTCTCAATGCAATATTCAGCATGCATGGTCATGGTGTATACTAGGGCATCCTCGTCCTCATAACTGATGTGCAAATATTTTGATGTATAAATAATTGTTGTAATAGCAACATTGGTAGGTGTAGACGTGGTTGTATCATCCTCCCTCCCTTTAAGCGAAATCGTCATTGGTTTCAAGATGGTCTGTTTAATAGCATCTTTACATGCAGATTGAATGGGCACTGAAAAAATTTCAGCAGCTTCGGCTTCCTTTTTCTTCGCTTCTTCTTGCCCGTTCTTTTTCTGTAGTCTATCATCTCTCCATGTCTTTTCCCTCAAAATAAAAAGAGTAGCATCGTCTACATGGACATCAGAACATACTTCTTCTTGTCACGCATAATAGTATATGTATGGTAGACGTATGTGTTGTTCATGTAGTAAACAACACCTTGCTCCTTGTACCAAAGTAGATGATATGAAACCATATGCATTGCAATAGCGTCGCAAAAAAACCTCGCAAGAAAATTTGCCCAACAAAAATAGTACCTTGGTCTAGTGTGTGATGTCGAGCTCATCATGGCCCCAACTCAACAAATAGGGTTGCAAATGTGGTGTCGTTGACAGCTCTAGCTTCTCCACCATCTGGATGCTTGCAGCGTTGATCCAGCCCCAGTACATAGTCGATCGTGATGGCACAAGATCTCTCTCCCACCAGAACGCGAGTGTGAAAAAGTCGTGCACTGTAGCCTTCCTCATCTGGTAGAAAGCCATCGCCTAGCTTTCTTGATGATGACATGTCGGCCATCTCCTCTGCAGTGCCGTGAGCAAAGCCATGCTATGATACCACCGGACGAGGACCAAACCTCAAGGTGAGGTTCAATCTATTGTTGCGGTCCGATATTTCATGGCACTTCATATTTGACAGTGGTAGAACATGCTAATCCTTCTATTAGATAGAAGAATAACATGGTAAATCACATATAGATAGAAGAATAACATGGTAAATCACATAAATTCGACGAGTAATCTTCTACATGCAACAAAGAGGTTTTTTAAAACTTCCTTCAAAACTCAAAGATTTTATCAAGAATTCTCCAAACTTAGTAACGAATGTCTACCCTAAAACATACATCGTGTTTTTTTTATCAAAACATAACATGTTCTACATGGTGCGCACATCCTGGGCTTTAAATAGCCGACTCAACTTGGCCTTCAAGTTGGCCAAACCTCTCTCTCCTAGACTTTCTATCTCTCGGTTAGAGGAATAAAGACACGAGCAAAATCTTCCCTGGACTCTAACTATATCTCTTAGATTGCTTGCTTTATTTATTTAGCATGGCAATCTTTACAAACCGGACGTGACCTAACATGAATTTGGAGACTTTAACTATATATGCGCCAGATACTTGAGACCATGCTGGTGGCCCCATTCAAGTGTCTTCAATGATAGCAAGTCCCTAATACTGGAAATAATTGTCCTTGTCGTTGATCCTTGATATCTGGTGAGTGTGGGCAATCGAAGAAATAACAACAAACTGATTCTCTTTAGTTGCATTGCATCCGAATATGGAGTTGGGTTGGTGCAGCAGAGAACCTACTAGACTCCTTCTTCCACACGCCCTCTCTCACGCCTAGCACCGTCCGAATACTAGTAGCACTAATACATGCAGATCGTGCCCAGCCAGGAGTACAGCTTTTGTGCACCCGAGGCTATGTGCATCTATTAGATTTTTTTGATTTTTTAAATCACGTATAAGTTTCAAAAAATCTAAAATAATTCATACCGGTTTATGATGGAATGAAGTATACACAAGTAAATTTTCGTAAAATAATATGCCCATTTGTGACCTGTGTAAAAAAAATAAATATATGTACTGTTCACAACTGCGTGCTGTTTACTAGGGTGTTTTCTTCTTCTTCTTTTTCCACAGGTCACAAATGGGCATATTATTTTACGAAAATTTAACCATGCATACCTCACTCCATAATATACATGTATGAATTTTTTTAATTTTTTAAAAATCTTAAATATGTGATTTTTAAAATTCTAAAATAATGGGTGCACATGACACATGTGCACCCATGTGCACCCTGCACTTTCCCGCCCAGCCAGCCTCTAATTTATTCAGAACATTGTCCAATTCTACTAGTCTTATCACAATGCAATATTCAGAATGCATGGCCGTGGTGTATACTAGAGCATCCTCATCCTCATAAATGATGCGCAAAGTGTATAAACAATTGACGTAATAGCAACGTTGCTAGGAGTAGAAGTGGTCGTATCAGGTCTCGAGCGGTATTTTCTTCACAACCTCAGCAAGGTGGGTCAATGTTCACGTCCCCCAATCTCAAGCAAAATCGATGTACAAGATTCACAAAACGATCTGCCCCGCCAAACCTGATTGCTATACTCTAGTGTTAGCCTTGTCTCCACTAGTTCCATGCGAATCCAGGCTAGGATCGGAGGATCCCTAGACACATGGGAAACCCTAGCATTCAGCAACGTTGATGGCAGCGCCCATAATACTCCCTAAAAGTTGCTCAACCACCTCTCCACTGTCATCGACATGTTATGTTTGTTCTAGATCTTCTCCACCTTCCCGGTCCAATGTGCAACATTTGTGGTGAATATGATCTGAATGTCACCGATCAAGAAGGATAGGATGGAGGGATCTTGCAACGTTGGGTCATGCAATTCAGATTCCAGGCCTCACCCTCCCTCGAGGACTCCGCGAACTTGACCTCGATCATTAGTCGTCAAATGACCAACTCAGGCAGAGACTCGCCCGGAAAGATGGATGGCGCACTCTCAGTCGCTAAATGTCACCTCTCATATTTCGTTCAACTGACAAACGAGATATTGGGTAGAAAACTTATATGGATGCAAGTTGGAAGTTTGTTCTTTTTCCTAATTCATGTTGAAAGAGCGGAAATAAATCGGAAGTATCGGGAATATCGGGTCGAAGACTAATTCATGTTTAGAGTAAAGCAGGAACTTTTAGTCACTAGTGGCAATTATAAGTTCCTCCACGAAAACACGAGACAAGACTGGCCAAACATGATGGCCTAGCCCTGCAAGCGTGTTTTGCTATAGAATGTCCATTCCTACTCTCATACACAAAGTGCATAGCTAGGGTGAATGTCCATCGAGTCCCTACTGAATGATAGGATGTGAAGAGGTAACCTTATCCTTGATACCGTGGAGGACCGTTATATATGCATACCTCGATATCTCCAATATTTCTTCACCGCATTAAGATAGAATGTATGAGTTCTTGAGAAAAAAAAAGATAGAATGTGAGGTTAAGCAGCAGGAAAAGATGGCACCCGCTTGCTATATACGTCCACCAAATAGCACTACTCGAAAATCAGCTTCTACGTGTGAGCTCTTGTTTCTATAGTGCCACTATCTCCTCCTTTTGTGCGAGGGTATATTAGTACTCCACTCGTCTGAAAATATAAAATAAGCACTCTTCAAAAAAATTGAGTAACAACTAGTTTAACAATATGTATATTCATATGTTATCAATCAAATATAAATTTTAAAGAGTATGTGTACTTTGTATTTTCATATGTTAGCTAATAAGCGTCACCGTAAACAAATGATTTATCAACTAGAGCAAGACGAATTTCATATTACTGGTATGTTCATTTACGTAGTTATATTACTGACTATTATAGAAAGCTTTTTGGGCAGCGAGAGGATAACCACGTCCAGTTAGAAGATATGACTTATGATATGCCTCAGGTCTCTCATGAAGAGAATGCTTTTTTCTTACAGCTTCGTTCATAGAAAAGGAAGTCTATGCGGCAATCTGTGATATGGAGCACAATAAAGCTCCTGGTCCTGATGGTTTCCCCGCTGAATTTTTTTATTTTTCTAGGAAACAATCAAACATGATATTTTGGCGCTCTTTCATGATTTTTATGCTGGGATTTTACCTTTATATTCTCTCAATTTTGGAACAATCATGCTTTTGCAAAAAAAGAAGTCGCGACAAACAGGTTAGCCTCGGTTGTGGACAAGGTTATCCAACCTAGTCAAACGGCTTTTTTATCCAGTCGTAACATTCTTGAAGGGGTCGTTATTGTTCACGAGACTCTTCATGAGATCCATAGGACTAAAAGTGATGGGATAATCCTGAAATTAGATTTCGAGAAGGCCTACGATAAGGTTAAATGGCTTTTCTTAATCCAAACCTTAAACTTGAAAGACTTCTCGGCTATTTGGCAGGATTAGGTAACGCATTTCACCCTGGGAGAAGTGTCAATATCAAAGTCAATGACAATGTTGGTCCCTTCTTTCAAACCAGGAAAGGGCTTCAACAAGGAAATTCTATATCTCCTATCATGCTTAATTTGGTCGTGGACATACTCATTCTTTTACTCAAGCGAGCAAACGATGATGGGCTTATTGAGGGTCTTATTCCGCACCTTGTGGAGGACGGGTTGTCCATTCTTCAATACGCCGACGACACATTGATTTTCCTCAAACATGATTTGGAATTTGCTAAAAACCTCATAATTATCTTATGTCTTTTAGTTAAAAATCAATTTTCATAAGAATGACATTTTTTTTGGTGTGGCCAAACATTTCAAAGCCCAATACACGCAGCTGTTTGGATGTGGTCTGGGGTGTTTTCCTTTCCGGTACGTGGGCATCCCGATGCACTTTAGACGTCTTCGTAACTCTGACTGGAAACACATTAAGGACCGATTTGAGACTCGGTTAAGCTCATGGAAGGGGAAAATTTTGTGGGTTGGAGGTAGATTGGTTTTAATTAATTCTGTCATTTCTAGTTTGCCTATGTTTATGCTCTTTTTTTTTAGATCCTGGTCAGAATTCGAAGCACCTTGACTTTTATCGCTCTAGATTTTATTGTCAGAGCGATGAGCAAAAAAGAAAATATAGACTAACTAAATGGAGCTACTGCTGCCATCCTAAGGATCAAGGTGGTCTGGGCATTCTTAATTTAAAACAACAAAATATAGCCTTGTTTGTAAATGGCTCTTTAAACTCTCAAATGAGGATGGTATGTGGCAAAGTCTTTTCAGAAAAAAGTACCTTAGATCCAAATCGTTATCCCAAGTTGTCTCTAAGCTGGGGGATTCCCATTTCTGGACTAGCCTTATGGGAGTTAAGGATCTGTTCTTCTCTTTTTGTCGCTCCCAAATTGGCAATGGTTGCCAAACGAGATTCTGGGAAGATGTTTGGTTTGGTTTACCCCTTTGAAAGACAAGTATCTGCGTTTATTTTACGTGGCCCAAATTAAACATGTGACAGTGGCATCGGTTTTCCAGACTACACCGCTAAATTTATCTTTTCAACAAGCGATTGTTGAGCCTAAGTTGGTGGAGTAGAATAACTTAATGATAGATATTGCAGAGTTCACAGTTGCTGGGAACCGGGATAGACTCATTTGGGGTTTAAATTATAATGGGCAGTTTTCTGTTAAGTCTATGTATCATTTCCTGATGAACTCCAATGCTCAGTTTTGTCATAAACACTTTTGGAAATTGAGAGTTTCTCTCAAAACCAAGATTTTTCTTTGGTACCTAGGCAGAGGGGTCATACTCACAAACGATAATTTAATTAAACGAAACTAGAATGGTTGGCCCAAATGTTGTTTTTGTTCTCAGAACGAAACCATCCAACATCTATTTTTTGACCGTCATGTCGCTCAATTTTGTTGGCGGGTGGTAGAACTAGCTTTTAACTTGATAATCCGTCGTTTTGTCGCTCATATGGTGGGGAACTGGTACTGTAATATCGATGATAATATCAGAGATCGAGTTTTCATTGGTGTTCTTAATTTATGTTCGGCTATTCTACTATGCTGTAATGATGTAATTTTTGATCGAAAGTTCTTTTATCATCCAAATCAGGTGGTGTTCATATGCGTACATCTTCTGCGTTTATGGATTCCACTGCAGTAGGAAGATCAGCGATCATCTTTGGAGATTAGGAGCAACCTGTTGAGATAGATGGTGCTTCACTTATTCTCATCTAGTGCTTGGCGGCAATTGTCCAGAATTGATGCTGCTAGCACTCCATATGGCACCTTGTTTAGTTATGCCGTATGCTCTATTGTGTTTTCTTGTTTTTTTATACTAGACTGTTTATGTGACTAACTGGTAACTCTATTTGTTAGTTGTGTACATTTTAATATGTAAAGATCAGAAATAATATAATTCTTCCATTATCTAAATAGAATGTACTGTGTATTTTCGACCGTCGGGAGAACTGCTCAACCGGATTGCTTTCTGTTGGTCAGCGCCAGCCCACTTGGGTCAGTTGGTCGGGCACAGTAGCTACTCACCCACAGCGCGTGGCCCAGCTAAACTAACCTTACGGAGGGAGAGCTCCCTCCCTCATGAGCCACCGCTCAGCTTCACCGAGGCCGGCGAAGCGGTGCGGCAGGCGTGGCCGAGTCGATTTTTCGTCCTCTGGCCGCGCAAGACGAAGACACGTACGTAACACAGCGCGGTACCGATCGACTCCCCGCCCGCGCGTGGCGCGTATATATATTCGCGGATTCGCTGGGCTGCTAAGCTTAACCAAGGAGATCATGCACCGCGACGTATACGCGTCAAAAGCTTGTCGGTGCGCCACCGCGTTGCCTGGATATATTGACCCTGTTTGTGCCACGCGAGAATCTTTATTTTTTAGGGGAGCGAGAATCTTTATTTTTTAGGGGAGCGAGAATCTTTAATTTGGCCATGCAGGGATCGTGAACGCTAGTCCGGGCCTTCCCAAACTGATCAACATTTGCCTGTTTTGGGAAGTTCTTTGAACTTATGGATTTAGTTTATAGCTCGTAGGTAGGCAAACTAGCGAAACTTGTGTCCACGTGCGTGCAGTCTAGAGGTGAACCCTGGATTAGTTGATTCCCGTACGTCTTGACTCATGAGCAAATGAAAGCTTATTTTTTGCTGGAAGAGTGATGACATGCACGCCCGATCCGCTAAATTTGTCTCCAATACGGGCGCTCATAGGGAAACCCGGTTCTAAAAAACGGGCGCTCATACGAAGATACGTACATAAACAAGTTCGTATGAAACATGTAGTACTAACTCCTCCAACCAAAAAATGAACACATCTGTACTCTGATAGACTACTACACATGCATGAAAGACTAGCTCTAGCATAGTTAACTAGCAAAATTGAAGACCATAAGACAACGAAATAGTCAAACAGTTTGTACAACAAGTCAACAACAAAACCAGAACAAACTAACCTAAGCCGAGCATAACTAGGTACGTAGCATCATCTTCTTCTACCTCGGAGACCAAAACGAGCACGGAAGCGTGTGCTTACATCAAGGACCTGAGCGACCGGGCCTTCACGGGCTTCCTCCACCTCTTCTTCCACTGGCTCTTCCTCTTGATGTCACCGTTGACGCCAACGATTCGGGGTTTACCACTGCCGATGCAGCCGTACGTGTCATCGCTGCTGCTCTCCTCGTCACTGCCAGCAATCCCGGCTATGTCGTCATCGCCGCTAGACTGGTCATCGTGAGCTGCCTCCTGATGGTCAGTATTGTGAGCTCGAGCTTGATCCGCAGTAGGAGCAGCGTGGTCTTCCGGCAGTGCCTCCTCTTGTTCTGTAGCTGCAGATTCATGCATGCTGTCTTCCGGCGGTGCCTCCTCTTCTTGTTCTGCACGTGCAGACTCGTGCATACTGTTTTCCGGGGGTGCCTCCTCTTGTTCGGCAGGTGCAGATTCGTGCATGCTGTCACCCGGCAGTGCCTCCTCTTCTTGTTCAGCAGGTGCAGATTCGTGCATGCTGCTGCTTCTGCAGTGCCTCTTCTTGGCGCGGAATGGGCCGAACCCAGTGTAGTAGTAAAACCCCTCGCCTGCGTCGGCCGACTTCTTCCTACGCGTCTTGGGGCTGGTGGAGGGCTTGGAGGCTGCTGACAGAGCCGGCGGCCGAGCTGCTGTTGAGATGCTCTCGGAGAAGAGGCTGTAGCACGACCTCTTCCGATCGAAGTGGTACTCGCAGAGGGAGTTGGGCCGGCTCACTTGCCGCTGGCAGAACCACCTCTTGCCGTCGTTCTTCTTGCACGTCCAGACTTGTGCTACTCCGGCAGCGTTGCCATCGCTCTCCTCTTTCTTAACCTTGGACTTCCTTCTAGGCTTGTTCTCCTTCTTCTCCATCTCTTTCCCCTCCTTCTTTACCAGTGTCTTCTTCGCCCGCAGCTTCTTGGCAACCACACGCCGCCGCAGCTGGGCGCTGTCCTCATCGACCGCAGCAACGGCTGGCTCCTCCTCCTTGACGGAGGTGGCCGCCGGCAAGCTGGTCGGGAAGAGCCAGCTAGCCCGGCCGGCAACATGGACGAAGTAGCTCTCCACGAGGTTCTTCTCCTCCTAATCAATCGAAAATACAGGTTGATCAAAACAGAAGCTCATACAGATGATTCCCCCAAGCCAGCTACTGTGCCAAAATGGGGGCTTGGATCTAGGGTTCGACGCGGCCGCCATTTCCGTGATCCCAACCCTAGCCAAGCCGCCGCCCTCAAATTACCACGAGGTAAGGCTAGGTAACGCGCCGTAGTCCGCGATCAGGCGGGCTCCTCCCGCCAAAACCACCCCCTGCATACCCATTCCAAATCGCGGAGCAACCCTAGCGACATGCACGGAGTAGACCGCGCGAGCCGCAACAACCCAACCGCACCTCCAAAAACCAGCGAGCTACAGACGCGTACGCTGACCTCCCCAAACCAGAGCAACGTGCAATGGAAAAAAACGAGCATGGAGAGGAGAGGGAAGGGGGAAAGGGTGCTGACCTGGGGATCGAATATGTCGAGCTCGGCGACGAGGTCCCACGGCGAGCGGCTGAGCTCGCAGGTCTCCCCGGAGGCAGTAGCGGCCGCGAAGCGTCCGCTCCCCCGGCGGGATTCCTTGCCGGCGGGGGCCGGCCGCGCGGGCGGCGGCGGCGGCCGCGGCGGGAGCGGGAGCGGGAGCTCCTCGAATCGGGGCGCCGGATCGAGCGGCGCGGAGGGGTAGGCGGAGCCGAGGATGCGGGAGGCGCACCTGCGGATCCGCATGGCGTTGAGGTCGGGCAGCGGCTGGAGGGATCTGGGAGGCTAGGGTTTGGGATTTGGGGTGGGATGCAGGCGGGCGGGAGGAGGAGGCGAGCGACGCAGGAATGAAGGCGGAGATGGATGGGCGTGGGGCTTGGTCTCCTGTAATTTTTCGGCTTCTTTTGCCTTGTTATTTTTTTCTGTCGCGCGTGCTAGCGTGAGAGATTTTAACGAGCTGCCTCGGCGGGCTGCGTGGGCTTGGCAGGATTCGGGTAACGTTTTCTCGGGGGCTTTATAGTGCTGGCACGTGGGCTCCGCCGTTCAGTGGCAGGAGCGGATTCCACGCGGAACGGGAGCGAGCACCTGTCCCGTTCTACTATGCTTTCGTCCCGCCGGCTGAGACATATGCTTATGAATTTAAATATTGGACTGCCGGTCTAGGAGTAGCAAAATAAATTCAAATATGTAAGTGTATTACAGTAATTTACAGAAGCTGCGCTAGGGTTGCACTCGACACTTTAGAATATGCACAAACATTATTTGCTTCATTTTATCAGCATATATATTTACAATCAAACATTCAAGTAGATCTGAATATTTTCCAGGCTACATGATAGTTATGAAGTAATCTAGTTGTCATTTTAAACATTGACACAGTTTCAAATATGCATCTTTCACTGTCATTTTTTATATGTATATGTTAGCAAAAAAGTATAAAAATTTATATTTTAATAAATTCATGAAAAATATAATAAAATTATATTCACCTCATCAATGTAACTAATTGTTTAACCTATCAATAGTTAAAGTTAAAAAAATTTGACCGCACGTATTTTAGAATATCACATATTTTTAAACAGAGATAATACTAATTAAGTTGAAGCTAGTTTATCATATTCAGAATGAAAGGACTGGATCAATTGTTTGCTACCACTGCTGTTGATTCGAAGCTACGACCGAAACCAGACAAGAAAACCAATAGGGTCACTTCTATTGTAATGGGCTCATCTTCTACAAATACTAGTAGGGTATTCATGCGTTGCTACGGAATCAATAAAGAGATGTATATAGGCACTGGTCAAAGGGTCATTTCTGATCGCATTCGACAAACATTATCGTTTTCCTCTTGCATCCCCTCTCTCTGACGACCATCGCGCCCCTCCGCTTTGCTCTTCCCCCTACCGAGCATTTCCTTCCCCATCCCCATTCTGCAAGAAGATAATGCATCATCTTCCTCCTCCCTTCTTGCAATTCTACTTACGAGAACAGGCGGGGAGCACCTCGACTGGATATAATACATTAACAAAGATAGGAAGCACAACGAAAAAAAGAAAATGACATGTAATTTGACATCTATCAATGGTCCGCATCAAGCATCTGCAGTCTCTGCACTGAGGAAAAGGGCAGTAATATTTTGAGATGCCCTCCCTCCGCACTTCACCTATACTAATATTGGAATTGGCTCTTAGATAAACACGAGTATCTTTCACGAAGGCAAGAATGTGATGGGCAATATGCTATAGACCTCATCCTCTTCCCCCAAATCCTTGCTGATGAAGGTGATCAAATGAATGCCTGTCATTAGCCCCATCAACAAATCTAACAATCCAGACCATGCACTTCACTCTGCATTGCCTAGCGTTGGCTGGCACGGTCTAGAAGGTGTGAGCGAGGGAGGCTGCCATGGCGGTTCACCGAGAAGCGGCACCCTAAACTAGGCATAGAGGGGGCAGTGGAAGGTGTTGATGTCCGTGACATAGGGTTGCGGGCAAGGCTGATGCTAGCAGGCGTGGCACAACTGGTGGTCCATGAGTGCAGGCAATGAGGCATTGTGGCAGCTAGGGATTAGGCTAGGGTTTCCCCCAAATTCCTAATCCTCTTGAGGGAGAGGGTCACCAAAGTAGCACATCATGGGTGTCGTGCAACAGTGAAGGTCGTTAGTGGTGGCAGCGGCATGGCTGCCAGCTTAGCGACCTACGCCGCCTTTGACATTCCCGTTGCCACGCCCATAGCATCCACGAGGGCTACCCATAGCGGCGTCAAGGACGGCGGAATCCAAACGTTGTGGTGCGGGCGCAGTCCATCCTATGGTGTATTCGTCTGCGCATCGTGGCGCCCCTACTGGCATGCGAAATCGGGCCGAGAGGCCTCGGCTAGCCAGTTGCGGGCAGTGCCGCCGATGACCACGCGGCCGGGGGCGAGTGTGGT
The DNA here is from genome assembly GCA_019208055.1 of Stipa capillata. Taxonomy (NCBI): domain Eukaryota; kingdom Viridiplantae; phylum Streptophyta; class Magnoliopsida; order Poales; family Poaceae; genus Stipa; species Stipa capillata. Next base: position 45,134 of record JAGXJF010001635.1, on the reverse strand, counting down.
GGTGGGGCTAGGGCACAAGAGGCGGTGATGCAGAAAGGAGATGAGAAGGGAAGAGGCAGCGGGATTTATAGTGAAGCGGGCTGTTGGGGTGGAGGTCGCAGCCTCGCAGGCGCCGGGATTCGCAGCGGCAGTTGCTGCCCGTGCCCCCATTTTCGGTGGCGGGTTGCGCTGCTTGGGAGAAGGGAGTAGGGGTGGGCTGGTGCTGGCCTCGCGGTGGGCCTACGCGGAAGAGAAGGGAGTAGGAGTGGGCTGGTGCTGGGCCTCGCGGTGGGCCTGCACGAAAGGGAAGGGGCAGGCTGAGCCCATAAGGAAGGAGAAGGGGAGTAGGTTGGGCACAAGGTGGAAGAACATATGGATGCATCGAATAGTCATTTTGTTTGATGAACCTATGCGTTGAGCCTGAGGTGCTTAGTCCCAACCACATTGTGAACTTCGATGTCTTTCTCCTGTTGCCTCCAACAAAAGTGCCGACACATTAAATGCCTCGTCTTACTAAAGAAAATGGATGATGGACCCCTCCCCCTTCATACACACACCATTCGGCAACGACGAAAAAGGTCTGACCGGCTTGGCTAGTCAGCTCCTCTTGCCGTTGCTCCGCTCCAACATCACTGCCTCCACCTCGCGTCCCTCTCATGCGGATGATGCCTAGGGAGGAGACAGTGATTTAGCCTTGACATTGGCCAAAAGAAGGCAAAAACAAAGAAGGAAATGTTACGGGAGCTTTAAGTAGTTAATTTATGTGAGCTAGCATCATGCCCATCTCTGCCTCTACTCCACCATGCCAAAAAGATATGGAACAAAACAATTATTGGCATGTCTAACACATAGACTCAACTTCAGTGGGTCTACAAATGGTAATAACTAAATAAAGAAAAGGAAATGATTGTGAAAAAGGTTCAATAGAACAAGAGAAAGCATTTTGTGGCACAAAATAGAAAAGTGACATCTTTCTCTGTCGCCTTGCTGCTCATTATTCTACTTTGGAGAAAATCCCTCGCGACTTATTCCTCAAATCATATCAAGTACTATAGTTGCGACAAAATATGAAAAATATATTGCTCAATTTCCATGGCATGCCTCTTGGGTATGCTGACTTGTTGATTGTTAAGCATGTCAACTGTTGGAACATGGGCCGCTTCGTGAAACATCAACTGAATGAACATAGCTAAAGGATATGTCTAATTCACTAATTTTTTAATATTTTGGTAGAAAGAGAGATAGAGATGAGCAATTGCTCATGGTGAGTGGATCTACGAGGACAGTGGGACAAGGATATTCGATGGGAGAAACTTGCTCCCTCCCTCAAATTAGCTGCAGTGCAGCACCTTAACCCGGCAGGGGTCCTTCTCAACGGGGCTGCCTCCCCATTGCCACGACAGCTCTGGTCCCTGTCCTTCCACGCGGAACCATCGGTGAGTTGGAGCGATTCTTAGGGAAGTTTGTGTGATGAGGAATTGAGATTTTAAAGGAAGTTGAGATTTTTTGGAAAGTTTGTTGGGAGAAAAAGATTTTTGAGGAAGTTTGTTGGGAGTTCTATTTGAGAAGAGAGGGTGTAACACCACCATCACCACAACCACCAACTCATATTTAATAGATAGTAATAAAAACAATGATTAGCACTAATTTAGTGAAGGGCTCACTAAGTTTCATTGGGTCAACTGATCCCAATGCCAAAGAGCTGGCTCTACCCTTAGTTCGTTATATACCTCTCACCTCTCTCTACTATACATGCTAAATTTTCGTGGGATTCGATAGTGTAGTTAACCGATCGGTTTAATAGTTAAATTTACGTGTGTGCATCATGATAATTTTTGTACGTAGTTTGTACCACAAAAGTATGAAGTTGTGAAGGTTGTTCATGCAGTCACTGAAAATCAAACCTAAGAAAAATTAAGGTCTTGTGCTCTTGGTAATTTTTGTGAGATTGAAATCTCGCATGCCTAGATCCAAGCCGTCCAATACTAGATCGAACGGCGAAAAAGTGTCCATCGCAGAGGAGAAGGAATGCACAGCCAGGTCGAGCTAGGAGGCCAGCCAAGCAGGAACGGAGGAGAGATGGGTAGGCGGTACATGTTTTCCTTTCACGTGATGCGGAGATATTTTCTCTTGCTCGGCTCAGCCCCTTTGCTGCCTCCGCGAGCCGCAACTGTTTTAACTCGACGGAAGATTCCACAAGGAACGGGAGAGAGCACTTGTCCGGCACCTCCTCCTTGGGTGAGGATGTAACGGTAATCTGTGAAGTGTTTTAAAGCAAATTCAATTTTACTACATTACACACCTGAAAGTTGTGAAGGCTGACCACCTTGGAGTAGTGTGTCTATCAAAATTTGGATTCGCAACCACGTTTGATTGGATTTGAAATACTTCCCATGTGGGTGTTGTTGTTTAGAAGTACTCCCTTCGTCCCAAAATGTAAGGCGCACACGTATCCCAAGATCTACGATTAGACTTATAATATTTTGATTATGTGATACAAAAGTAATATTGTTGGATTCGTTTTTGAAAGCACTTTCCAATGATATCATTTTTGTATCATATAACTAACATGTTATAGACCTAATTGTAAATCTTGGGATACGTGTGTGCCTTACATTTTGGGACGGAGGGAGTAGTACTGTATATTTATGTAGGTAACTCTCCTTTAATCTAATCGGCTCGAGCTAAATCTATCGTGTTCTCCTCTACTTTAAGCAGGGTTAGCTCTAAATAAATATATTGTGTGATTTCTTTATTTGATGGTACTCTCAAATCTATATTATTATAAAATATACGAGTTGTAAAATCCATATGATCTGAACCTTCTATTAATCATGGCTTGTGATTTTAGTTAGACTTACAAAATCAGGTTTAATAAAATCAGTAAGTGTAATTACTCCTACCTAATGTGCAATCAAAATCAATTCAGTAAACCCTCAAGCTCACATTTACTCATCCTGCTGCATCGCCCCTTCTCCTCTAATATTATTATTTTTCGTCCCCAAGTGCATCCTTCAGCATCCACCACAAAAAACATGTATAATTTTGTGCAAATTTAAAAATCCTTCACCAGGTGAGCTCAGATCGTGTTTTTACAATGTTATTCACTTTGAATTCTCTAAACATATATGTGTGAGGGGTTTCTAAAAGTTGCATTGGATTTATAGTACAATGGATATGGTTTCTACTTTTGAATGCAATTATATATTTTAGTGTGATGTATATTGTGAAATACTGCATTGTTAGTATAATATAAAAGGAGGAATCTCATAGAATATTTCCTAATCATTCTTAACCATGTTTTTTAGATCATTCCTTACCGTGCAAGTTCAGAAGTTGGGGACGCATGCAGCGGTTGATGATGCAACCGCGTAAGGACAAAGGAGAGGAAGGATGACTTCGCTAATGGCCCCAGGAGCTCACAGGAGATGCTCCACTCCAAGCCTGTAAGCGCAAATGTTGCTTTCTCTCTTCTTTCAGTTTTTTTTGTGGAGGGGGGGGGGTGGAATATTGCTTCTTCTTTCTCTTTTTTTTGTTTTTGTTTTAGAGGATGCTGCTTTCTCTTTTGTGCGTATTTTTTGTTTTTTCTCGACGTATGCCTTCTTAGTGGGCCAGTCGGCCTGCATTTCCCTACTTGGGCCGTTGAGCTCTTATGCTATGCCCCAGCTCTTCTTTATTTAGAAAATGCATATTTGTCTAAAAATATAAAATTAAAACTACAGATAGTTGGTTACATCGTGTAAAAAATGCTAAACATAATTTGTGTTTTCTTTTACCTAATAAGAGCACAAAATGAAACTTTGTAGATGAACGTCCTAAATTAGCTCCGTACAAATTAGTTGAAGCAGCCATAGCTTCGGGACATGGCATCCATGCTACATGGATGGCTATAAGAGACCAGTGCCTCTATCCATGGTTAATATTTCAGTTTCTGTATTACCTATACGGGAACAAAACTGAGTAGAAAAATAGTATAGAATTGGAGTGTATGATTCATGTTTTCGTAGTTATGTAACTTATAGAACTTTTACCACCATCCAACGCAACTGGGAGGGAGGGAGAGGCTATTGTTTAGAGTGTAGCTAAAAATTGTAGGTTCCAAATTTAATTTCTCGAGGAAAACAGCATGAGAGTATCCTGCGCTGCCGTAGAATAATTTACGATTAAGCCCCCTAATTTTATGATATTTTATATAGTAATTTACGTTCAAATATTTACAAGAAAGTTCACGATTTGTACTATCTATCAGCATTTTCATAACGATTTTGTACACATATTTTTACGACTGATTTCTTAAAGATTTACAACAATATGCAGAACAAGCTCTTCTACACGCTACTATGAAATAGCATATATATATGTGTATATATATATATATGTGGAATAACTTATTCTACGCCTACTTATATGATATTGTGCACAGTGATTTACGATCAAACATTTATAAAATATATAATTTTTACTATCCGCCAACACTTGCATAAATTTATGACCTTGTACACATAATTTTATGACCGATTTCACATAGATTTGCAATAAAATAAGCTATTCTACCCGCTGCTGTAGAATAGTATATACATGTGTGTGTATATGGTAGCGGTAATATGCGCCTGATTCTGCACTTTAGTGATAATTCCATGATGTTTTTACTGCTTGTTTTGGGGTATCACTAGCCAATTACTATCGGCTGAGATCACAGCGGCGATTTTACTACATTTTGGCTCTTTTATTACCATAACAACACTTTTACCCATCGTTTCAATTCAAAAAATAAGGAGGAGGTGGGAGATTCAAACCATGGACCTCATGCATGTAACTATGCTCCTCTAACCAACTAGATTATGCAAGTTATTGTGAACAACTACATAAGTTATTTTCTTTCTAATATGCCCATGGTTAGACATGCATTAAATCTATTATCGCGAGATAGTAAAGACATGTACAAATAATAGTAATTTTTATATATATTTAAATAGTCTCTCATACTATAAGAAGTGATGGTAAAAGCACTCTGTAAGGTAATAATTTAATAGAAACTTTTACTGTCTGAGCCAGAAAAATAATAGTAAATACCATTAGTCAAAAGTTCCACTTTGTATACATAAAATTACTACCAGAATATGGGATAAGCTATTTTGCACTCAGGAGCATATTAGGGAATATATATATATATCCCCAAATTAATTGCCCAAGAAAAAGAGAGTGCCATTTCCATTTGCAATGAAAACTCTTGTTTGCCCACTGCAGAGAAGAAATCGTTTACTAACTTCTATATAATTTTTGCTAGAATGTTCACTCGTTATTTTGTGTTGTGGGTATTTAAATATTAATTAAAATTTAGATATGTGTATTTGCTTTGTAGAGAAATAATGTGTATGTGTTACATGTAACGTATGGACCAGACTTTAGGAGGAATATTAATTAGGTTTTGTGAAAATCCACAAAGAATATTCTTTCATTGGAAAAAGCTGCAGTCCAACCAAACAGCCAGCATTTTAGTAATTTTTGCCAACGGTAAATGTGGGCTTTGTAGTGCAAATTCAACTGTTTGGAAAAGCTGTCTTCTCTCAGCTTTTTGTAATGTGCTGAAACTTCAGTGCTCATTTTTCAAAATGCTGTAGATGGTTGAATCAACCCAAAGCCATATGTTCACTTTCTCACAACAACAACAGTTTTTTCAAACAACCAGTGAAGAACAGCTTTGTCAACAGCCACAACCCAACCAAACAGACCCTAGTTCTTTGGCGGACTATTGTGACCTTAGAAAATGTGTGGACTGGTGCACTGTATGCATGTTGCCAAGCTCAAAATATTGGTTTTGATAAAATGAATATTGGCGTTTTATGACCTAAATGAACACTAAAGCTTTTAAAAATTCGTAATGTTGAAACTGATAGTTTAATCATATTTGAACAAATACAACAAAAAAAAGAAAAAAATGAACACCTAAATTCACACAAGAAAGAAAAAGAGACAAATACCTAAATATGGTTATTTATGTAAAAGTCCATCTAGTGACCGAACGTCTCACCATTCTCTCCTCCCCATTGTTTTAGCCACCAAGCATGACTCTATTTCTGTCTTCTCCTGTTGCTACATCGACTCACTCCCCTCTCATAGTTTCATCCGTCTCCTCCTTTTCGTTGCCACGCTGCACTACTCCCTCTCCTCCTCTCATGCTGCTCTATCTCCTCCACATCATCCCCTTACCCATGGCACCAGTTATCCTCCATCTCCTCCCCTTCCAACGGGTCAACACCCTATCCACTTTCGTAGTCAATGTCATCGAGCCATTCACAAAGGTGATGCTCATCAACGATTCTTGGAGAGGTAGCGCCTTCATAATCTGGTTCATCCTTCGTCTGTTGTGAGTTTGTGCCACCTATGTGCATTCCATTTTTCCATTTGTTGTGGATTTATTTCTCCTTGTTGCCTCTTTTGTGCTAACTATAGTTGCAACAATGCATTGCGTTGTCAATGTTTTCTCGGTGTTGTATTTTTTTTTGTTGTACAATGGTTTGATTTTAGTGCATGTAACAATAAATAGGGCATGACTAGAGATCGGACATCCGATCTTGGTATTAGATGAGATGTCACATTTTTATTATGTGATGAAAATATTTTGTTAAAACATATGCATCATAATATTTTCGTGTAACAAAATTCATGCAATGAAAATATTTTTTTGTACGATAAAAACAATTTTTTTACTTAATGGAAACTCGTTCTAAAAAAAAACTACGAATATATAACATTTTTCCAATGAGTATTACATGCTGGGACATAAAAATGTTTTTGTGCAATGTGATATCTGCTTTGATGCACATCCAAAATTAGATGCACACGTATCTATCAACACGTTGTCTTGTTGCATATGTTCAACATTTTTGCTACGCACGTTGTCACAAAATGTTGCATCGATTGGAGCATCCGATCCTAATGCGTAGTCGCCGCCTTGTTAACATAGAATTTGGATCTTTAAGTAGCACTAATCTAGAAGAAAAATAATAATTCTAAGATTTAGTTTATGAATGCTGAATTATGTTGGACTTAACTTATTTTATAATTTGCTATAAAGAACAGCACAGAAATAAATAAAAACTAGTTAATCAAATACCAAAATAGGTAAAATTGGCTAGGCAAATAGAATTATTATAATTCTCCTTAATACTAAACACATGCTAAAAGAGAGAAAGATAAGGGGATAGCGTCTTAAACAAAGAAATGTCATCGGAAAACAAAGAAACAAAAAATAATGAAAGAAGGAGCTAGAAAGAATCAAAGTACTAATACGAAGGACCTTGTCCAAGCCAGCTACCTAGCTACAAAAGTGCATGCACCTCCAACCATTCCTTTTGACTATCGCCCTTCTATCCGTGGGAAGCCTAGGTTGGAACAAGAAATTGGCTCATGCTGAGATTTGTTTGCAATCTAGGCGCTTTCAGCTTTTAAGTCCAAAATTGTTTCCTTCCAGAAGAATCAACATCCCCAATCACATCCCGTTGTCTACTTATGATAAACTGACACGTAGGCCCTACAGTATCTCTATTCCCACATGTCATTGAGCCTCTACTAATCCTCTCCTAGTCTTTTTCACATCATAATCCCCTGCTCATTAAAATTAAAATTTAAAAGAGGGAAACCGTGTTTAATTATCAAAACATTCGACTAGGAAGGGCAAATTAAAAAGCCCAAACCATCAAAACCGTAATATACTATAGCATCCTAGGGCCAATTAAAAGCCCAAACCATCAAAACCCGTAATATACTAGCGCGACCACACTTGGTACGCGTCGCCTTCCTGACTTTCTCCCATCCCATGCGTCGCTTTTTCCCATATTTCTCCGCGCAACAAAAGAAGGAAAAGACTGGAGAAAAAGGCAGCCGAGAGCCCAATCCCTGTCTTGCAGCCTTCACCCATTCACGACGATCTCCGTAGCTCTCGCTGCGCGCGAGGGTTTAGAGCTCGTAGTCGTAGGGTTCACGGCTTGCTGTGTTGGTGTGGTGTGGTGGTAGGTTGTGGTCTGGTCGCGTGCCGTGCCATGGCCGTGCCGGCGGCGTGGTGGGCGGCGGCGCTGGTGTCGCTGGGCGTGGTGGGTTGGGGGGCGGGGCCCCGCGGGTGCGGCGCGCACCCGGTGGTTCTGGTAAGCTACGGGCAGGCAAGGCTCTGGCTCAAGCCCTACGACTGGAGCTACCTGCGCGGTGAGAGATTATCGTTGGAGCTATCGCTGCTTGTTTTTTAAGTTGATGTGGGGTCCGAGGGGCGCTCTGGTGCGGTCGATTGGTGTCGCGGAATTTCTACCCTTCTGTTTTCTTGTTGTGTTTCGGGGACTTGATTAGGTGACCATTTGGCAAGGATATCTTTGTGCGGTTTAGCATTTCCTTGCGGGGACGGTCCTCGGGGCTGAAATCAGAGGAATTTTTTGAAATGGTGTTTGCCACCGGCTGTTGTGAATTTTGCCTAAACATGCCTATGCTTGGGTTGCTGGAATTTGCAATTTGCTTGTAGGCTACGATATAGCAACCTTTGGCTCTACTCTGTTTGCTGCACTGAGTTTGCATGTGAAATGTATCTTTCCCCACTGAAGAAAAATGATGCATTTATATATGTTTTGACTTGTATGGGTAGTGAACAAACCCGTGATTTTATCACATTTTTCATATTTTTTAAAATTTACGTTTATGCTCTGTTTTCCTAACTAGCAGTTGAGTTGCCGGCGTCATTTTCTTCTGTCACTATGGATTCGCAACTGACAGAGACATTGTAAGTGAAAGGCCCTGGCATTCTGTGAATTACTATTTTTTTGTTCATAAAAAAAATCCTTTTCTTTGGCAGTTAGTAGATTTGTTGATATGTGATACTTGGCTAGTTGGCTGGTCTTCTCATAGTCAAGTGGCAAAATGGACTTATGCACAGTTTGTGCAATATTTCTTTGAATAATGCAGCCCAGGGAGCACTTAAAAGATCTTCCGAGAAGCGATCTTGCTATCATCTGTTTGATGAATGCCAACCCTCCTATTCCTGATATTTCTGATTCTTATCTGGACAGTTTATGTGAGTGACGTATATATTTTCTTATGTGATGATGTACTTCACTACTTTGATGTCTTCATTTTCAATTTTAACAATCTTGTATACCTTCTTAATTTTGGTGACCTTGTTAAAGGTCTACTAAATGTGATTTATGATCATTTTGAACTGAAACAGAGAAAATATACCAAATCATTCTCCAGCCAATTATAACTGGTGTTTACATGACTTTCTGATTAAACTAATTTTGACAGGAAGGTTCTTTATTGCAGTATCAAACTTTCTTGCTATTGGATCTTTTGGCAATACAAATAACCAGTCAAATCTGGCGCAGTGCATACCATTTCAGAAAAACACGACAATAGTGTTAACAAATGACCAGGTTAATTATCTTGATGCTGTGACTTGCAAAGCAATATGTGGTAGCTACCTCATGTACAGTAGTTATCCTTGTCTCTAGCAGCAGAACACTACGACAATGATGCCAAAGATGTTGGATCGGTAGTTTATGTTGGGTTATATTATTACATACATCACATCACATGTAAACTAATGGTGACATTTGGATGATCACCTCTCCAAGTAGTTCAAAAACAGTTTAAAATCATGCGAAACACTAATATTCAGGAGGATTTTATGACATTCATCCAATTCAAGTTTCAGCACTAAGTAAAGCCTGCTTCTGCCATTTCTGTTGAATCCAGCCATGCTAGTTCTGTACTAGTAGTTCTGTGCTTTCACTAGTCAAATTTCAAATAATTTGCCTACTGACAGTCTGACACTGTATTTAGTATTTACTTGTGTTATCCATTAGCATTATATACAGATTTCTCAAGTTAGAACTACTGCATTATTTTCTAGAACATATATACCTTCTAGACATACTGGTAGTTCATTAGGAAACTGAAACTGTTTCTAGGCTGATTACTCAATGTAGAACCTAATCATAAATACACATGGAGAAACAGCTACAGTAAAACTAATGGCAAACAAGTCAAGCTAACCCGATTAGTTTCTTCCCGCCTTCCATTTGTTGAAGTGCATCACTGTATTGCCCATCTTCCCTCGACCGATTAAATCCTTTGAGTTAACTGGTTGGTGCATGTAACTCAATATGACAATATGCCCTATCTGAGCCATGAGTTCTTGATTTCAAGACCTAGTTTGTGCAACTGAAGAAAAAGTAATTACGGTGGTGTCTAAGTATATGCCCACCCTCCCTCAACAACTTAAACTTTTGGGTGAATTGGCTGGTGCATGAAACTCAATACTATTGACCAGTAATTTGTAATCATATGTAACATCGCAGGGTCCAAAAACACATTAAATTTTGGTTTCCATCCTTGCTTCACCCAAAAGGTTTAGCCTTAGCATGGCTTGATCCTTTGCTGTTGTATGCAACTACTTTTCTTCTTGCACTTTCCATGGGCTCATTAATACATTACTAGGCTCGCTAGGCCAAATTAAACTGGTGACTCACTCACATTATTTGAGTTATAAAGCACTATCTTAAGAAATTCCATGGACTTATGATATACCAGCCTTCGATATGTGCAGATATCGCCAGGGGTTTGGTACATTGGTTACTTCAATGGCCTTGGACCTGCTCGCACACAGTCAAAGATGGTATGCTTACTTCAGATTAGGACGTGTCTATAATTAACTTGGTGTAGTGCATAATTATGTAACTTTCTGCATAAATGTGTAAAACAAAATTTGAATCTTAAACTTTTGCAGATTACCCGAGGGAGAGTACGTTCAGTGAGCACTAGCATTACTGTAGAAGGATGTTTTACTTCAGCATTTTGGGGACCCTACTGCAACAAAACAATTGAAATGATTGGTTGTTCTCAATTTTCAAGATATAAAAACTCAAGAAATCTTTTAGATCTAAATATTGTCACGAGGAAAATTTTGAATACTAGAGAGAACAATAGACGTACCAGCTTTCTATCAGGACTGAACCATTTAATAGAAAAACAACTTGACTCCAACAGTACTACCTTGGTGGGAACGGAGAACTTGATCACTTGTGCCATTTCAAATGACTCATTATGCCTCAGGCAAGGCGATATGAAGTTCTACTTCTTGGATATAGTCAACCTGGCATTAAAATTTGAAATTACAGCCGCAAATTTTGGATTGGTTCAAAGGTTATCCTTGATTTGTTACCTGCGCTACAATGCCTTTCCTCAGAGAGACTTACATGACTATTCAGGTGATATCAGCAGTGCTCCTTTGGTTATAAATTGCCAAATATTGGACGATGGTATATTGCTATTGAGACTGTGAATAAAACACAGATGAACAATACAGCATCAGCACCTATGCTGGATACTACTTGTTTCTCATTTGAGTGGCAAGTAGCAGGATGTCTGAATGGAAAAGCTGGAACCAATTGCTCATGGGAGGCTATGTGCTCCAGGTAGGTTGAGTAGTTAATAGAGATTTATTCTGTATTACTTATGACTACATAAACTTTTAGCACTTTAAGCAAGAAGGATAAATATGGTTGCGGCAAAGCTCCATGGGTTTGCGCATACTGGTTTGATATTCGTCTTGGCCAGTTAACATGATGTGGCAGCTAGATGATAGTGCCTGCCTTTTGGGAAATGTAGTTCTTTTATACCCTCGTGAAAGAAATTTTAGTTTGCCTAGAACCTGTTTAATCCAATGCACCAGCCTGATGTGGCAGCTTCATGATAGTTTCTGTCTTTTGATCACAAAAATGCCATTGAGAATAAATGATTCAGTGTTATTTGAGAAGCTATACATCAGCAAGAGAAAAAATATTTGTTTGTCACATGTAGCATTTGTGGGATTAACAGGCTTTGGGAGTCCCATTGCTGTTATTGGACTACTAAAATTATGTCAATTTATCTCTAGTTATATGAAAGGGAAACATGTTGCTACCCACTGTGGAGTATACCAGTCCTCGTTCTAGCGTTAGTTCGTGTGTTGAGATTCATATATTTTAATCATCTTCAATGTAAATCATTTCACACTTCAGTAAAGCCAATTCTACAATGCCCCTGCCTAGAACATGGTCAATGCGGTCTGGATTCAATTGTCACTTAATTGTTAATTCATTTTCAATGCCTAGCATACATAAAAATGGTTTAGTACAAGCTAAATATGGATTGGTTCCTCATGGAGAGTACAATGCTGCATAGTGTAGAGACATAAATTATGCGAATCTCAAAGCACGAACTAACACTGGATAGTGGGGGAGGTATAGCCCACGGGGTGTAGAAAATCTGGACCCTTATATGAAACCTTGCAAAATATTACATCAATTTCGAATCCCAAAATTTCATATATTTTTGAATGGAGGGAATACTAGACACGTTCAGGCATGTGGTCAGAATCAATTAGCATTTTTGTTGAAGTTAACTGGCTATCAGATTTCAATAATCTGACGTATCTGTTCCCCGTTGAAGAGCGATCGACTTAAGTTTATTTTGTGCAAAGTAGATTTTAGTTTTTATGATGTGGCAATTGTTAACATCTCATGTTGAAATAAAGCCAACACTTTGCCACCCAGGAAGTGCAGTAGATTGATCTCTTAGTTTGTCCGGCATTGATGTTGGGTTATATAAATTCTTTTGAGAGTGATATTGTGTATGAATGGCTATATTTTTGACAATATCAATCCCAGCTTAGGCTCTTGGAAATTCTTGTTTAAAAGGGAGATGTTTCTCCTTTCTTATAGGATGAAAGAGGTGCTTAGGGCTCCTCTCAGGGACTGGCTTGAATTCCCTTGATTAATCTGTAGAGTCCCTCCCTGCCCCCCACCCCTCTGTATGTACATTCCCCCGCCCCTCTCCTTTAAATATTTTCCTATACTATTAATACTATTAATAAAATATATTCTATCAGGGCCTCCCCTACAGTTTTCCCTCGAAAAAAAAATATTGTGCATGCTTTGTTACAGTAAAACTTTATTACTTTGTAGGCGTCTTTATTAATCAATCATTGTTCTTTATATGCAGAGGGTTCCTAAAAGAAGTCCTTCTGTCCCTTTGAGTCATATTATGTTCCTACTGATGGAAGGGCATCGCTGGAATATAGCCACTTCTCGCTCGAACAGTTTTTAAGCAACTCATCCTATGAGCAATTTGCATGGACTTATTTCTTTTTGGATGTTCCCCAAGGTTCAGCGGGTGCACTTATTCATATCCAGCTAAAGTCAGATAAAGAATTGACTTACGAGCTGTACTCAAATATGGTGGTTTACCATCAAATGATAGTTGGGATTATTATGCAAGCAGGACAAGCAGCAGTAATGGTTCAATATTTTTTTCATTACAGAATTCCACGAATTCAGACATGGATCTATCTATCTTCTATGCCAAGGAGGGTACTTGGTGCTTTGGTGTGAAGCATCCAAATGATACCTCAAATTCTCAGACATATATATCAATATCTCTTCAGGGATGCCATAGAAACTGCAATCAGAAAGGCGTGTGTCATTCTTCAGTTGATGAAAGTGGGTTAACGTTTTACAGGTAATTGATTCGTAAACGTGTACCCTATTTTGTGGGTGTATTTGTATTTTTGTGCCCTTAGTCCTGTACTATGTGATACTTGATGTTTGATACAATGTACAAAAATAGTAAATATTGTATTTATCATGATAATTATTAGATTTTTTTTCTCATTTCCAGCTTCTGCACCTGTGATCGTGATCATGGTGGGTTTGATTGCAGCGATGAATTAGTTTCACCTAATGGTAAAGGCTCTCATGTTTATTTTTGAAAATTTCATGTGCCAATGTGTTGCTACTGCTGTTGCTAGTCCATTATGGGTGTAGGCCTTTGACTCCTTTCCTCTTCAATGTAGAGCCCTATTTTCTGGGGAGAAATCTTGCAAATGTGTGTGTTTTAAGTTTTCGGGAAATTTGCTAGTCAATTAGGGCATTTTTAAGGTAACTGATTCTTAGGAAGTCTGCAGTAGTTACGCTAGAATGTACAAGTAGGCAAGTAGCTACATAGCAGTGTAATGGTACTGAAATGCTTTGATGTAGATTTTAAGTTTGCGCCTCATTTGGAGTTTTCTAGCTCCAAACGCTGTCCACAGAATACTCATAAGTTGATGACAAACTAATGAAAACTTGATACTCATTGTGTAAATTTTTGTACATTGTAAACTTGCTAAACTTGCTAACGGACAAATGGAATGCTGAATATTCAGCATTGTTGTCTGTTAGCAAGTTTACTCCATTATTTAACTGATTCTACAATGGATCAGGGTGATGAGATAAACTGTGCCAAGTACTTCTTTGGAGGATGAAAAATGCAAGAAATAATGAACCAACATGTGCGGAATTCTTGACATATCAATGTAGTTTGAAATTCTTGGCATGTCAATGCAGACTGCAGCTTGTTTTCAAGGGGAATACGTTACCTACTTTATGCTATGAATATTGTTTTCACGATCAGTTGTGATGCATAATTTTACATGCATGTAATAAAATTAGTAAATTACTGTATATGGTCATATCTTAATGTAGGGCACATCTGGCAGTCTGTCTTTCTAATCGCATCAAATGCTGGCAGCAATTTTACCTGCCTTTTGGGCCCTCCGACAGAAGGTATATATTTCTTCTAGTGGGATGATGTGAATTGATGTCCTTACTCTCCTTAGATAACTTTTGATATTTTTTGGGGCCGGGGGGTGACCTAGATATCTACTTTGCAAGTTCTGGGGCCCACGGTGCAATTACTCTTCTATTTCTTTCTGTCATCTTATGCAACAAAACCGTTTTAGCATAGGGGCTTATTTCTAGTTGATTACACAGAAGTAATATGTTTAGTTGGACACAAAAGTGTCAAGACCTGTTGGATATGAATGAAGACCACCTTTATTTCATCTCATTGTCCAGATGAGCATCTTATGAACCAATGGCAGAATATGTACGCTATAAAGTTTGCGAGAATAACATAAATGTTAACTCAGATAAATCTTGGCAGTGATAAAGGTGATTGAGTTTGGAGGAATGAAACATTAGTAGGTCCTGAATGATTGCTACTTGCTAGCCTGCTAGATTGTCTACTGTAAAATACCATGCTTACACCTGTTCCATATTTATATCTCTTGATATTCAAATCAGGAACGTCCATTTACTCCCCTAAGTACTGCATTTGTCCAGATAACCCCCAAAAACTTTTTTGGCTTATGTAACCCCCTGAAATATTTAAATATTTTCTGGCTTATTTAACCCCCCGGCCATGTCATCCAGTTTTGTACGTGTGGAGCCCACTTAACCTCCTTACTCTCTCTCCCTCTCCCGCCTTCTCTCTCTCCCCTCTAGCCGAATCACCTTGCCGTGGCTACAGCGTGTGCCGGTCATGATCGGAGTGGCGCATTCGTGCAGAACACCAAGATGAGCAGCGAGCTGCATGAAGCACACACCAGGCAGACCGAAGCGAGACAGAATCAGCTAACCCCTGTTGCTCTCCTGTTCCAGTCTCACTCCCTCTGAAGCAAGTGCGTGTTGCTGAGTCATGGTAGAAGAGAGCAAGAGGAAAAGAAATTTGGGGGAATCTCATCCTCCACCTCGACTACCTTCTCTCTTTGTTGATCCCTTTGTGCTGCCATGCATTGTCTTTTTCGTTTGCGCGAATGAGCCGGCGAGGACAGCTGCCGCCCCGCTAGATGCTGATGATGTCACCCCCTTCCTTTGGATTGGAAGATGAACAGGAAAATGTAGTGAGCTGATTTGGCTGCCACTTGGAGGTAGGAGATGAGAGAGAAGACAAGATGGTTGCCGCGTAGGAAATGCTTCCTTTGACATGGCTGTCATGTAAGCAATACTGCCTACAAAACCAGCTTGGGTGGAAGGGCGGGAGGGTGGGAGGTAATCTGGTATTCAAAGTTCAGGGAGTTAAGTAAAAGAAAGAAAATACTTCAGGGGGTTATCTTGAGAAACACGATACTTCGGAGGAGTAAAATAGACTGTTGTCCTATTCAAATATCCTCCACATTTAAGAAGCTTAATTTAAGTTTTTCTTCTTTCATATAAAGTCTAGTAAATTTGTTCGGTAACATGTAACTTTTTTTTTCCTTTGCTACCTAGGCGTTTGCAGAATGGATTCTTTACACATCTAGTGGAATTTCCAGTGCTTTATACCATTCATGTGATGTGGGCACCTGGTGCATACTATCTTTCCGTGTATTACAGGTAATCTACTCAGCGCACACGTGTACTGCCAGTTTAAATATTGATTGACACATTGCTGGGCTAAAGATCATGGTATAAGGTAGACCATAGTTCTGGGTGATAGTCAACTTCAGTTTGAGAAAGCTGAAGAGGAGCATGAGCATAGTTCACATCTAGTTGCATCCATTGGACATTTCTGAGCATGTGTGCCCCAGTGCACGAACTCATGCAATCATGTATGGCGACTAATTTATTTGCACAATCTCTAGGATGTCAAGACATCGATGTACTAGATCAGATATGCTTCTCACAATTGCATAGTTACTTAGTAGCAGCTTAAAAATTGAAAGCTGATGGCACTAAGATGGACGGTTTTCGGAAGGAACAAGCTGGCAGTTTCATGGCAAATAGAAGTAAATGCAACATCTGTATTCCTGGTCGATGCTAATGAACACCCTTTTAGGATGAAAATACCAAAATCTAAATACCATTGCCTGCCTTGATACTGGAGTTAGTCAGTTAGTTATATTTTGTAAATTTCTGGAACCCAATACATTTATTTTGCATGCCCTCTTGATAGTCTTTACAGGACATCACACTTTGTCGGCGTTAGCTGAAACACATCGCAAAAGCGTGATTTGGCTGATGGACATCGCAAATTCCTCTCTATCTCACCAGTCATCATTATAATGGTTGTGGTGTCAATCAGCAAATAGACACAATTTTGTAATGTCCATCAGCTGAATCTTTTGTTTCAGCTATCACCGACAACTCTGTTTTATAGCAGATTTTTCCTATTTAAAATGCCTCTTCTGATACATTATTGGGCCATGGCCATCTGACTGTATCTTGATTCAGTTTTTGGACTTCTGGCTTTCATTCATGGCTGTTATTGGTACATTCATATATATGGCTACAATTAAAGAAGCTTCAAAACGAGCAATGCATACTGCTGTGTTTATTCTAACAGCTATTTTAGCTGCAACTGGTGCCACCAGGTATGTAAATCGCTGGTTACTTTTGTTATACAAGTACCAAGTGAATACTGGGTCTATGAATGTATGACCGAGTTACCATGTCAGATCTGCGATATCGGTATTGTCGTTGCTATTGGTTCTCTTGGCCTGCTTATTGGATGGCTATTGGAATTCTGTACAGCACGAAGATTTATATGCTGGTCATGGCGAATTAACCTCAGTGTGCCTCAAAGGTGTACTTGCATTGATGGTTTTATGAATATCTATCTTTATGTATGTATCTTAGTTTCACATGCACATATTATGACTTTTGACATGCTAGGACCTTTGTGCATAAGTTTATGGCAATTACAACTCACAATGTCCAGCATTTGCTTTGGTCGGCTGACACATTTCTCATCTTTCTCTCTTCCAGATGGCCAAACTTGGGGGGCTTTGTTCTGGAATACTCTGGGAATGTTGAAGAAACGATACTGTTGGTTATATTTACTTTTTGGTTTCATCACATTATCTTTTGCGGCTACAAGTTGGAAGCTAGAATCAAATAGTAGCTACTGGATCTGGCACAGGTGTGGAATCATCATCTTTCCTCGTTAATCGTTCCTTCAGTTTGGAAGGTCTAGCTTGTGTGGATTTACCGCGATAACTGGGGAATGTTTGGTTCAGTGGCAAGCGCACGGTGGGTGTGCGCATGGGGCTAGCGTTTCCCGTTCCGTTTTTTGCGCGCCTTGATATTCTCCTTGCCACCATCATGTTTTTGGGGTGTCGATCAGAGCTAGAACACCCTTTTACGGGCATTCAGGGTGTCTCATTCATTAGCAAGCTAACATGAGCACCCCTCTATTTCTGTTCTGTGCTCGCCACTGTTTGGTTCCCTTGTTAGCCCAAGCAGCTTCCTGCCTAGTCTTGCCCAGCAAAGTTATTTGTTTGGTACAGCTCGAGTGTCTTGCTTCTCCCAAGCAAGCTTGCACATGTGGGCAGGGATTCTTGCCCATTGACGAGAGCCAAATTACCTCTCCCATGTGGCGAGGTTTGATTGTTCTATCATTTTTTCATGTTGTGGCTCACCAAATAGTCCGAATAAACTATATGGGATATTTCAACAAACTATTATTATTCTTAAATAGGAAGAGATTAATTTTCTGGGAGTTTGTTCTTGTGGATTTAATTTTAGTTCCACGAGTACAAGAAGTTTCATGAAGATTTCAGATTTATGTGGTCGAAGTTTCAAATGGGTGCGAAACAAATTCTGTGGAGGTTTTCAACATGTTTCTGCTGTTTCATAGGCGTTTCAAGAGGGTTTAGATAAGTTTCAAGAGGTTTAGCTACCCACCTTGGCAGCTTAACTGTTCGCAGCACAGAAACAATCTTGCTTCCTCGAGCAATTGCTCACGTGGGATAGTTTTTTTCCTTGTGTAGCGAATTAAGGTGGGCAAAGGAACTTGCATTTTCCATACTGTCACCTTTTATATCTCTTCTAGCTTATCCTTACTATCCGAACTAACTAGAGAAAAATAATAATTTTCTTGCAGTCTATGGCACATAACTATTTATACATCTTCATTCTTCTTCTTACGTTCAATGCGTCTCAATACGACAAACCATAGTCCGGAGACAAACTATGAGTTGACGAGGCAAGACTCCTTGCCAAGAACAGAGTCAAGAGAGACCTAAGGATTCGAGACAACTGTATGGTAGAAAACATGGCTCCATATCTTGGTTCTCGTAGCAAACTGGATATTCTTGGACAAAGGTCTCCTTGGTACAATGGAAGAGCTTAATGTCAGATTCTTTCTGGCAGTATGCATGTACAAGCCTCGTTATGTGCACACTTGTACGTATATACGGCTTCCGTGCAATTTCGAATGTAACTCATAAATAATCAAGGGATCTTAGAATTACATGTAATATCGCTGTCAGGTGCATCACATAAGAATTGTAGATTGCGTGGTGCATAGAAAACATTTGGTTATGGCATTTTCAAAAGTAGAGAAGACAATCTTTTCTTATACCCTCCATGTCATCTAGAGATATAATAAAAATGTATAATAAATTAGTAGAGAAGTTTATCTTCCTCTATATTTAATGCTGGTGTCTCTAGTGTCTTTAATTTTAGGGGCATAAGCTTTTTCTTAGGTTTTGCTTAATTAAGAGAAGGCATACTTATCCCTCTTTCCTCCATGTCAATAAAAATCCCACGCGACATGACTAAAGAAAGACCGATGTCACACTATGGAAGATGTTTTTAGGGTGTGTTGGTAGAGTGCATCCCCTCATCTATTCTCTTCTCAACCTACTTTTCAGTGTTTGGTAGGATGTATGAGCTCTCTCAGCCCATGCCCACCTCAACCCACCAAAGCCTCTCAGCCATGCCCAGGAGAGAAACCCACAAGTGGAGGTTCCCTAGTCAGCATGGCTGGCCTCAACCCACCAAAACCTCTCAGCAAAGCCTCTCAGCCATGTCTAAACCATAGATACAGCCCACCAAACAAGATCTCAACTCAGCATGTCTCAGCATATATAGGCTACCAAACACTGTGCAGTTGTATGCGTTCAGCATGTCCAGGCTCAGCTTGTATCAGGAGAGATAGCCATGCTAGAGACATATAGACTACCAAACACACCCTTAGTGCTTTAGTTGAATGTTTGCTTTTTCGGGATGATGATAGTGAAATGCCCGTGGAGTATTGTGTAACCATATGTAATTGTATTAATTAGGTGAGTGTTGTATTCTTGATACTCCTTGATTTCATCACGTATTGTGAGACATAACATGAGTGTGCACGGTATCAAGGTGGAAGTAGATATGTTTAATAGAGTATGAAACTAATAGTCAGGAAAAACCATGGCAAAAGATAAGACAAAGCAAGCAGCATGCTCAAAAGAGCAACAGGGATCATCGCTCTCTTACAGCTTTTTTACAACTCTACACAAGAACTTAGTGCTACAGAAACCTTAATTTCCTCAAAATCAAGATGACAGCTTTACTAACCGACAACATTCAAATAACTCGAAATAGATATCGACAAAATTACATGGTATTCCATTAGATGTTGTAACAACAAAACCTTAAATTAGATGGCTAGCTCAACTTTTTGGTTTTCTACTTTGGCTGGACTTGGCGGTTGATACGTGTAGAGGGGAAGGGAGATGAATATATGATTAATACAATTAATCCTAAATATACTAGGCGGTTTAAATCACAAGCCAATTATGCAAGCTAAGATACTAGCAATGAGAATTCAAGCATAACAATCAAAGTTTCTTAAGTAAGCGCTTGAAATGAAACAACCAAAATGGAGATGTCAGGATGTTTGTTGTCGAAATTTGGACTCTTACTGAGATCATACATCTC
Source organism: Stipa capillata (assembly GCA_019208055.1). NCBI lineage: Eukaryota > Viridiplantae > Streptophyta > Magnoliopsida > Poales > Poaceae > Stipa > Stipa capillata. The sequence continues at coordinate 24,630 of JAGXJF010001635.1, read as the reverse complement.
TGTTAAGGAATCTTGATCTAAGGATCGAAAGTGTGCACCAAAGATGCTTATTTTTCAAGAGGCTTGCTGATGCAAAGCCACCTTTCTCTTTTGGTAATTCTTTATCTTGTGGTAGGTGGAGACTAAACCTTCACAAACTTCTTGGTGTTTTTTTATAATGATCTTGAAGAATCTCCAAGCACACCTAGTCTAGGAGGCGCCAACCCCCAAAAGTAGCAATAGTACATCAAGCCTTCGAGAAGAACCACTTGCTAGATGTTCAAGAAGACCCAATTCATTCGCTCTCTTTCTTTCCTCTCAAAGATTTTCCCTTGGAAGTGGAGAAGAAATGAACTCAAAGGCTAGAGCAGAAGAAAGGATGTGCGAGAGAATCTTGCAAATAAGGGTGGGGGTATATATAGAGGACCCCAGTGATGTCACTTTTTCTTGTCTAGATGATCCAAACATTTTCGCTCGAGAGTTTGGGGAGGGTCTGAAGACACCACCTGAAGGGTCTGGATAGTTCAAAAATTCTAGACCCGAGAGTTGTGAACCGATGAGGTCCTAGAGTGACCAGGCGAAAACATAGCTTCTGTCCATAGAGAAAACATGGCTCGACTGCTGTGAACCAGACTCGCTTGGAGGGTCCGGAGGCTCAACACTTAGTGAAAGCATAGAGCTAACAAGAATACTCTATGTGTCAAGAAAAATATTAACACTAGGGACGGAAGGTAGATATCTAGTTGGATACATCGGACAGACCATGCTTGGGGGTTCGAATAGCTTAAGCACTTTGGACAAAAGAGTTGTCTTCCCTTGGAGTCTACAAGCACCTCACTTGGTGGGTCTGGATGACTTAAGCTCTCCAAGGATGAAGTCATGTCTTAGCTCCGATAGGTCGGAAGGACCACACTCAGAGGGTCCAGTTGACTTAAGCTCTTCGGGATGGAGACTTATGGAAAGCTTCGGACGTTTTGAACTCGCCTCACTTGGAGGGTCTAGACATGATAACAGAGACTAAAAACAAACCTCAGAGGCTTGGGGCGCTACTGCTTAGAGGTTTCAAGTAGCACAAACTCAACACATAGTGTCGATGTATGGTATACGGGGGGTACTCGTACAGCGTGTATTTGTACGGTAGCGGGGCGGAGACTCAGGTCAGCTTGGTACTTCGACACCGATATACCCAGGTTCAGGCCCCCGAGTTGGGTAATAGCCCTACGTCCTGTTTTGACTTGATTGATATGCGGTATGGAATACCGATGATTATAAGAGGAACTCGGCGAGTTGGGAACTCGACGAGGTCGGCTTACAGGGAGAACTCGACGGGTAAGGAACCCGGCGAGTTTGGTTTCGGGGCTAAAGGATTCCGGAGACGACTAGTCGACTAGGGCCCGTAGATCTAATTGAACTTCTGGCTTTCCGATCTAATTGAGCTTGTCCCCTCTTCAAAGGGTTTGTGCCCCTTATATAGCAGAATAAGGCGGTAACCTCGCCGTAAGTCCTCGTAATACACGAGTCGGACTCCTCCTTGATACCGTATCGTGAGTCCTTGTAGTACACGAGTTGGACTCCCTCCCAAAGGCATGTTCAAGAGTTATATCCTGATTCGGGTGGAACCTTCTGACCTGGTACCCGCGACCCTCTTTGTCCGGGCCTTCGGGCCGAGGCTTCTCTCTGGGGGCCCATTGGAAGATTCCCAGGCCTTCACCATTAATGTACGGTAGTGATACTATCCATCATCACATAGAACATTGTTCGGATACACTTGAAGAGATTTTAGAGAGAAAATTTAGGGATTTTAGAGAATCGACACTAGGCCCTAATGAACATAAAGTAGTGGATTACCATCCTAGCTATTGACATACGCCCCTTTTAATAATACTGCTTCCCTATGCTCGATGTGGTTCCTTAAATCACTCATTGAGAAAATGATTCTTAATATTCTATTTCCATGCCGTCTCTTTTCAGTCTTTTTAGGGGTCGTCAATATGTGCTCCAACAAGCACATGGGGACTAAACACCGATCAAACACTTGTACACATTAACTCCTTAATCGTGTGTCATTAATTGTTAAAACCCACATAGTGTGCCAAGATGCACTTTTATTCTCCCCTTTCTGGTGATTGACGAGAATAAATTTAGGCTCATGGTATAAGATGAGCTCTCCCTAAAAATGTGCATTATAAGAGTATATTTTTGTGGAATGCAAATGCATATGTTGAGGATAATATCAAGGGAGCTCCCCCTACATCTTTGGGTGTGCATAGTGTACAAATTAGTATATGAAGTGAAGAGCTATGCACGTGAGAGGTCATCATGGCATAAGATGCATGTATATAAAACATGAGGCATAACAATGTAGCACGATAAGATTTGAGCATCCATGTTACCCAAAATAATAGAGCTTACAAGACATCACAAATCGAATGAAGACCAAGTCCTATAGCTCTGAAAACACCTTTACTGAAAGTGCATCTAGACTCCCTTAAGTGACTTTTCGTGATTAATGACGAAGAATTAGACTAATGGAAATGTCAAGTGTGTGGGCATGTGTCTCATATATGAAGTCCAACCGGCATTGACGACAAAGTTGAATGAGAGAAACGGCGAGAAATAGTGAAGATTAGAATATTTCCTAGTTAGTGATTTTAAATCATATTGAATATATGAAACGCCGTACTATTAAGAGGGGTGCAATGAATGGTTGGAGAATAGACTATAGTGCTCAAAATGCTCAATTGGATCTTTGTCTCGATCTCTCTCCCCAAAGGCCTAACCTATGTTCTGTCTGTGTCTCGGAGTATTCGAACCTTGGTCTGGAGTCTCTGGAGTCTACGTAGTGCTAACCTGGCGACTCTGAGTGACTCTGGGGTTTGAGTTGCTCTGTTGCTTGCATTGCCCGAAATGTCTAGACTTATTCCCAGATACTTCAAAAACTTCCTATGTGGCTCTTGGAGTGTTTGTCACTTTTGCTAGATACTCCGGATGAGAACTTGTCCAGACTATCTGTGTGCTTGCTCTGGGTTTTGCTCAATCTCGGAGTCTCTGGAGTTGATCTCAGATACTCTAAAAAATATCTGTCTGGCCTTAGAGTTTGTAATTCTTGACAGATACTTCAGACACTTGTCTATCCGAAGTGTCTGATTGATCTCTCCGGGATGCGTTCTTAGTGTGGCCGGAGTCTCCGGAATCCATCCCAGATACTCCGAGTATCTGTGTGCCAAACTATCTAAGCCAGTTTCTGGGCTTGAAAATAGCTGTTGTTTTCAAATCTCGGATACTCCAGGTTTGTATAAATTTTCCCAAGGCTAGTTTTTCAGAGTGGTCTATTTACACCCCCACTCACGCGTCCAAGCATGACTCTTTTTCATTTGATTTCTTGCACTCTTGAGGGTTTGTCCCAGCTTCCTCTTTCCCAAACCGTCAATCTTTGTGAAGAAGATCAAGAGAGAGTGATGGATAGAGATAGATTGAGCACAAGAGCATCGAGTTAATCTCCAAGTCTTCATCACGCTTATTCCTCTTGGAGATTGGGGTCTCCTAGACGGCTAGGATTACTTGAGAGCCATCAAGCTTCGTGTGGCGTGCCTCAAGAAGTTTGTTAAGTCTCAGGATCCGCCTCCCACAAGGAAATGATCACCAAAAAGAAAGGAAAGAGTTGCTCCATGCACCTTCGCAAGGAAGAGGCTTGGAAAAGAGTCGACTTAGACTTTGTGACCAAGTCCCTTAACGAAGCATAGGATTCCTAAGGAACCAAACATCGGCAACAATTCTCCTGTCTCTTTTGGTTTCCCGTTCCTCTGTTTACTATCTGCAGCTTTACATTGTGTGTTTTGCTTGTGCTTCTATTATCTAGGGTGCCTATTTAGTTTTTGCACTAGATAACCTTGAATTCCATGCTAACTGCAAGTTAAATTGAAGTCTAGACCGACATCTTGATTCTTTAATTGGTGTTAGAGCAAGGCCTCTCTTTTGGGTTTCATCGCCTAAAGAGAACAAGATGTTGAGTGACAAAGCCGAGGAGGTAAGTAGGGCTAGTGGGGGAGCAAACCCATCAAGCATTTTGTTTGTTGCTGTACTACCTCCTGCGAGCTATAACCATAATCACGCTATGCATTTTGAAAGCACAAAAATGACAATGCATTTGATTTCTATTAACCTTTTATTGGCGTATAGTGCAAACCCAATTTCACCACGGTGGGTGGGAGAATCCAACACCCAACAAAGATTGACTCATCCACGCCAATGGTCAAGCCGTCAACTCGCTATTCCTCGCATTGAGTGAAGAGTTTGATCGGGTGTGCCAACTGGAGAATGCCAAGGAGATTTGGACTACTCTAAGAGAGATTCATGAAGGCACCTCATATGTCCGAGAATCAAGACTCTAGTTGTTGAAGGGCATGCTTGATTGCTTCGTCACGGGAGACAATGAGTCTCTATGTGACATGTTCACTCGCTCCAACAATCTCGTCAACGAGATCAAGGGGTTTGGGAGCAGGAGATGACCAACAACTATGTGGTAAAAAATACTTTGTGCCATTGCTCCCAAGAATTGCACTTTGGTCACCCTCATTAGGGAGAAGGACAACTTCAATGCTCTTACTTCTCATAATGTCTTCGGAGGATTCTCAGTCATGAGTTGATGGATGAAGAAGTGCAAATTTTTTGCCCTCAGCAAACCAAGCTCAAGCTCAAACTCAAGCAAGCCAAGCATTGCATTGAGGCCCAAGTGGGGTAGTTGAGGAAGACTCAAGTGAAGAAGAAGATGCTCAAGTCGACCAAGTTCAACAAGACTAGGAGGAAAATGATTTTGATGGTGAGAAGGTTCGGAAGCTTCTCAAGAGGAGATGTTTCAACAAGAATGGTGGCAAGGGCAAGTTCCACGGTAAGTTAAGAACAAGATTCTCCAAGAGGACTTGCTATGATGTGACAAATTCGGCCATTTAATTGCCGAGTGTTTGAACAAGAGATGGACAATAAAAAGGTAAGGAAAAAGTGCACAAGAAGAATGAGTACCACAAGAAAGGTAAGTTTCACAAGAAGATCTATAAGGCTCAAGGTCACATTGGACAAGAGTAGGGCTCCAACGACACCGACACCGACTCCAACTTTGACGATGATGAAGCAGTCACCAGTCTTACCATGACATCTTCACCTCAAACCAAGACTTTCTTCGATACTGAAGTGATGACAAGTTGCCTACTTGCCTCATGAAAAAAGGCTCTAAGGTATCATCACCGATCAAGATCGCTCTCCTCAAGCTAGACTTTGGTAGTGATCTATATGATGATAGTGAAGATGATTGCTAGACCATGATATCATAAGAAGACTTGCTAATCTAGAAAAAGAGAAATTTTTTTATCTAGAGAATTCCTTCAAAATGAGGCTATGATCAATTGATCAAGGAATACAAAGCTACAATAAGTAGACAAAGGGTTCTCCTCTCTTTTTAGTGAGTTTCCTAGTATCTCCATAGTGGATGGAAACTTGCAATGCTCTAATGTGCTACTAACTCTACTCTTGATGAAGTATTATTGGTAAGTGAGATTGCTAAGCTGAAAGCTCAACTAGATATTGGGCTATTTAAGTGCCACAAGGGTAGTAAGGCCTTTAAAGAGCTATTGAGTCACCAAGTTGAGGACTTCAAACCATGAGGGACTTAGATTCATCTCCAAGGTCCAAAATGGTAAGGCTTGGTTACCACTTCAATACCCAAGACCAATGTTACTCATGCCAAGGGTAAGTACATAGAGACATCAACCTTTATGGGTATGAGATAAGAAATGACAATTGGTGGATGTCACTTTGATCATCGTATGTGCTTAGAAAGGGCAAAGATAGAAGTGTCCATGCCAAATATGTTGGCCTTATAAATGGTGGCTTGAAGAAGAGCACAATTGAGTGTCTAACTCTCTTATGACTAACCTACAAGGATTCATTAAAAGATTGGTATCTGAATCCCAAGCTTAATCTGAATCCCAAGCTTAACCTTGTTTTGTAGGACTACTCCTCTTGTGGTAAAGTTGGGTGATTGATATAGATGCACTAACACATGACCGGAGAAAAGAGTATGTTCTCACAATTCACAAGGGAAGGGTCCCCACATGAAAATATAGTATTTGGTGACAATGCCAAAGGCAAAATAATGAGATTGGGTAAGGTTGCTATCTACAACGATCTACCCATCTCAAATGTTCTACTTATCAAGTCTTTCAATTATAATTTTATCTCCATCTCTCAACCATGTAAGTTAGGATATAATTGCCTTTTTACGAATGGTGACGTGACGGTCTTAGAAGGGACAATTCCTCCTTAATTTTCAAGGGTCATTTCAAAGACAAGTTTTATCTTGTGGATTTCTCATCGGATAAAGCTCATATTGAGACTTCTTTGATGGCTAAGTGTAACATGGGGCGGCTTTGGCATCATAGGCTAGCCCATGTTAGAATGAGGAATTTGAGTAAGCTTCTAAAGGGTGAGCATGTCCTTGGGTTAATGGGTGTACTTTTGAGAAAAAGAAAATTTGTAGTGCTTGCTAAGCTGGAAGTAAGTTGGAGCACCTTACCTCACTAAGAACATCATGAAGATGAGGAGACCATTGAGCTTCTCCAATAGATCCTTTTGGTCCCGTCGCCTACATAAGTATTGGAGGTGACAAGTATGGGTTGTCATTGTTGATGAATTATTCACGTTTCACTTGGATGTTCTTTTTAAGTGACGAGAGTGACACACAAAAGAAGTTTGAGAACACTAGTTTTTAGGTCTAATCGAAGGAAAAGTGAGACGGAAGGGAATCAACTCACGCTGCTGAGTTGAGCGATTCCAGTCGAGTCACGTTGTTGACGAGAGTAGGAGGGAAGAAATTGTTTGTACATTCAGCATACATGACATACATCGCATTATGTCACATATGTGCATATATATATTTAAGATGAAACTTTATTCATGTTGTAGGAGATAAACATCAATGTACAACAATTGATTATAATATACAGGAAAAGAATAGTCATTTGTTACAAGAATAAATAAAGAAGAAGAAAGAAAAATTACATGAGTGATTTCTTCTACCTATACAACATAACTAAACATAATCTTCAATATCAACTGTTGAGCCGTCGAGGAACACCGGACATCGGAGGGAGTAGCTTCGGAATCACAGATTTCTATACGAGGCAAATAGTTTTTTGAAAAATAGTAAAATATATGCGGTTCACCTGCACATTTTCGCTTAAACCCGTAGTGTTAACTACGGGGGCAAAAGAATACCGAGGTGGAACCTAAATAATTTTTAGTTTTGAAATAAGTTTAAAAATGTTTTCGTTTTCAAAAATGTCCAAGGGCCACATTGGCTAAGACCCTTTATTGGATGAATCTAATATTTTGTATATAGGGAAAAAGAGGTAGAAGATAAAAATAATTTTATTTTACCTACACTACTTGCCTCCATGAAGTTTGTTTTGAAAAGAAATTGTTTTAATTCAAACAACAATTGAGATAAGGCAACCCATCATATAGATGTTCAATAGCCACAAATATCCATCCAAGCCAATATAATAGTTTAGATAGCATCAACTTATCCAGTGAGATAACCACAGCTCACACTTTTGACCGTAATCAAGATTTCTTGACTCGTAAGGCAGCTTATCCACCGAAGGATTTATCCAACAACCAAGATATTTGTGACCAAGGATAACTTAAGGTGTAAGGTAAAAGTTCAGCCAAACAAATATCAGTAGTAGCCGACCAGGTAAGTACCGAGTAGTGACACGAGAGAGAGATAAGTTAGCAGGAGGTGGCTAATGTCATCGAAGAAGAAGGCAGCCATATAAGCACCTCTGTTGAACTAGAGGGTAGAGTTCACCACACTGTAGCAGTAATAGCCACCACCATCATATGTCGCCATAGCTTTCACAAGAGTCAGCACAAAGGAGCCGTAGAGTAGAACCGAGCTCTAGAGCTGAGAAGTCATCAGGCTCCAGAAGACCATCAGGAATCGCAAGGAGCTTTAGGAGAAGGCTGTCAGAACCAAGAGGAGAAGAGCAAGACAAGATCGTCAGAGAGACCAGCCGAGGAGAAGGACCATAGAAGAGAAGAGTAGGCCACCAACAAGTGAAGAGCAAGCCACGAGCAAGCTAGGAGGCCCAAGCTTCCCCTTGTCTAGCCAACAAGGTAGGATCTCATCTGAGATCATTATAATCCATGCACATAGATGGAAGTTTGATATCATAAGGGAGCCCTCAGATTAGTCTCATCACAGGGTTTTATGCAGCATAGTGTGGTCTCTGTTCTTATCAGAAAATGCTTTAGATGTATAAACATCATTATTAGCTAGCTAAGAATCGAGCATGGCATCTGTTCTATCAGTTATAATAACTGATATGGATATATAGATACACATGAATACATGAGCAATAAACTAGTGTAGTCAGCTAAGATTAACTTAAGATCTGTTTCTTACCAGTCTTTGAGCAATTGAACTCATACAATCGCTTCATATGAAGAGTATCATCATTAGCTAATTAAAAATCTGAGCATAGCATCTGTTTCTTCAGCTAGATAGCCTAGCATGCACATGTATAGGGATATACATGAATAAAAAGGGGAGAAACTAGAAACCGAGACCAACATATGTTATTATCAGTTTTGGACACTTAACATATATTAGCATTAGCCACCCCAGCACAAAACACTTAACCAAACCAGGAAGGTAAGTACTAGCCAATCAAGGTAGCATGATGTTCTTAGCAGTAAAAGAGGTTCATCCTTAGAACAAATAATCAATCGTTTCATGCCGTCTAAAGAATTCCATAGAGACATGCATATACATCGTATCAAGGCCATCAAAATTGACGTAACCAAACCATAGTGCTTCAGTTTACAAGATGAATTAAATCAACGAGATAAAACATGCCTTAGTCAAAATCATTAAAAAGAAAAGGGGAGAAAAAATACTAAGGCATACAGAAGATGATTAAGCATGCTAAAACAGACCTTAGTGATTATTAATCACATATCAATCGAGTATAGGAAGTAATCAGCACAGCCACACCCGAAGCACAAAGGAGTTCTTAATCAAATCGGGGTATAGGAAGAAGAGGAGTAAAATGGCACTTATCGGTGGTGAAGGAGTGGCACGGTATCGGTCATCCATGGCCAGCCACCGACGGGAGTGGAGCCCGAAGGAGCACCAGCGGCGTCGGAGCTATGACAGCGGCGTCGGAGCTATGACACCGAGTTGCGCAACCTCCCAGGCAGCAGGCGATGGCGGCACCAGGAGGCAAACGGGGAGCGCATCCGGCGGCAGGAGCGGGATCCGAGGCGGAGGCGACACTCAAGCGGGCCCTACGGAGCGGCTCAAGGAGGCTGAAGCTTAGATGGCGGCGAGGCATGGGCGACCAAGACGGGGCGATGGCACAACAGCTGCACCAGCGGCGTCCGAGCAAGGCAGCGACGTCATCGTGAGCGCGGGGTGTAAGCGGCCGCAACTGAGAGAGAGAGAGATGAGGAGATGGCAGCGGCGAGAAGCAGGCGGCGCACGGTTGTGAGGAAGAGGGGAGTTTGGGGGCTGCGGGTAGGGAGAGAGAGGGGAATCGGGTAGGTTAGGGTAAAAAAGGAAGAAGGGGCCGGACGGGCTCAGTTAGGGCCAGACCCAATCCGTTAGTAGGCTAGGCCCATTTTGTTGGCAGATTTTAATTTAAAAAAATATAAAGACTAAAATGAAGTAAACTAAAGAGTAGGAGTCCATATCACTAATTGAATTAAAATAATTCCTATTTTCTTAAGATGAAAAAGAAAGAAAAAGAAGAAAATTAGAACGAGTGCTTACATCACAAATTTAAAGTAACTCTTTGAGTTAATTCCTTAAGTTAAATTACTTCTTTTTCTTCATGGATAAAGAGAGGAAGAAAAGAAATAAGATAAATAACATAATCATAAACTTCAATGAGTCTTTAACATAATTACTTAAATAAATTAATACGTGGTAAATAAAAAGAATGGTCTTCAAATTAGGATAAACCAGGGATTACTTGTTCATATCTTATGTAATATCCTATGTAAACTCCAATTATGATGAAGAAGCTTAGTTATTCACCATAAAAATTTAAGAAAAATATCTATAGCAAATTCTCACATTATCGGATGCATTTTCTACGGTATACATGATCATAGCATCTGCATTTAGATTTGGATTTTTCTTGAACTAGTCTTTATCAGACTTTATCAATTTCTTTACTAGATTCTAGAGTTCAACCAATCAACCTGTCGAACTCCATTCTAATCCGATACTAGGCAAGTCCAGTTTCTTGTTCATATTCGTTGAGAACGCTTTATAAACTTTCTTCTTGTCTATAACATGTATAAAAGAAAAACCTATTTTATAAAGTGAATCAATTGAAAATCTTTGATTGCCGGTTTTTGGGCGTGATCTTGGTAGGTGGTGAAACCTTGGAAAGGTGCTGATGGCACCTGGGAAGGCAGGTTTCATCACATGGGTTTGTTCATATAAGGTTAATGTAACCAATGATCAATTGTGTTCAAGGGCCGTAGTGATCACGCTTACCACGTACCCTATATGGGCGGGGCTGAGTTAAAGTACCTTTGCCCTAGGTTCATACTCCCTCGGGAACGCAAGACTTTGGCAGTGGGATCGACTGTTGGGAAGGTGGTATTGGCCGCCGGGTTAGCCACTTATGTTGGAAAATGTGGTATGGGCCATCAGGTTAGCCACGATAGGATTGAGACTGGTAGTCCTATACGGACTATGACGCGGGGTATGACCGAGTGGGCGGCGAAAAGGCTCTGTGATCATGGGTATGTGATTCGGGGACAATCACCTTGGGTACATGCTTATGATCGTTTGTGGGTACAGTTGCACACCTCTACAGAGTGTAATAAAGTGTGGCTGAGTCACTCCATATCCTGGTTAGAACTGCGAGTCCGGCAGGAAAGGGATCCATCGAGGATCCTAGCAGCCTATGAGACAGGGGATCATAGTCTTTTAAATTAAAACTTGACTATCTTACCTTATAAAATGTATTCTTTTGGAGAACACTCTTGTTCTCAGTACATAGTGTATCAAACACCTCTTTGCTATTCCTGGACTTGTTGAGTACCTTTTATATTCATCTCTCTATTCTAATTCCTTTGATTAGGCTGTGAACCAACGACGAATCAAGACGTAGTCTATGTCGAGGTCGAAGACGGAGTCTCCAAAGAGCCGGTAGCGACGAAGGAGGATGAAGGCGTCGACTACTACTTCGACTACCGTGACGAGAATACTATCGAGTAGAAGTATAAGAAGTGAGAGAAGAGAGTTGTAGATATGACTTTTGCTGTACACCGGCTGGAATAGTTTTTAATTTCTCGTACTTTGGAAGAAGTTTGTATAATTGTACCTTGTTCTTTGATTTTGTAAATTAAGTATTGTAATAAATGGACTGCTGCAATGCTTCTATCGTGCAACTTTGTGTGACATGTTGTGAACGAGAAGACACTTCGTCTACAATATGTCAAATACTAGCATATCACTTGAAAGGGTAGTATGTGGGTCGCCGCAGGTGGTATCAGAGCAATGGTTTTAGACATGTAGGCATAAAGTCTAGTTAGGAGACCAGTGAACCCTAGGAAGGAAATTGGAGTCTATTTAAGGACCATACTCATCTATAGTATTCTTTTGTTAAAACTAATTGTGCTATGTTTTACAAGCTCAACTTCTATTATCTATAGATCTACCCAAAATCTTGACCTAATTCCTCTTCATCGGGAAGAAGATGGTAGAAACTACTCTATCACTTACCTTATTATCTATAAGAAGATTAGTGGCGTGTCATTAATTTTGTAAAAGTTAACTGACGAAGGCATGGATTGTGACAGATCAACACTTCAAGATGTCAAATAAAAATCTAACAAGAAGTTGAGAGTGGTTAGCATTATGGGTAGATAGGTTCCATTGATGGAGAAAATGTCTAGGTTATTAAGGATAGGATGTAGGGACATAGGTTGAAATAATAGCACCATAACTAATTAAATATTAAATACTTTGTTTTTGCTTTGTTCTCGACACTTAGATATTGAGCACATAGATTATATCACATCTAAACAAATGTGTGCCTTATTGGAGTTATGGATCTTTTTGGATTCCTTTGCATGAGTGCTTTAGATGTGTTATGAGGAACAAAAATTATATATGTCGTTTAGATCATATCATTAAATTTTGCTTCATACCACAATATAGGGGAATGACTGTCACATCCCAATTTCCAAAACCTATATTACCAGCATATCATCGTATGTGGCATGACCTCATTAGCCAGGCATGGAGTCAATACGCGCGACCCCGTCACACACGCACTACCCCAGCCAGGTCTCATCTCCGCGCCTGTGGAGGAATAGCGGACGCCGGCCAACTCATCAACTCGCCGACCTATAAAAAAGGGGCTGCCGAGCGCGCCATTCATCCCAAGCCCTCGCCCAACTTCCCCTTGAATTCGAATCTCATCCTTATTAGCTGCCTTTAAGCTCTTAGGCCTCGTCCGAGCTCGGCCGTCCGTCTCGTGTGACGTAGCCGTCCCGGGCTCCCCAAAACCCCCTAGCTCCCCAATCCGCGCCGACGGGTTAGCCTTACCTTGACCTCCCTCGCCGAGCCGGCTGTCTCCGCCTCTTGTACCCCCTTAAGCTCCGGCCGCCACCTGCTCGGCCAAGTCTGCCCCGCGCTCGGTCGAAGCTCACCTCAGGCACGGCTACCCCGGAACTCGCCGAGGTCACCAGCAACTGACCTACGCTCGGGAAGGAAGCTTCTTCCCTGCTCTCGCCCCTTGCAACCGAGTCGGAAGCCCCGCCGTCTTCCCGAGTTGAGCTCCGCCGCCGGCGTCCCAAAGCCGCTCGGACAAAGCTAACTGCTGAGGTAAATGCACTGGATTGGTAAGTACCGAGAACTAACCATGCGCATGGGCCCGAATGCCCACACGGCCCATGACAGGGCTGAGTAGAGGCGCCCCGGTCCCAATCCGCCACCACCACTGGAAGACGTATTCCATCCCTACAGGAGGTGCCTTCTCTTCCAAAACCTGGTTTTTTCCTATTACTTTAAACCGGCAGCAATTGGTCCTACCGGTTCGTCGTGAACCAAGCCGATTAGGGCCACTCCAAAACTGGTTCTGAGACCCTAGGGCTATTTCCAATCTTTTGGTTCAGAAAATATTTCGAGTTTCAAATACATTTTAAATATAAACTGAGAGAACTAGGTTCTAGGGTTTTCCTTTATTCAAACCAACATATACACCGTATATACGTTATTTCTTCTAGGGCAGCCGAAGTAAATCTTTTATCCTAACCTGTATATCTTCGTGCTTATGGTGTCCAGTAGTTCAGAAGAGCAAGTAATTTTGAAGATGCCACTTTAATGTTATGCCTTTCATTGAACCCAAGCACTGTCATTTCATGTGATGCATATGCGTATACCAAGTACCCCCGACAGTTTCTGTAGACTCCAGCTTGCATCCTCGGCATTACATCACCAAAGTATCTTTCAAAGATAATACCGGCACAACCCGCACTTCATCAATTCCAATTGTGCATGTTTTCTGAGTTCTATTCGGAGTTGATTTATTTGCTTCTTATTCGACATCCTTCTTCCCGACGCGTAGTTGACGGAGCGAGGTACGTGCGCGAGGAGGAACCGAAGTCACCCCCACAGCAGGAACAGGAGCAAGAACTGCCAGGCAAGCAATTTCCCTTTGACCATGTCGAATCCTATATTTGCAAAGTATTTTATATTGTTTGCGAAAGTGCATGCTATGTGTTAACACTGATATTTTATGTAGAATAGTTGCACCCTGTAGCTGCATTAGCCTAGGTTCGTTAACCCTATCCTTGTAACCCTAGTATTAACGGCCGGCCATTAGGTTATCGGCAAAAGAGTTAGGATTAGAGGCATTAGCCCTGCTTAGCCCAGCTTAGAATCAAAAACCGTTTTGAAACAACTACTGTACACCACCCTTCGGGCTTTGGGAATAAAACCCTCGGACCGGCAGTGCCGTCCGAGGTGATGATTTGGAAATTATTGTTTTCGAAACCCTAAGTGGAAAATGGAGATGGCTTTTGATTCGGGCGAGAAATGTAAGGGTGTATGGGTGATGTTGGAGTAGCCGGAAGCTACATGGATGCTATGTGATGTAATGGAGACTTGCTCGAATCGCTTAAGGACCGAGCCTAAGTGCCGCTAAACCGGTTCCATACCGTACGTCCACATGACCTTTATGGGAAGGTCCTGGTGTATTAGCCCGGCAAGTGTTAGAGTTTGGACCCGTGGGAAGTATGGGAATGTGCTAGATAGATTGATATCTCTAGAGGGTCTCTACACGAAATGTGGGTGGAGCCCCGACACAGAGATGAGTCCGCTCCGGGTTGTGGTGTCAGGCTGCCTGGGCACAAACGGAGTTGGGTAGATCTTATCTAGCGGGTTCAGCTTTGACATGGAAGCGGGTGAAAACCTTGTTGTAATAACCCTGCCGACACATCTCGTGAAATGTGCTCACCGGGCCCTGGCAACAAGGGTGACTTACATCTTGTGGGTAAAGCCGTACAACCTCTGCAAAGTGTTAAAAACTATTCAAATAGCCGCGTCCTCGGTTATGGACATGAACTGGCAAGGCCACACCCTGGTTAGACTAAGTTTTGATTGGGAAAGATTGGGAATGGGATTAAGGACGTGGGCATCACGTTTCCACAGTGTGCAATTAAGGCCACGCTGCGGTGGCAAAGAATTGCAGGAGAAAGGCTCCCAGCCATATTGGTCAAATGGTAAAGGACCATACGGGTTAGTACTGTAGACCCTAGATGCCGGTTAGATGGAGCTATCGTTCGGCAGGTGGAGCTATCAAAGGATGGCTGTAGCCCCGACGATAGATGGAGCTAACGGTACTAGGATAAGAGTTGAGTAGCAGTGTCTACTTTATAAGATGAGTTGCTACCTTTACAATACCGTAAGTTTTCAACAATGCTTTTGAATCTAATATTCGTATTTACATTGAAACCTTACTTTTCGCACAATATCCAACCTAGTATAGAGCTACTTCCTTGAACCCTACTTTGCATGAAATACTTCCGTATACATCTCCCACGGGATAATTGCTTGCGAGTACATTCCATGTACTCACCTGGCTTGTTGATTTGGCTAGAAGAAGAAGAGATCTACTCCGACGACGATGACAGTGACTACAAGGGCTAGGGCGTTCTCCCAGTCAGTTGCCTATTGGGTTGGCACATTGATGGGTCTATCTACGTTTTATTATCTTCCACTGCTGTTCAATTTCGGCCTTCCGGCCGTGTTGTGTAAAAAGGACCATAATGGCCTATTCATGCAATAAATCGTTAATGTATGACAATGCTACCAAGTTGTTTGTGTGTACTGTCTACTGATCACAGGACCAGTACAGGAATACACAATGGGTTTATCCGGCCTTAAAACCGGGTACGCCACAATGATGGAGCCAAGTGAGGAAGACTGTAAGAGGGAGGTTGAACAGGCTCAGAAAGAAGCGGAAGATAGAGCCAGAATGGAGACTGAACAGAAAGCGAAGGTGGACGCAGCTAGTGGAAGTGGAGGCAATGGTACACCTCCACCACCATCACGGTTCAGCACGAAAGAGGCTTTCATGCAGTATATGCGCCAAATGGAGGAAGATTGAAAAGCTAGAGAAGAGGAAAGGCGAGAAAGATGTGAAGCTCAGGAGAATCAGAACAAGTTCTTCATCGAGTTACTGAAGAGGATAGAGGAAAAAGGCCGTGATACTCAAACACCAGTCGGAGGAGGTGTTAGTTTGGGCGACTTTCAACAAACCAGACCTTTAACCTTTGCAACATCAACCGAACCCATGGACGCTGAAGATTGGATGTTAGATACTGAGAGGAAGCTTGAAAACAATCGAGTGCAACG
This sequence comes from Stipa capillata, assembly GCA_019208055.1. Lineage (NCBI taxonomy): Eukaryota > Viridiplantae > Streptophyta > Magnoliopsida > Poales > Poaceae > Stipa > Stipa capillata. The sequence continues at coordinate 8,711 of JAGXJF010001635.1, read as the reverse complement.
ACGAGGAGAATGTTCGATATGTCATACACCAGCTTACTGGACCTGCAGCAGCATGGTGGGTCAACTTCAAAGCAGTCAAGTGATCACTTGGGAGACTTTCAAGACGAAGTTCTATGAAGCACACGTGCCATCCAGTATAGTGGTACTGAAGAGGAAAGAATTTATGAAATTGGAACAAGGCAACATGTCAGTCACTAGGTATGTGCACGAGTTCAATCGATTGTTGCGTTATGCACCAGATGATGTGAACACGGAGGCCAAGAGACAACACAAGTTCATGGAAGGACTTCATCCTTTCCTGTTAATGCAACTGAGGCTTGTCCGTGCATTTCGGTATTCCACAAAGGATTTTATGAATTTGGTCCTCTGTATGATAAGGGGTATTACCAGCAAGGCAAGCTTTGCAAGCTCGCTAAGATTCCTAAATTAGTTTACGCCATGGTTTTGAATGAGGTATATGTTTGATTACAAGTGTTCATATGAGGTTATTTATGATGGATGTAATAACTAGCATATTAGGGATTGTGTTGAGGATTATGACCAGTGGGTCATAACAATAACATGGACTAACAAAATATGGAACCTAATAAATAATATTTGAGAGCCGAGTACTGCCTCCACAGATGGATCGATGAGCGAGGTCAACATAAGCACCCTAGTGGTCCAGTCGATGCCAGTGTCGTGGGGCTTTATTTATCACCCACGGTGGAAGTGTTATGCGGGAGTGTCGGGAAGACATGGTCGGCCAAACATGAACTTACGACACTTCAGAGCACTTCCCGATTGGTCAAGTCTTGGTTGACTTGCTCAAAAAATTTGTTAAATCTTTATTGGCTTAGTCAGATAATTGAATTGAATCTTGCTTGATTTAATGTGATGAATATGAATGAAATTTTGGTTAATTTCAAATGCTTGCTGATCTAAGATTATATGATTATTATGAATGCATGTTGATATTGGTTTATCATTCATGACTCATGCTATGTCTTAATATGTTGATTATGAAATATTTGTCTCGTATTTGGTTAATATGTTGATTATGAAATATTTGTGTTGTATGTTAGTTCTTGTCCATTGTCATGCTTAAGTTAATTATGATGAGCTTACGAAGCATTTTGCGGTTACAAAAATACTTATAGGAATTCAATTCTTAAAATGTTGCAAGTGATCCTAGCGTAGGTGAGTACTATATATGATGCGGATAATGTTGATCATGACGTCTAGTTGTACCTTTTGCTTGTTTCGGTCATATGTGGGTTATGTATAGCTTTTGGAGATGGTAGGAGGCTGCCATCTCGGTGTTTAAACATGCTTCCGCTGCTGTTCTTACTTTTACTTTTGTTATCAACAACCTTTGAGTCGTGTTGTTTGTAAGTAAAATAATTGTTTTGTGTATGGGATGTGTTGTATATAAATATCTTGTAGTCCTTTCTTTAGATTTTTGTTGTGATATGCAAGTTGTTAATATGGCACCCATACACCATGTGCTTATGTCTTTGAAGTGTATGGGGGCAGCCGTAAAGAATTATGGCTGTTCTTGCATGTCAGTAAGTGTGATACTTGTCAGTAAGTCATGATGCGTTGGCTAGCCAGACAGGGTGTGGGTGGTTGTATCGGTTTTCGAGCGACCGACTAATCTTAGGGCTAGGTTAAGGTGAGGGTACAGTCCTTGGGCTCCTATGAAATCATTGTGCTTAGTGGACACAAAAAAGGCACTAAGTCTTTACAAGACTTTGGAATTGTATTTAACTTTTTTGTGATTTTGTGTCGTTGTTCGGTTTGGCTAACGGTGACACATACGCCTGAGATGCCTATGAGATGTTGACTAGGTGTCAGATTATCCAATGGTGATGGATACATATGTTCTTACACATATGATATGTTAGACAATTTCTCGGATATTTAGACTATGCATCGTGTATGACTAGGTCGTAATTCTGGGGCCTGACAGAAACAAATTCCTGCATCTCTCCATTTGGTTGCCTCTACTACTTGTCTTTGTTTCCACAATTTGTCTGGATTGTTTATCTTACTAGTATGCTAGGTTTTGCAGAGGTACTATTGCACCTTGGATTTTAATAACATGCAAAATATGATTTTATGAAAACTTAAATAGTTTTTGCTTATTTATTGGATCTTAATGCATTCTTCTTTGACTTTTGATTTTATGAAATGTGAAATTGGTACCAATAATCCTAAAGCCACCCTTCACCCAATAATTTGGGTATACCTTTCACCATCGTTACATAATCATGTGAGGGAAATCTCACATCCTTCTCCTTCTTTATTCCATCCTATTTACTTGTATTCCACCCTATTTCCTTGTTTTCTATATTTCATGTCCTTTCCCCTAGAAAATCCAATTCATAAACCTCTCTACAAAATATTGGGGAAAATATTCATAAAGTCCGTGGAATATGAGTATCCAAATATTTATCAACTTTTCATCTCATCTCTGAAAAGTACAAGCCCTTTTTGAATCAGTTTTATTTTTAAAAATTTTAAAAAAGGAAATGGGGCTAACTCAAAGGTTATTATCACATGTTACTTTTTCTCCTCTAACAATTCCCGTAACATTTCACAAGCCTTCTAACATCCATCCTAATAAGATTTCAAAATAACATCTTGACTTGTCGTACAAAATTTTCAAATGGTTTTAAATTTAAATTTTAGCCATTTTTGGATGCACCCTCTTTCCACCCTAATCTCATTTCATGCTCGTCCACCTCTATCTTGTTCAAAACTTTAGAATGACTTCAAATTTAAATCTAGGCCAGATTTGCAGATAGCTTGTTTTTCACTAATTTAAATATAAAAAAATCCCATATAATTAAGAGAAACCCTACTATTCATCTACAGTCATTTTTGAGCTATCCCATTAGTTGCACATTCAAAGTCTCACTCATTTTTAATTATAAATATGAACACCATTTGTACAGTGGTCTGTTATTCAAGTTTTGCTTGGTCCACTGTCTCTACCAGCCCTCTCACTTCTAGTGAGTCTAGGGACCCACTAGGCAGCCCCAGCTTTTTCCCCTCTTCCTCCCTCACGCTTAATAATGCTACCGGCACCACAACAATGCATGGAGCATGCACTGCGCATGCCAACAGTGACTGCGCTTGCACTAGACAGCCCCGCACAGCACCTAGGGCTCCGTTGACGTGATGCATCGCCTATCACAACATGGCGACGTGAGATCCGTGTGCATGCCAGGTCGCAGACACGACCACACTAGCACCAGCGCTCAGCCCTCCTCCATAGTGCACCGCCAGTGCACCGTCGCATCGCTGCCACGCCTTGCTCCCTCCGCAACAATGCCACGATGCGACTAATCCTCCTCATGTGCCTCTATTGCCCCGATTTCTCGTGTTGCTACTTCTAAGAGCACTGCGCTCATGCGCCCAGTGCATGGTACATTGGCACCTCGGCTATGAAGCCATCCCAAGCCCTCCTAGCACGTGGGCGACCTTCCTCGCCTCCTCTCTTTGCTCTGCAACCACAAACGCCACCTGAGCTAGCCTCCTTCCTCCGCTCTAGAGAGGAGCACCGCTGTGATTCCTTGTTGATTCTAGCCATCTTGGTGAGCTATCCGATGACATCTCGCGTTCCTTGTGTCCCCATTCCCCTTTGAACACTCCATCTTGTTCAATTTCTGCGAAGAACCACTGGAGAAAAATGCCCAAATTGAGCCACGACCAGTTTGTTTGTTCACCATCATCATCGTTGCTACCATGACTGTCGACATAGACCACCACCACCCATTGACTCCACTCTGACTCCTAATAACGGCATGGTCATCGCTAGCCAGTCTTGCACCGCTGTTCGCCACCGGTGAGCTTGAGGGTCTAAGCGCCGCCGCTCCTCTGTTTCGGTGAGACCGAAAGGTAGGCCCAACAGTAAGGACACGTTAGTAACCCGTTTAATCTAATGAGCCACTGGCATGTGGTCCCAAATTTTCGGTTTCTCTATTTAAACTAGGTTAAACACTCTGAGTCTGTGACACCTCGGTCCTACATGTCGGGTTTAAATTTGTAAACTTGTACCCGTTAAGAAATACACTTTTCCATCTAAGAAGCGCTCTTCTTTTGAACTGCCCCAGTTCTCACTTTCTCCTAACCAAAAGCATATTCCCTTTGTACACATTCGACGTCACCCCAAGTCAATATCAAAGAATAATTTCCCTCTGTATTTTCTCTCCCGACAAATCTTCGATTGGCCATCACTTCATTGTTCTAACTCTGATTGACTCCAATTTTTTTCTAAATTCATCTAAATAAAATCCTAACCATCAATACAATTTTCATATTTTTGATATTATGTTATATTTTCTGTTATATTTATTTGGCTTTATTTTCTTTCCGATGGTTAGGCTACGACACTTCGATGATTCTCGAAGAGGACGCGATCAATACCAATACATAAACAAGCTAGGCAAGCATCCCGCTTGACCATGTTGAAATAATATATTGTTTATAAATATTTTGTTTACCAAATATTGCATTGTGTGTTATTAAAAATGTTATTTCATTTGTAGTAATTAGCTAATGCCTAATTTAGGCGTGTTATTCCTTTGATAAATATTATCCAGTACCATTGTCAACCTAGGACTATCTACCCACTGGTTAGAAATTATTTAGTGGGATCTAGGTGATATACTTAGTTATTACTTAGCCATGCTATACTATATAAAATAATAGAAAGTTATAGATCACTCCAATAATTATGGGAATTATTATGAAACCCTCAGATGACATTTATTGTCAGAGGGAAGTTTCTAAAAATATAATTTATTATGAAAAAAATGGAGTTGGACGAGAAGGATTTGGGTGCACACGGGAATTGAGATGGAGATGTTGTGTTGGAAGTTGAGGTGATGTTCATTTATGTATGAAGAGATTTGCATGTGGATGTGATGACCACATGTAATGAAGGTGAAGGAATCGCAGTTGGGTCGATTAAGGGCCAAACTTTGGTTGCTCTTATCCAAGTTCATATCATGCGTCCACATGCCCCTTATGGGACAGGCTTGGCCCATTATCCTTGTTAGGAGTAGTGTTTGAACCCTTTGGCGTTAGGTGGAAACTACAAAAGAGTGTGAAGCTCCTTTGAGAGACTTCACATGGGATGTGTAGGAAGTTGCTTGACACAAAGGAGGGTTCCCTCACCATTTTGATTTTTCACACAAAGCGATGTTATTGTATCATGATGTTATTGAATCATGTATAACGATATTATGTTGGTGGTGGGAAGAAAACTCATCTGGTGAGTTCATCATTCGAACTGGCCAGGCGAAAAGCCTCGTTGTGACATCCCTGTCGGCACATCTCGTGAAGTGTGCTCATTAGAGCTTGGCAACAAGGGAGATTCACAACTTGTGATTAAATCCATACAACATCTATAGAGTGTCATAATCTATTCAATAGCTGTGTCAACGGTCATGGATAAAACTTGGACAAGGCCACATTTGGTTAGACTCAGTTTCCAAACATGTAGAAATGTGGGATCTTGGGAATAAGGACATGGAAGATGAAGTTGCCCACTAGTGCAGCAGCAGGGGCTATAGGAGATTAGCTGGAGTTAATGGAAATGGCAGATGCCATGTTGATGATATATGTACTCTTACCTACTTGCAACTTTAACATTGATATTGCAAATGAAAACTTAGTTTTCTGCGTAACATGCAACATAGGATAGAACCTTCTCCTTTGGACAAAGCCATGCATAATATATGTTATCACCTTTCGTGAGATGCTTGCGAGTACATTCAATGTACTCACCTGATTTTTTATGGCCAAATATGGAAGAAGGTCAGACTACCAGCAATAATGATTTTGAGTACTAGGGCACAACCCCAGTTGATTTCCTGTGGGCTTGGCATATCACTGAGCCTGAAGTTATCTTTGTGTTTGCTTCCACTGCAAGCCTTTGACATTGTTTAGCCTTATGGCTTCATATGTAAGTATCGATCATAATAGTCAACTACATTGTAATATTTAATAGATGGATGTGATATTCATTTCGACTATGGGTAGTAGCTACTGATTATGAGACTACTGTTAGTAAAACACATAAGTGATACAGTCATTAAAACCAGGTCCTTACAGATACTTGTGTAGAAATCAATTTTATGATAAAATTTGATAATCTCATATTCACCCCCTGTCGGCGGTACGGGAACTAGGATTTCCTAAGCCGTTGGCAAAAGGGCCAAACTTGATGCCACGTCGCCCAAGGGCATGGAAATCGAGAGTATGCGCTCGGGGGCTTGCCCCCCGAGCGCTGTGTCCGCTTGGCCCCTTTTGGGTTAGTCAAGTGGCCCACGTGCAGCGAGCGGACGAAGTTGCGGGCTCGGGGGTCCCCGAGCCCGGGAACCCCGAGCACCTCTGGTTCCTCCCTCGGTGCCACGTGGCAAGGCGCCCCGAGTATCCCTCGGGGGTCCTTCCCCGAGCACCTCTTGTTCCTCCCACGGTGCCACGTGGCGAGGCGCCCCGAGCACCCCTCGGGGGCCCTTCCCCGAGCAGTCCTCGGGGGTCCGTCAACCAGTACACGTGGCGGGGGTTCCGCGGCGCCCTCCGAAGGGCCCCGGCGGGCCCTTTTCCCGTGTCCCATCGGGCGCATTTAAGGCCTGTCCGGCGCATTTAATGCCTGTCAGCAGGCTTGATTACTCCAGGCCCAACGCTGGGCGTCCACCGACGTGATAAGGCCTGTCAGTTATCATCTGACACGCTTTATGACTTTCGGGCACGGTACGGCGCGCCCAGGTGCATCCCTTGGGTCCGTGGGACCCAGGTGGTTGTTGCCGTGGTGGGGTGCTTGCCCGTTAAGTATACTCCAGCGCATTTCAACCCATCATGAAGACCCGGTTTCCGAGGATGGCTTGTCAGCAAAACATCCCTTCCACAGCAGCTTTCGGCGGCCGGCATGGCGTGCCCACGCCCCCCGCGTAAGCAGTATGCCTACTGCATTTAATGCCCTTCGGTCACTGTGGTAAACCCCCAGGTATATAAGGGGAGAGCCGAGGCCATGCAAAAGGGTTAGATCTTTTTGAGACGAACTCCCCTCGAGCTAGCAAAGGCTCTGTAATCTCTAAAACGGTAATACACACCCACCAAAACAGGACTAGGGTTTTATACCTCTGCGGTGGCCTGAACCTGGATAAATCATTGTCTCTGTTGCCTATCGTTCAACCCGGCTGAAAGGGATCTCAGGAGTCGACTAGAGGGGGGGTGAATAGGTCGGCTCTAGAAATTAAAATGCCTAATGAGTTTCTCTTCTGGAGATAGGTCAATCCTAGAGAAAATATATGCAACTGATGCAGGTAACTGAGACTCAGCAAGATATATCAGATAAACACCAGACACTCAGATAGCAAACTCAGCTGATGTAGAGCAAGTTATATTCAGAGCTAACTGAGTCTCAGGTGCGAGAGTCAGGTGAGTGCATCAGATGACGTGAACACGAAAGGTACTAGCTTTAGCAGGAGCTAACTGAGTCTCAGGTGAGGAAACTCAGTTAGTGTGCAACAAATAAAGGTGCCCTAGTGATCTAAGCATGCATAGATATCAGAATAAGTAAGAGCAGATCACAAGATAGAAAGTAAAGCACACAATGATTTGTTTTACCGAAGTTCCTACTTCTTGCGAAGCAGTACGTCTCCGTTGAGGAAGCTGTTCTCACAGCCGGCACCAAAACGTGCTCTTTCCTCGAGTACCTTTCTTGTGTGGAATCCTTTTATCTTGCTGCTGCAAGACAGGCAGACCCGAATCGCCCTCACAGACTCTTGGTGGCAGCCACACAAGACTTGGCTTGCTCACCAACTCCAAGAGCACTCCCACTCTTGGAGGAACCAGTACCTCGAATGCTACACCTGAAGGACTAAGTAACTCACTCTCACGATGGATGCACGCAGGCAACACTCACTTGGAGACCTAGAGCTCTTTCTTTCTCAACAGGTTGCTTTCGGGTTAGAGGCAAAGGTTGGGTAAAGGTTCGAGGTTGAAAACCTCCCCAGGTTCCCTATTTATAGGGTCCCTGGCAGCTAGCCGTTACCCTCATGCCACGTCAGACAAAGAGCCACCAGACCTAACCTATCTGAGACTCAGCTAACGTGCACCTCTGGTAACCTACTAGCCACGGCTGAGCTACCCACCTGAGTCTCAGATGCCAAACTCAGGTGGACTCGGTTGCCTCAGGCAGCACCTGAGCACAACTCTGGCCGGCTCATTACAAGCCTACAACTGACCAGAGAGCAATGACCTCGCCACAGTCCCTGACCAGCTCGCTTAGACCCTTGGCACTGGTTCCAAGCTTCTTCACCGAAGATGACTGCCCTTGTAGACGCACAGCGAACCCTTGGTCCTGATCCACCAGCTTCCTAGCTCCTCCAGGACTTATCAAGCTTGCATTCACGGCCCTTGAACTCCATCAAGCAACCATCACCTCGCTTGCCCTCGAGCACAGCCTCGGCTTCCTCGCAACTGTGCCTCAGGAACCTAGCTCAGCTGGTCCTTCTGACCTTCCCAGTTCCTTGCTCTTTTTAGGGCTCATCATCAACAGTTGTCTCACTTCAGCTTTCACCTGTCCATCTAATCCCTGTTCACACTCATTGCAAAACATTAGACACAGGTGAGGATTGCCAATAACCATCAAAACCAAACTCTGGGGCAAGATAGCCATCCTCCCAAGCTCCATGGGAGTGGATGCACTTTCA